>JANIJH010000224.1:29486668-29499736 GCA_024520975.1 Erythroxylum areolatum
CACTAAGAGCATTCAACAAGGTTTTAAGAAATGGAGTTCATTGATTAAGACCTTGGACTTAAAGAGTTCTTTAAGGTGTACCATTTGACACTTAGTGATTCACTCCCATTAAAATTCATTTCGAACTATGATAGCCAAAGCTCATTTTCAAGAGGATACTATCATCATTTGAACATTGTTTTTATCTTATCACTTCTCTATTCCCAAAAATAAAAAAAACTTTTCATTACATTTTCTTACAATTCATTTATTTTTGTCCAAATTTCCAAAGATATATAACTCAAACATCAACATTTTGTATAATAGAAAACCTTGTCGTAATATCATTCCTTGTACAAAATAAAAATTTCTTAAGTAAAGACTCTAAAATGCAATTTTTAGGAGGGTAGGGGTTAAAAGGCTTTAGTTGAAAACTATCAGGTTATCTAACATTGCATTTAGGAAAAGGTTGATTAACAGTTTTATCCTGCTAAGCAAATAAATCCTGAAGAAAAGAGTTCATTAATTGACAATCAACAACTAAATTTCTTAAAAATTGATAAATGTCATATGAAACATTGGACTTTCCTATAGAATGCACATTGATATGATCAAATTTTTTAGCTAAAGAATCTATTTTTTCATATACATACTCGAATCAATTAAATATGTATATGAAGAAATTAGATAAATTCATTCCATTGACCTAGTTTTACGATAAATGAACTTAATTAACCTTTTAATTTGATTTCAACCTTAAGAGAACTTTCATTGAACACTTTATAGGCTTAAAAAATTCACCCTTAACTAACAACAAAAATCATATCTTTTCCCTTTCTTCACCAACATTAACACATTAAAAAAAATATTCAACCATTAATGGTCCAAATAAACCTAAACACTCAAACAATATTCATAAAACTGATTAACATCAAAGCATATAACAACAACTATGAATGCAAAAAAAAAAAAAAATCCCGAGATCAAAACACATACAACTAACCTCGACAGACGTCGATGGAAGAAGAAAAAATTTAACAAAGAGAAAAGAAGCATGTAGAAGGTTTGGGGATAGGGGGCTTAGTTTTTTTACTTTCAACTGAAGCGAAAAAGACGACGTTTGTCATTAAACAAATGACATCATTTTCATATTATTATTTTAAATGTTGTAACATTTGGCAACAATTTTCAAAAATCATCGCCAAATGTTAAATAGATGACGATTTTCCAAAATTGTCACGAAATATTAAACAATAGGCGATAATTTTCGAAAATCGTTGCCAATACTATACATGTATATAAAATTTTCATATTGCAAATTTTTTGTCATAGATTATTTCAATAAAATAGTATAGAACTTATATATAATAAGTAAAGTTTTGTGAAACCACATAAAATTGTCAGATCATATATTTTATAAGGGATGAATAAAAAGTATAAATAAATATAATATAAAATAATTTTATGTTTTAAATTTTATAAATTTTTAAATGACCTTGTTGTTAAGTAAATTTTTTTTAGACTTACAATTATTGTGAATTAATTTGAATTGTTGCCTTTAAATCGTCACTTTATGGTATATTCTAATTAATAAAAAACTATGTCTTTTTGATTAACAATAAACGACATCATTTTGTTTAATAACAAATAATGTCATTTTCTACTAGATTATTATAAACGCAAAAATAAAGCTCTCATTGTTTTTGTGTTAGCTATTGTGTTTTCAAAGAAGCATTGTCTCTTTTGTGATCGTTGTTTCCTGTGTTGTGATTGTCATCATCGAACGAGCGTCATGTCTTGTGTTGGTATTATTCTTCTTTCTCTTTTCTATTTTCAAGAACCCTCCTTTTTGTGCTCTATTTTTCTACTACGTTTTGAAGTTTATGTGAGTTTTCTGTAAATGGTATATAGGTTTTTCTTTGTGTTTGTGTTTGGAAGATGGTGAATTGTGTTTCTATGTTGGAAGTGTATGGGTTGATGTTTTTGTTCCACCTTCCATGCTTGTTTGATGAAATCCTGCTAACTGTTTGATGAAAGGTCTGTTAGAGAATCAAAGCTACTTTTGCAACAAATGTTTATGTAGGCATTTACCATATGATTGCTTTTACACCAAATCTGTACCACTTATAGTATACACATGTATCCATCATAAATACTTTATTTTAATGTCTCACAAGGCTATCATTAGACATAACACTTAAAAGTAAAATGATCAAAACCAAATATATTAGCAATGCATCAGAACATATATAGGTAACAAATATATAAGTTGGAACCATGGTATTCAACTCATTTGGGAATGGTTAATTGCTTCATGCAAATCAATAATAGTATTATTTTTACTTAATTTCATTCATAAATATAGGTAACAATCAATAACAACAATCGTGAGTGTTAGTCCTCGAATTTTTTTTCTTTAGTTAAGTATGACTTAAATAAATTATGAGGTTTTGATACAAGAAATTTTTTGGAGTTTAATTATTATGTCAATGTTAGTAAGATTTATTTTATGGGTTAACTGAATTAAAAGTGCTAAGAATGCATGAGGGCAATTTTGGCATAACACTTAAGCATTAAAGTCATAAAGCATGAAAGGAAGGGTAAAGTGGACTTTTAGCACTCATTAAGGGTAGAATAGGAAGAGGAAAATGTTGTCTTGCTTTGGAGAGGAAGAAATTGTGAATTGAAGGAAGAGAAGAAGAGAATAACGAAAACAAAGAGAGAAAGAAGAGAAGTTAGGATTTCATCATTTCTTAGTTTTCAAGAGAGAATTTGAGGTTGTTCAAAAAGAGAAAAAGAAAGAGGAAGAGAAGAGCTTTCATTTAAGCCAAGAATCTTGTTATTTGGTGAAGACTTAAGGTAAACTCATTTTCAATCATTTGGATTTTTGGAAGGGTTTTTGTTCATGAAGCTTAGGAAATGCATGGGTTTAAGTATTTTAGGATCAATTTTAGTGAATGTGTTTTCTTTGGGTTTTCAATTTGAATTCTTATTAAATGAAAATTTTCTATTGTTAAAGGAAATCAAGAAGGGCAAGAGAAGCAATAGAAGAGGCATCCTTAAGTAAATTTTAAGCAAGGAATTCAAGGTGGGCTACATGTTTATAACTTAGTTAATAAGCCATTAATGTTTCTTGCAAATAATGAAAATAAATGATTTCAACTACTTTATAAATAAGCATTTATTGCTCTTTAAATGTGTAACATCCCGTTACCCATGTTAAGGCTAAAATTGCAAATGTGAGAGATTACGGAGAAATTAGGAAACACTTTTCATGCTCATGCATTTCATGATATACACATATATGTGAATAGTGAATTTTGCACACATCAAAATGACTGTACATTCATTCATTGACATTTCTGGGTATAATTGATAGTAAATGTGGTTTTTATTGGAAATTGTGGTTTGATTGTATTGAAACTTTGATTTGGAGATCAGAATTCTTGATTTAGAATTTTTGAAATTTTTGGGGAAATTTTCTGAAAAGAATTGGGATAATTCTTGGACTAGAAAAATGCCAATTGGCAAAATAATTGATAAATGGTAGTAGAAATTACTTTCCAACGACAAAAGAAATTTTGATAAATGGCTTAGGGATTTAATGACAAATGTCATTGAAAATTGGGGAGATAATTGGAGTAGGAATTGGAATTGAGTGGATTGGTTACATAAAAGAATTTAGTTTAAAGCTTTTAAATTTTGGTCATGTGGACTATTTTATTTGCTCTCTCTCACTATGTTTTTAATTGAAAGACCACTAGTGGGTCTTGCATTTTGACTTTTTCTTATCCATTTTGTGGCTTCTTCTTCTTCTCTTCTTCTCCTTCATGATTCTTGACTCACCCAAACCTCCATCAAGTTACATGTTGCTTCCATCTTTCAATTACTACTTCCATCTTAATGGTTCTTCTATTTGCCTCAAGAAAAACCTATCCTTACCTTCTTCAAGATGATGAACGTGTGATGCTTAAGAGCTAGGGTTAGTGTTGTTTTGAAGATTTGGAAGCAAAATCAAGTAAGTAGCTTGTTAAATATTATGGGTTTGGATAATTGAAGCAATTATGATGATTGTTAGAGGTTAATTGGCATATGATGGTGTTTTATGTATGATGAACATGTTTGATGTTATGTTTTTGGGCTAAATATCAAATAATGGATTAAGAATTGATTTGTGAATGATATTGAGTTGAAATAGAGTTAAGAATGAGGAGTAAATGAAGTAAAAAAGGTGATATTAGTATAAGTTGTGATTGGGAAAAATCTGAACTGAAGTTGTTGAAAAATTGGGTTTGCGTTTGTGTATTTTCACTGTGGCAAACTTTTGAAAATTCACCACGGCGAACATGAAGGATTTAGTGAGGATTTTTTTCGGATAAAGTTCGCCACGACCAACTCTAGGTTTCTTCATGGCGAACATGTGAAAATTACGCGAGAATGTCTCTCTAGAGGAATTCACCGCAGCGAACCTTTTTTTGCACTAAACATATTTCAGTATTTTAGGCATATCTTCTTCTGTAGTTATCTAAATTGATTGATTCTTAATTTGTCATAAACTAGAGATATAGGGATACAAATCATCTGAAGAAATCAAAATCTGAATCAGACTATAAGAGTTTCAATTTCTGGGTGAACGTTGAGTATAGGCTCTATCTTTGAATAAAAGCAGTCCGAAAATATTTCAAGTATAACTTTCACATTACTAAACCAAATTGAGTGATTTTGGTGTCAATAGAAACATAAAACATAGAGGAACACATTTCTAGAAGAGAGTATGACCAAATTACATCAGTTTCACTTTCTAATTGAAATTGAAAAGTAGACTCGAAAGTGTGGTGTGGAAACAAATCTGAAGTGAGTCAATGAGAAAGGAATAGAGATTTTAATGGTTTTAGTGAGGTATAAACCTAAGTATAAAATATTACTTAGATGAGTTTTGATATAAGACTGATATTGTGATTAGAATAATGGAAAGATACCTGGGATTGTCATGAACATGCATTGTACATATTTTATATACACACTTGTGCATATGGGAATGCTTATAATTGTTCAATTATTAATGTGTGTGCATTGTGTGTATTGCACAATTTTGATGTGCAGGACAAATGTCTGCATTCAAAAGTGAATATTGGAGTCCTAACCCTAACGGAGACTCAAGGATATGATGTAGAATATGCTACTGAGAGTGTATGCATTTTTATTAATGTAAAGTATCTAACTAGGTGAACGGATTTTTGAAATCGAGGAGACATTAAGTATAAGAGATACAAATTAGATATGATGGATATGTTACCAACACAGGAAATTAATTTTGCAATTAAATTGAAATGTGTGGAGAAACTAGAATGAATAAGCAGGTGTTAGAATAAATTCATAAGAAAATAAGAGGAAATCAAATGAATTGAGAAAATTATTCGAGAAAAGAAGTCAATTGGGAAACCAAAAATAACATAAGATAATACTACTTTGTTGATGAATTAGATTTTTAAAGAATTGCGAGAACAAATCATGGGCACAAGGAGTTTTGGGTTATATCTGTTGGAGTTAACAATGCCCTCGATGGTATTATGGTATTGAAAATTTAAGTGATCCAAGTAAAACTAGATCAAATAGTGACTATGATTATAAATGATATATCGAGTGTGTTTAAAAAGAAAATAGCATATTTGTGAAACTTGAGGATAAATCTTACATATCATGAAGGTAAAAATAATTATAGGCTGAGTTCAATAAGAGTGAATCTTAGCTTGATCAAATAAAATGTTCGATCTTATAGTATCTGAACAGGGTGTATTGAGAGACCCAAGGAAATCGAGGTAATGAAGAAGTAAGAAACTACAAAGAATATATGAGAGATTTGGAGTTCTTTAGAACTAGCTATACGTTGGATACTACCAGAGACTGTAAAGGGGTTTTTACTGATCTTATCCTGTGATTAAAATGTTTGAGGAAAAATGTGTAAACTGTATCAGTGATGAATGTAAAGAGAATTTTGAGGAATTATAACACCAATGATAATAATATCATTTGGAATTTGAGATTATGTAGTATATAATGATGTTTCACATAAGGGAATAGGATGAAATCTAATGCAACATAATAAAGTGATTTCATATGCATTGAGACAATTAAAGTCTTATGAGCTACTTATTTGATACAAGATTTAGAACTTGCTGTTATAGTGATTACTTTGAAAGTTTGGAGACATTATACGTACAGTGAAACATTCTGGATCTATATATAAATATACAAACCATTAAGGCTTGAGGTAATTATAGATTTTGAAAGAACCAAATATAAGGCTGTGACCATGAATAGAGTTATTGAAAGATTTTGATTAAGCAAATGAGTATTTCCTCTTGAAGCTAGGGTTGTAATTTGATACATGAACAGAAAATTCAATAGTTGTGTAACACAAATTCAGGTATTGAGGCTATAAAGCCTAGTGCAATGAAAAGCATAGAATGTTGAGATGAATTTTAGGCAAATCAAAGTACTCTTATCTATTGAATTTAAGATTGGTTTCACATGAAAAAGATTAGCAAAGCCCAAATTGAGAATTCGGAAATTGTGGATCTTATTGAGGAATAAAAGATGAATCCAAATTTGAGTTTGAATTGGGGAATGCTATTTGGTGACTGAATCAAAAGAGAAAGTGTACCCAATAAAGATAATTGAACGAAGAGATTACTAGAGAAAGCACAAGTAACAGCCTAAGCTAGACATCCTAGTAGGAATATGCTAAAATAGTATTTAATTCCTAAGGATGTAGAAACAAGTGATTGAGTGTTTGAATTGCCAACAGTTTTAACTATTGGGGATATGCTTAAAAACTTATATTTTGGAGTTTATAGGATCATGAGGTCAATGTACAGTCCTAATTGAATTTAAGCAAATCAATCACTATCATAGTGATATCATTAGAATACTGTATGAGGTGTTATACAACAAAAAGGCTTCATTCGCCCTTACATTGAAATGAAGAGGACTTAAAAATGATTAAAGGCCAAAATTAATTCGAGACACTATTAGTATGTGAAATGAATCTGTAATAGGAGTTAAGTGATTCAAGAAAGATGAATGAGTTAAGTGGATTAACGTCGAGGTTATGGAATATCGTGAGATAGGCATAAGAGTTGAGTGTATTGACACTAAAGGGATGCAAAATAGCAAGCGAAAGATGAAATAATTCTGAGAGTGTCACCTTACCAAGGTGTGCTTAGATAGAGATAAAGGTGTGACCATGTTAGGAAAAAGGGGGAACTAAGCCCGACATAAATTGGTCTATATAAAACTATTTTGAGAATAGGACCATGGATTTATGAATTAGTATTACCAGAAAAAGATGTTTCAGATTCACATAGTGTTACCTGGATATGTTTAGGAAATATTGTTAAGATATGGTATATGTGTTATTGAAACTGGAAATGAAAATTTTGAATAATTTGAGATATTAAGGAACTAGTTAAGATAATGAATGACAAAATAAGCGATTGAAATACCTAATGAGTCTATCGGCTGTGGTCATTTAGGTGAAAGTATTTGAGTAATGAGAATATATGGGAAATGGAGGAGCATATGAGGACAGATTACCCCTACCTTATTGATCTATCAGATATTCATTTCATGGACGAAATTTTATTTAAGGAGGGGAGAATTGTCTCGTTACCGATGTTAAGGCTAAAATTGTAAATGTGAGAGATTACGGAGAAATTAGGAAGCACTTTTCATGCTTATGTATTTCATGATATGTATATATATATATATATGTAAATAGTAAATTTTGCACACATCAAAATGACAGTACATGCATTCATTGACATTTCTGAGTATAATTGTTAGTAAATGTAGTTTTTATTGGAAATTGTGGTTTGATTGTATTGAAAATTTGTTTTGGAGATTAGAATTCTTGATTTAGAATTTTTGGAGTTTTTGGGAAAATTTTCTTAAAAGAATTGGGATAATTCTTGGTCTAGGAAATTATGCGAGAATTTCTCTCTAGAGGAGTTCGTCGCGGCGAACCTTTTTCTCCACTGAACATAATTTAGTATTTTAGGCATATCTTCTTCTGTAGTTATCTAAATTGACTGATTTTTGATTTTTAATAAACTAGAAACATAGATATACAAATCATCTGAAGAAATCAAAATCTGAAGCGGACTCTAAGAGTTTCAATTTCTACGTGAAAGTTGAGTATAGGTTGCTGTCTCTAAATAATAACAGTCTGAAAATATTTTAAGTATAACTTTCACATTAATAAACCAAATTGAGTAATTTTGATGTCAATAGAAACATAAGACATAGAGACACACATTTCTAGTAGAGACTATGACCAAATTATATCAATTTTACTTTCTAATTGAATGTGAAAAGTAGACTCGAAAGTGGGGTGTGGAAAAAATCTGAAGCGAGTCAATGAGAAAGGAATAGAGATTTCAATGGTTTTAGTGAGGTATAAACCTAAGTGTAAAATATTACTTAGATGAGTTTTAATATAAGACTGATATTGTGATGAGAATAATTGAAAGATACCTGGGATTATCATGAACATGCATTGTACATATTTTATATACACGCTTGTGCATATGGGAATGCTTATAATTGTGTAAATATTAATGTGTGTGCATTGCATAATTTTGATGTGCAGAATAAACGTCTGCATTCAAATATTTTCAGATTTTGAAGCTAGTGCTAACCTGGAGCGTACTGTGAGTAGATCGAGATGATCTCACTTCATTGTTTGTTTTGTTTAAATTTTGTATTAGTTGACTATTGGATGATGTTATGAATCTGATTGATTGTGTTAGTTTCTGGACAGAAGGTCTGATGAATGTGATTTATGAATGAAATATTGAAGTGCTCCTTGTATATGAATTGGATGAAATATGTGATTCATGACTTGGTTGTTAAATGCCGGACTTAGTTCCGAAGGAAAGTATGATCATGCATATAAATGAAAAAGTGATACTCAACTCTAATGTTGAATGCCGGACTATGGTATGATGATATATGAATGTGATTGAATGAGAATATGCGAATGTGATTGATGCATTTCATTTCATGAATGCATGAAACGTAATGACTATTGTGACCAGAGTAGCCATCGATCAGAGCTTAAAGGTCAACGAGTGAAAATGAGCATCGAGCTCAAAAGTGATTCAGAGCCTCAGGCTTAACATTTAATGAGCCTTGTATTCCCCAAGCGAATAAGGCACAGTTATCAATTAGCTCTTAAGGGACAGCTAGGCATTCGATCACAACAAAATAACAAATAGAAAATAGTCTCATGTGCACTACATATGCATAATATGAATGATTAAATTGCATTGAATGTGAAATGTGAACTGATGTGAATATGATTTATGTGACTGGGTGAGTCATCGATGATGGTCACTCATTGAGTTCACAAAATTGACCCAAAATTTTCAAATATTTTTTAAGATCAGAAGAATATCCCGTTAGGCAAACGAGAGTATCCCTACCGCATACAAGTAAGGGATAGAGGTCAGGATTAGTTCGCGTCTGCATTGTACTTCTTTATTTTTGTTTTAAATTGTATATATTCCTTAACTTTTGTATCGAATAATGTATTCCGAAAAGTTTTGCACAATATGTATTTGAACTATGTTGTATCGGAAAGACATTATGACTAAAGTGTTTTGTATTTATGAAAGGGGCCCTAATGGCTATTGAAAGTATTGTTGATTGTATTGTTATGATTGAAAAAGTTTATGAATGAAAGTGGGCCCTATGTGAATATTGATTTCTGCATATGTTGTTCAAAAACAAATTATACCAAGTTTTGACTAATTGAGTATTCTAGCATGTCAGCCTCACGAGGCATGGACTCAGATATGCCTCAAGATGTCGGGTACATGTCTTGCGGGAGTGGGGTGCTACAAAATGCTTTGATAAAGTGTTATATGTTTATGGTGGAATCTATGAGCCATGAATATTCTTTCAAATCAAGAAAATCAAATGTTTTCAATTGTGTTATAAATATTGCATTTTTTGCTTCTTGAATGAGTTGAGAAATTGCTATATGTTTGATATATGAATTGTGTTGATGATGTATGGAAAGAATGTGAAAATGATTTTTGAAAAGATATTATGTTTATGAAATCATATTTCGGAAATGTGCCATTTTGGGCAACATGTTTACAAATTGTGAAATGCATGATTGTGTGAGTTTGTGGTGGTCCCTTCTATTATGTCAAGTGCACTTTGACTCTATTAAAGGCTTCTCTTACCTACCCGCTAGTGGCATGGAGCACCTTCATGAACTCCCTCATGTTTACGATTACGTAAAACCATTATGTGAGATTGCGATAGTACGTTTTGTTTATGACTACATAAGACCATTATGTGGGAATGTGTTAGTACGTTCTGTTTATGGACCTACCCAAACTATTTTAATTTTCTTATGTGTTTATGATTGATCGATAAGTTTGATGCATATGTGAACTATTTGATAAGTTGAGAATTTGAGAAATAAGTGCTTTATGGTTTTGATGCAAAGTTATTATGACATTGAATATTTTCAAGGGTTTTTCTTGTTATTGATTATCAACTTGTTACCCACAAGCTTTTAAGCTCACCCCTATTCCTTCCCATCTCTGGTGATGAGCAAGAGATCGAGCAAAAGAGAGTCAAGGCATTACTTTGATTATGCATATTTTTATATTTTAAGCTAGATTTTGTAAACACAAGGCTTTAGTCATATTTCAAGTATTGTTAGCTCAAGTATCTTTTATATTTTGTGATTTTGAGGCATTGATGTATTGTGGCTTGAAATGCCCATTAAAGCTTTGTAAAACTCTTATCTTTTGATTCTAATGAAATATGTTTACGGTTTGCTCATGAATTTTCAAGTTTTTGCCTACCATTTCTCAAACATTTTATAGGAAGTTTCTTAGGTTGGTTTGTATTTATTTCTTTTAGGTTGAGTGGTTAAGGGTTGTGAAAATGGTAGGCGTAAAATTTAGTGTGGATTGTTGAGATCGAGCTATGAATCTGAAGGTTTCGCCTCGGCAAAGCCAAGTTTGTCGTGACGAACCTTTCCCAAGGGTATATTCTGTGTGATTTTTAGCGACTTCACCATGTCGAAAGGTATTTTTCCCGAAAGTAGTTTCTATATGATTTGGTAGGAAAAAGGTATCTGGTGCGATCGTGAGGAATAATGGTGTAAGCACAACTAAAGCTATGGATTTAAGGAAGAACAAGTTGCGATCGCGAGAGGGTATGGTGCGATCGCACTCGGGATGTTTGGCTAAGAGCTACGCTATTTGCACACTAGTGCGATCGCAAAGGTCATGGTGCAATTGCACTTCGTAACTTCAAAGGTAATTTTGTAATTTCATAAACTTTGCATGGGAAGTCATAATCGTGACTCGTCATGCGTGTGCTCGAAGGTTTTCCCAAACCTTACCATGTTTAATTCTTTTGGTTATAACTTTGTCATCCGACCTCCAAATGACTTGATTCTTAAACCAATAAATTTCTAACATATTTCTCTATCTATCTATAGAATTGATAGCCTTTGTTGTTGATTGAGAAAGATTGATGGAAAGAAAGTTAGGGAATTGGTTGGAAGAGCATGAATTGGTTATGAACACACTTTAGCTTTTTAATCATATCTTGATCTATAGAGCTCCGAATGAGACGGTTTTTATTTCAAAATAAACTAGAGACATAGAGCTACAATTTTTTTGAAGAAGTTAATTTATGATTTTGGTGATTGACTGGGGTGAGCACGCCACACTTGTGGGATTTGTGTTCATATGTCACTTAGGATGTAAGGCACGTGTCTTGCGAGGGCAGGCTGCCCAAAACTTATGGTATCAAAGTGACTAGGTTTAGGGGTATCCTTGGCATAAAGTGGGCAGTTTTAAAATGAGCATACATTATTTTGAATGAACTATATGAATTGATTTAAATGAACAACATGCATTGTTTTATATGATTTGAATTGTTTCACATGATTTGAAGTTATTTTACATGAAACATGAACAAAAACTTTTTAAATGGTTTTGAATTGAAGGAGTGATTATGCTACCTCGAAAGAGAACCCGAGGAGCTAAGACTCAATCTTGCTCTCGCCATGGGAGTACAGATGAATCGTATGTCCCACAAAATGCGGGGACACATTCTGCTCCTGATTCTGAGGCACCTAGTATTCAGCATGAAATGCCACCGCCTCCTCCTCCTATGTGTCAAGTAAATCCTATGGATTCGTAATTCTTTCAAGCCTTTGCTCAGGCTTTCACATATGCCATGGGCTAAAGGTTACAAGTTCCAGTGCAAGATCCAGTGGAGAGGAGTGAACAGTATGATAAGCTCAGCTAGTATAGGGTTATTGATTTCAATAGGACTACTAATCTTGAGGAAGTTGAAGAATGGTTGAAGAGGACAGAGAGAGTACTGCTTCAGATGAAGTACTCCAATGAGGAGAAATTATATTATGCAGTGAGCTTTCTATAGAGGGATGCACTCCGTTGGTGGGAATCAGTGCCCCAGAGTCAAGTTATGCCTCTGGTGCTGTTATGGAGAGACCTTTTGGAAGTTTTCAGGAAGAAGTACCTCTTGAGAGTCTATGTCCAAGAGAAGGATAGGGAGTTCCTGAATCTCATATAGAGGGACATGAATGTGAGTAAGTATGAGCTGATGTTCAGCTAACTTTCACAGTATGAACCCATCATTGTTGCTAATGAAGAGGATAAGTGCGCAAGTTTGAGGGAGGTATTCATTTGGGGATCAAGGAGAAAATTGTGATCCACAGAAGAATTGGTAACAGTCTTCCAAGAAGGGAATGAGTGCCCCTATGCCAGAGAGGAGTATGAGGAGTTTCCACACACAGAGTGAAGTGGGAAGTAGTGGCTCTGCTAAGAGTAAGTAAGCAAAGGCAATTTCAGTATAAGCCTCAACTGCATAGGGCAATTGAAGGATGGAGGGGAGCAGGTACACGAATCGCCGATGAGAGCATTGTGGGAAGTTTCATAGAGGAGAGTAATTCAATTTACTTAGAGCATGTTTCCAGTGCAGGAGAAGGGACATTTGATCAGGGACTATCCCCAAGTATCGAGGAGC
>JANIJH010000224.1:29566449-29584321 GCA_024520975.1 Erythroxylum areolatum
TCGTAAAATAACGATACATTTCCTGACGTCTTCATAAATGTCGCAGCATGTGGATCTTCCGTGATGTCCTTTGGGCATCATTAAACCTAATCAATCCGTGACATTTACTCTAAACATCGCAAAATATACACACCTTTCCTGACGTTTACAAAAACGTCGGAGATTATCAGTGCCTTCCACGGCATTTAGCAACAGACGTCGTAGATCCCTATTGCCTACCCTACCTTCTACGATGTTTTTTGTGACGTTTTTTTAGACGTCATTTTTTGTTTTCTACGACAGTTAATTTGATTTTGCGACGTTTAAAAAACGACGCAGAAAGGGTCCTTTTCTTGTAGTGGGCCATTGTCTCTTTAGTAGAGAACTTAAATATAGTCATGACACAAGACACTAAATGAGATCAAAGAAAACTGCAAATGCAAGATATAACCTAGGGTATAGCATACAATGTCTACTCATAAGTCCCATGATTAATTTGTCAATCGAGATGTCACATACTCCTAATAGATATATGACAATGTACTCTCATCGTATGCTGGTCACACAGGTTATGGGATAAGTATGAGCACTGCATAGTTTTTTTTATAAAATTAGATTAAAACCCATCATGTGTGAGTGGGAGATAATGAATCACATACACCCATGGGGGTATTATAGTCATTATACTTTAAATAACTACTAATGGTAGTTAAGGTTTTGACTTTAAAAATTAAAGAGCAAAAAGATAAGAGAAATCTTTTTAACAAAAAACTTATATAGAAGGAGATATGCAGTAAGCTTTCTTTAACCGGTGGAACTACAAAAATAATCTAGGTATGGGATTTTTGTTTTTGTATGCATATGCAAAGATCCTGTTTAAAATGATCTATGTGATTATGTTTTATCTTGATTATTCTAACACTCTTAATGTGTCATGATTTTATCGCAATAGTGGTATGTCTTCATTTCATTGTTACCTCTAAGTTTTGAACGGTTCTTAGATTTTCCAAGACCTTTGGGACCCTTGCTTTTGTTCCTCCCTTTGCTTTTTGTCACAAAGGTCTACACGTTGTCAACTCCATTCTCCATTCTCCTTTCTTCTGATTTCTTTATTAAACATGCTCTCATTAATTACATCCAAAGAGAGCACACCTTTAGGAGTTGAGTTACTAATTGTCACCACCAATGTTTTCTAGTTATTCAATAACGAACTCAACAAGAACAAAGCTTGAAACACATCATAAAAATGATCTTCATTGCAAGAAGTTTGTTGATTATGTCTTGAAATCTCTTAAATGCTCTGAAACTGATTTCCTGGCCTTCAACTTCAAATTGATAAGCCTCTTAATCAAAGAGACCTTATTATAAACAATCTTTCTTTCATACAAACCATCTAGCTTCTTCCATAACTCAAAGGGATCCATTTTTCAAACATATGGTTGAATATGCTAATATCAATCCATTGTCAGATAATGCTCAGAGTCTTCTGCTTTATCTTTTCCCATTCTCTGTCTAACATCATTTCTGGTTTTAAAGGAACATCATCTTTCACACCTCTGTCCACATAAATAGGATAAAAAAGATCCTTGTAATACAAGAGGTTCTCCATTTTGGGCCTCCATATTGAGTAATTTGATGACATTAACTTAACCATAGAGTTATTTCCAGCTTCCATTACGATGACTTTGATACCACTTGTTGGAAGATAAATACCCAATTTTCTAAAAGATTAACCAAATATTAACGACGAAAAAGAACTTTTTAAGTTGCAGCAGTAGTAGAATATAAGAATAAGAAACTAACGATGAAACAAATATCAAGATTTAACATAAAAAACCATTAAGTGTAGAGGGAAAAACCGAGGGGCAAATTGATAATTAAATCCACTAAACTTAATAAGGATTTATAGAAAAAGTTGATCTCTCATCCCCCTCCCCCCAATAGTAAGTCATCTCACAAAGTTTTAGAATTGAAACTTAAATTGATATCACAATTAATAATCACTCAAACCAATACCCAAAACAATGAAATAAGGATGAGAATATAACCCTCTTCTCCCTCTCTCTGTTATTCTTCACTTTTTGGACATTATGGCTTCACTTTCTATCTCTATTTCATAGACCAAGGCTCAAATGAGCTATGTATAGGCAACTCTAGCTTGATAGTTAAATCAAAATCCTAACTGAACTTAACTAGCTAGATCACATCTTATCCTAATAAGATTATTATCACATTATCTAATATGATAACATCCTTATCCAAATAGGAGTTTATCTAATAGGATTTATCCACATCACTACTAACAAGATAAAAGACCACATTTAACTAGGAATGATACATTTATATCTATGAAAAACTCTACTACTTTCAAATGATCTTTCCACATAGTTTTTATCTTTTAGAGCTGATGTACATCTATTGTGATCTTATTCGCCATCTACGATCACCAAAAGTCTTAAAATAGGGCTAGACACTCAATATTAAAAGTTTAAGCATTTGTGTTTTGCTTTCATTATTGCCAAATCTTATGCAAAAGATACTAATACTAATTTTATATAAATTAATAAGAAAGTCAAACCATAAATGTAATTAATAAATTTGAGTAAATAAAGCATGAATGCTAACAAATTGAATTTTCAAAATATTACATGCGGATGAAGCTCCAAATGCAATGGACTTGTCGTGATCAAAAGGATTTCACTATATACGAATTACTTGTTCTAGAATTTGAGGAGTGATAAATAGGAAAGCAATTATAATTTTCTAATAATGTTTCATAAATAATTTCATTCACTTTAATAAATATATTACACTACCTGATATTATGTTTAATTGATGAGACATGGTTATTTATTATTCAGAAAATTTATCTACAAGTTAATTAATTATATTTTACAGATAAGTTTGAAGTTTTTGCAATTAACTAGGTAGTATAATATTTAATGATAAAATAATTTAAATTAACCTTACTTGTATTCATTTCTTTATATATTTAATACGATTGCTTATATAATGTAAAAGGATTAATAAGTAAAAGAAGTTCTACTTATTTTGTCCTTGTAAACTTGTATAATATCAAAATTTTGTTACAACAATTAATACATATTATAGAAGTCAAAATTTTTTGATTATGCATTTTAAGATATAAATTTGACTTCAAACATATTGTATAAATTAGTTTACATTTATTTTAGAGTATATAAAAGCATCTCCACAAATTTTGACACTATGTTAATTATATTTGTAAAAGGAGTTGATATCGTGATTGATTTCAATTCATTTAAACTTTTTCATTTTATGTCATACTTATATAATTAATACATATATAGACATTATTAAACATGCCTATTAGAACTAATACCTTTATAAATCATAATGTATTAACGTTCAAATGGATATAAAAGAAAAAATATGCATGTATGGCAGTATGATGAAAAAGGTTATTATTTTATAAAAAAAATTTATACAAAAATAAAATATGATATAAAAACATTTGCATTGTGTATTTATGATAAAATCATCATATATAGTTAGTAAAATGTGTACTTATGATAATATTGTAAATTTAAATTTATTTTAAAATTATAAAAATCATATATTTATTATAATAACATAAAAGAAAAAGGATATCATCCATTTATAAGAAATGAAATGGACTTCAACCATTATCATCATGTATTGCAAAGATTGTTATAATTGCATAAGAATTGTATTGAACATTTTATATATGTATTATAAATTTATTATGTAATTGTTTTAGACTTTTTACATGTTTTTCAAAATATACATCCATTTATAAGAAATGATAATGGATTTCAAACATTATTACCATATATCTCAAAGATTGTTATAATAAGATATTTATGCTGTGTAAGAAGTGTGTCCAACTTTTTTTTAATTTATGATGCAATTATTTTAGACTTTTTACATGTTTTTAGAAATATACACTGTGGTTAATTTAATTTGTTTAGTGATTCTTAATTTTTTTCATTATAACTATAAATATTATTTTGGTCGCTGCAACCAAAGAAAGTATTGAGTTTTATAAAAGAGTGAAGAGAAGACTATTATTAAAATATTTTTTCATATAAATTTTATTATTAAATGATTTTTGATGAATTGCATATTTTCAAAATAATGATTATTTATTCAATTTCTTATATTTTTCAAGTTGGGAGCTATGGGAAAAGTTGATAAAATTCATTATATAATTATTTAACATAAAGTTAGTATTTTCTTATTCATTATAAAATTTGCAAATTTAGAATTTATATCTATAGAATGTGATACTTACTTATTTGGTATAAATACTTTATAATATATTATTTTAAATAAAATATAATAAAGACACAGATATTACAAAAAATTTATCTAATCATATTAATAAAATAATAATTTTAATTAGATTTTATAATATTGAATTAGAAAAAAACTGAGCAGAGCAGTGAGTTTAATTCTAATTTTATAGATGTAGATAATCAATTAATAATGTAACAATCACTACGCTATGTGAAAAATAAGCTCACTAATTATGGCATTCTTCTTCTTCAATATTAATCCATACTTACTACACAATTTCTGCAACCCCTATTTCCATAAAGACTCAAAATTTTTTGGTTATTTTAAGTATAATATAAATAAACCCCTAATAAGATTTAGCCTAGCTTCTTGTAAAAAGATCGATGTTGCTTGCCGCAGTTAATTAGCAGAGCAAGGTCTGGCGATTCTTAGGCCAAAATCCTCGCCCAGATTTACCCTCTCTGCTCAAAATTTCTTACTCATTTTCATAATGAAAGAGAAGTGAAGCTTATTGGGTGTTAAAGAAGGCCTTAATTGTACCAAAAACTATTATGATCTTTCCTACAAAACATCCTCATGATGCTTTTCCTCTCTAATAGATAATTAATTTGAGGCGTAAACAAGAGTTGGGCTGCTAAATTCCATGGTACAATTATTCTAATCTATCAAAATCGGGCGGAAGCTTCATGTTGTTCTCCCTCTGTGGGGTCCTGACTTCTTGATCTCATAAATGTTGCTTTGCGGTGTATGAAGGCACATGGCCATTATACGTCATTCTCTAAGGAAGAAGGTTCTCTGATATGATGTAGCTCAGCGTCGTTCAGATAAATGACGAATACTGATTTGCTCATCCTATGTATGTATTTCCATGTCTACGAGAGGGAAGAGGGTCACTCAGAAAGGTCGTTTTCTAAGAGTTAATACCACACACGTGCACGTATTTATTAGAGTCTTTGATATTTACATGATGAGCCTGAGACTTTGGACCTAGAAACTTGTTGCAGGATTTGAATTATATACTCATTTATACTTCCTTCATTTTAGTTAAATCTGGAAAGTTTATTCAGATGATTATCACTTCAAAACCGATGCTCCATTTTATGTGTGCTTTTCTATGCTTTTTGTGATGTTTTTGTACTTAGCCTTGTTTCACTTACGGTGTAGGTCTGTTTCGTC
The DNA here is from genome assembly GCA_024520975.1 of Erythroxylum areolatum. Classification (NCBI taxonomy): domain Eukaryota; kingdom Viridiplantae; phylum Streptophyta; class Magnoliopsida; order Malpighiales; family Erythroxylaceae; genus Erythroxylum; species Erythroxylum areolatum. The sequence goes on from JANIJH010000224.1 coordinate 29,571,904, forward strand.
TCTTCTTGTGTATGTTTAGTTTAGCTACTCATTCGCTGATATCTGTTTTATGTTAATACAAATATGTTGGTAAACGCTAACCAAATGTTGAAAAGTTAACGAGGATGAACATAATTTTGATCAGAATCCTACGTAGAAAGAAATAGATTTAGTAATTAAAGAGTGAAACAGAAAATGGCATTAAATTAGAGACTAAAAACATATTTATCTCAAAGTTAGTATTAATCATGGAGGAGCCACTTGATAAGAAAATCAAACATGGTATTATAATTGTGTTCCTTAATAGCATCTAAGATCCAACATGTTCATAAAACACTTCTATATGTATGAAGAAGTACCTATAGACATATGAAGCCATGATTGTATTCGCTTCCTCTTTCATTCCAGGACTATGGGTCTCCCAGTCTCTCGGCATCAGAAAAATGGAACAGTGGATCTCTTGCCATTAAATCTTGGTGCTCCAAAATTTCAATGAAATCAATGGGTCCTAAAATAGGAAAAACTATGTCTATAAAGCCTGAGGAATATATTTTAGTACCTAAATAACAATCTATAGTACCTGAGCTAAATGAGCTTGTGGAGATTGCATCACCCCCTAAAGCACCACTTCCCTAGCTAGTACTACTAAATCTGGTAGAAAATCAAAGAGGAAGAAAGTAAGTGCTATTCAAACAAAATGAATGTTGTAATATAGAATGTAAGTGGTATTAAATTCCACAAACAAACATATTAAGGATTACATCCCTTTGCCCTATACCTCTTAGACTTGAGGAATTGGGCATAAGGCTACTTATAAGCTGATGTGTATTACTATAATCTATGGAGCTAACTCGGAATTTGATAGGAGTTCCCTTTAGACCAACTTAAAAACAACTAGCTATGAGATTTCTACTCAATATATTTTAGCAAGTGTCTTCAACCATATTCTTGATCCTTTTGAGGCTAATGGAAATAAAAAAGATTGCATATATATATATATATATATGTATATATATATCAAGAATTGCTACATCTTACTAGCAATTTGGAATTGACTGATTTGAGATTTACTAATTTGAGATATAATGGACAACATTTTACTTAAGAGTCATAAGTAATCTGGTAAGCTACTCACTTAGAAGAAATTGGATAGGTGTTTAGTGAGTGATGAGTGGTTGAATCAATTCCCTAAAAGTCATACTATTTTTAACCTTCCTCCATTCTCAGATCACTCCCTAATAAAGATCAATATTCTCTTAATTGGTGTCAAGAGGAAAGCCTTTTTCAAAATTTACAATTCTTTTCCAAGGCATCTTAAATTTGTCAGGTGATTACACAAGTCAAGTAGTCAAAAACCACTAGCACTCAAGCTTATTAATGTATGGAGAAACTAAAATGTATCAAGGCTGCATTGATAGGATTGACAAAAAGAACATAGATCCTATGAAACAAAACATGAGGAAAGCTTGTGAATCACTGAAGAAATCTTAGGAGGAGTTGTCATTGTATCCAGATGACCTATGAGAAAAAATAACAAACAAATAAAGTTAAAGAAATACATGGAAGTAGCCTGGATACTTAACTCATAGCTGAAATAAAAATTAAGGATTACATGATTAAAGTAAGGAGATAAAAGTTGGGAATAATTTTTCAATATATTTTAGAGCAAAAGGAACTCTAATAGAATCATCCAATTAAAGGATGAAGATGACAATATAATCCAAGATCAAAACATTTTGAAGCAAATGGTTGTTATGCACCTTAAAAGAATCTAAGTCACCTTGATAGTAGTAAATTCACTTCCTAAAGAGCTAATAGCTTCTATCAAAGACTCCATACTACCTTGGTAGCATGAATCCTTGATTAAGGAGGTCTCTAGTGAGGAAATCAAAGCCACAATCTTCTCTTTCAACTCAGATAAAGCCCTAGGCCTAAATGGTTTTAATGTTGTGTTTTACCAAACAACATGGAAACATATTGGCCAAATGGTGACTAAGGCTATGAACAAATTATTTAAATAGGACAGGCCACTTAAACAAATGAACAAAACCAACCTATGCCTATTAATTATAGGCCTATTGCTTATTGTAATGTGATATACAAGGTCATTTCTAAAATCTTGTCCAATAGGATTAAAGCTACTCTTAGTAACTTCATTAACCTAAGGATAGGTGCCTTTATCAAGGGTAGATGTATTGGTGATAATATTCTCCTTGCTTTAGAGGTATCTAAAGGATACAACTACAATAAACACATCCAAAGTTATGGAGTAAAGATTGATTTTGCAAAGACTTTTGATATAGTTAGTTAGAGCTTCATAATTAATGTACTGACATACATGGAATACTTTAAACAATTTTTACAATGGATCAAATCTTGCCTTACTATAGTCTCATTTACAATTCTACTTAATGGAGAACTAACTCAGTTATTTAAAGGTATTCAAAGACTTATACAAGGTGATCCACTATCACCTTATCTCTTTACAATTTCTATGGAGATACTCAATATGATTATTTTTCTTAATAGCATAAGAGAGCCAAGGTTTAAGTTTCATTATAGATGCAACAAGCCTAAAATTTCCTAGTTATCTTATGTTGATGACTTACTCATGCTATGTGGTGTATGTCCAATTTCTTTAGGCACACTAATCCACTCTCTAGAGGATTTTGAGAGAATTTCAGGACTAACCTTTAACCTTGGGAAAAATTTCGATTACTTATCTATAAGTTCTTATAATGAGGTGGAGAGATATACCAACTAAAAGGGATTAAAGCTCTAGTCTACTCCTTTGAGATACCTAGGTGTCCTTATCTCCACAAGGAAACTTTCTGTAGGTGACTGCTTCTCTTTAATCCACTTCTTTCAAGAGAAATTCTTAACTTGGAGTAATAGAGCCTTATCATATATTGGAAGACTATCTCTGGAAAGTGGTGTTATCTAACTTATATGTCTTTTTTGGTGCTCTCATATAGCAATTCCTTAATGGGTAATGAAGACACTTGACAAATTGGTAAGAGACTTCATCTAGAGTGGAACTAATAGCAATAAGAAAACTCCTAAGGTATTATGGAGTTTAGTCTACTAGCCAGAGGAGAATGGAGGGCTAGGTATTACTTCAATCAAGAGAATGCGCAAGGCTTTACTGTTAAAAAACTTATGAAAAAGATGCAAGAAGAAGTAGAACATTTGGGTGATGTGGATAAACTGTTATTACTTCAATAATGACAATATTTGGATAAGGGAACTTAGCTCAAAGTATTTATGGACCTTCTAGCATATTTTAGGTACTAGATAAAGTGTGCGGTCTTTAATCTATATCACAATTGGAAATGGAAAGTCCACTCTCTTCGCGTTTGATAATTGACATCCTTTGGGTCCTCTATATTTATATGGTGAATGCCAAGGCCTTAGACCCTGGCTAAGACCAAGGTATGCAATTTCATTAGCTATAATACATAGAGGTGCCTTTTTTTTTCTTCTTAAGTACAGGTAATGAATGCATAGTGGAAAATTGGCCCCTTTACCTCTATGATTCAGCTAAGGAAGATAACATATTATAGAATCATTCTAACTTTAAAACTGTTACCTTCTAGACAACTCTCTTCAATCTGTCCCTTATATGTAACTTGTTTAAATATATAGAACTCTAGAATTGCACTTGCTCATGCTTTTATCTTATGGCTTACAACTTTGAGGAGATTAACTATGAAGGGCATATTAAAAGTAGTAAACAATGATGGTAGATGTGTTGTGCTATGGGAGTTTGTAATTGAGGATGATATTCACCTCTTATTCAACAGTCCTTATTCAAATAAGAATTGGTCCTCCTTTTTAAGTTTGTTCAATGCTCAAATGCTTATAAGATATATCTGAGATGAGCTGCTCACAAGGGTGGGAAGCTTAAAATTTAACAAAAATGGGGTAAGACACTATTTAGGGTTGGCATAGGTATTTGGGTCTGTGGTATATGATGTGAAAGAAACTACAAAATATTCAAGGACAAGAAACAAAGTATGGAGGTTCTATAAAGAAAAATGATGCTAAAATTAAGGATGATATGCCTTGCTCAATAACTAACCCTCTCCTCTCTCATCTTGTGTGAAAATAGTTATGATGTATAAATTCTTAGTTGTTATTCTAGTTTTCTTAGGACCTATGTTGTTTATTTCTGGATGGGTTGTACCTAGTTCTATGTTATGTTTTGTTGCTTTTAATAGTTGTAAAGATTTTTAATCTTTGATATCTTTGTTTAATACAATATTATCTTAAATTGTTTTGAAAAAAGAAAGAATGCTTTCTATCCAATAATTGTCTTCATGTAAAAGAAAAGAAATTACTAGGCCATCCTATAACTAATACAAATAAAATTTTAATATAATTTAAGTTGTTACTATCCTTCCACAATTTTTACCATAATAAAGGTTCAACATGTATTCGAATAATAACTTTGTGAGAAGATTGGCTTTTTACTATTTGCATCATAACATAGAGCATATGGACTCTCTAACATGGTTGATTTTAAGGCTAATTAAGTGTCTTCAATTTCTTTATGTTGTAACATAGTTCCTCATTAAAGATATTGAAAGATACATGAAAAATTTCCTTTGGTTTGGAAAAGCTGAAGATTCCAAGGGGAATAGGGTGAAAAGGGACCATCTTTACTAGAGGAAGCAAGAAGGAGGACCGAGACTAGTTTCTTTTTAGTTAATCCAAACCAAGATAAATGTTAAAAGAATTTGGAAGCTTCTTAATGATAGAGATACTTTATGGAACAAATGGATAGATGCCTATTACTTGAGCAAATCCAATTTCTGACAATTGGAAGAGAAGATGGATCATTTTTGGCTTTTGATCAACATTTTAAGGTATAGATACAATATCTATCCCCTCATCAAAATGCAAATTGGCAATGGTAAAGATTCTTGAATTTAGTTTGACAATTGGACACCTTAAAGTTGATTGATTAATAGAGATGAGCTACTCACTCTACCAGGTAGATGGATAATCAATACTAAGATCTCATATATTCTTGCTGACAATAAGTGGAAGATCGTAGGAAGAGGAGCTAACAAATGTCAAGATTATCTCCTTAGTTACATTCCTAATTTATCCATCAAGGACAAACTAATATGATATGCTAGCAGTAATCGAGAATTCACCAATCCTCTTGCAAGAAAGCTATAAGACCTCATCATCCGAGTCTTCCTTGGTATAATATAGTCTAGAAAGGTTCTCAAACACCTAAAGCTTCTTTTGTAACTTAGTTGGTAGCTAGAGGAAGGTTAATGACTAAAGATAGACTAAGGGGAAGCAAAGTGCATATTTGTGTCCTATGCAAACCTTACCTAAAACTACCTATCACCTATTCTTTAAATGTAGGTTTTCTTCTACAATATAGGCAAAGATGCAACACAAAATGAATTTAGTTCTCCTTGAGAATCACCGGGGAAGTATTTTGGTTTGGGATAAAAATATGTATAAAAGGATTGGAGAAGATAGGAAATGTCTTAGTCTAATGGTAACTTATTATGTCTGTTCAATTTGGTTTGGAAGAATGTAAAGAATCTTCATAGATGTTCATACAGACAAATATGTTGTTGCAAAGAGGAATTGTTGTTGGATTAGAAAGATTATAATAGTCAACTAAGTTACTAATAGCTTAACTTCTTTCAAGAAGCATAATTAGGGTTTGGAGTAATCAAGCCTTGTTTATTTTTGATTAATTCTGTCTTTACTATAAGGATTGGTTTCCTAACCTCATAGTTTCATAATTATTGCTCCTATAGTCTTATAATTGCCTTGATTGCCTTTTGTCATTTTCAATGATATTTATTTATTTATCTTTCAAAAAAATTAAGTTAAACTTCTAACAAAATTTTGAGAAACAATTTACGTACATTTCACTTAAGATTTCCATCAAACATCTTCTAGGTACTTAATTTTTGCATTAAAACATTTCATGAAAGAGATGGTAGGCTATTTAAGTTTTACACTTAGGCTTAGATGATTTATGTGGATAGAATAAAAACACAAAAATAAAAGTGCAACCAAATTTGGTAAGAAAACAAAAGAAACTCTCACTTGGCATTCATTTCTAGAATATTTTTGGACAAGAAATAAAATGTACTCCAATCGTATATAAGCAGAGAACTTTTATTGATATATCACCATAGGTATTACGTGAAACTGAGGTCTAGAACATGCAAAAGCTAACCCTTTTTAGCCTACAATATACTTGACAACCATTAGTTTGGATAAGTTCCATAAGTTTTTCCTTTAAATATCAAAATGGTTCAAGTCATGAGTTTATCGAAACTAGTTACTATAAATATTTGAAGCAACATAAATGTTCCAAACAATCATATTATCATACTTTAAAACCAACTAACTTAATTGGTAATAACCAACATGAACCGAAAATAATTGGCAAAATGTCAGGTGCTAAAATGAGCTTTGGCCACTACAACAAGCTAGCCCTTTGGCTAAGTTTTGATTAGCGATGATTTTAAAATCATAACTACAAGTATATGTTTGGTGATGATTTTTGAAATCATTGCTAAAGCTTTATTCTTTAGTGATGTTACCTAAAATTGTTGCTAAATGGAAAGCCTTTGGTGATGCTTTTCTGAAATCATTGTAAAAGGCTTATCCTTTCGTGACGGTTTAGTAATGTCATAAACCTTTGGCAATGATTTTAATAATCATCACAAAATGTATGACCTTTGAAATCGTCGCCAAATACTTAAGTAACAAATAACTCTTTTATTTATAATTGTGAATTTACTAACTTTGATTTGATCATTTTGTGACTGAACATCATATTAATAAAAATCAAATGTAATATTATTGACAATGATTCTAAGTCTAAAAATAAATTTAGCTAATAACAATGTCAAATCATTTCAATAATTTATGAAACTATAAACTCAAAATTAATTAATATTAGACAGTTTTGTATTTTTTCTCTTTTAAATTATATGAATTGAAAATTTTATATGGTGTCACAAAATTTTCAAAGAGTTTTAACATGAAGTTTAATATAATGATAAATGATTCTTATAGAAAAACAACAAATAATGATATATCGTAAGTAATATATGGTATGTAATACAAGATTTTAATTAGAACATTGACAATTTTTACAAACAAAACAATAAATAAAAAGAAAAAGATAATGAATTTCACGCCTATTCCATCAAAGAGAAAAAGATATAATTATTTCTTTTAGATTTCATGTGACATAAGACTCGATAGATAAGGTAAAAGAGTTCCTTATGTTTGGATTCCTAGGAAGGTTCCTTATAAAATCAATGACATAAATTGAAATAGACAAAGATCTTCCCCTAGGAGTTGGTTTATTGATAATCTCTTCCATCAACTTGTTAGATTTAACTAAACTAGCAAAAGATACATTGAATGATTTCCCAGATGCATTATGGAAAGTTGAATTAGATGAATTGCACGTATGATGTGTTTCGCCTAAGGATAAAACATTATAGAAAAATCACCTTAATTTCTTCAATCTTCATCGAAAAATTAAATCGTAAAAACTAAACAAGCTAAAGCAAATGATATAAGGAATCTAAATTTGAACACACGCATACCTGATTAAATGACTCCATCATCATCACAACGAATAGGTATAGTTTTTGCAATCGAAGACTATTCTATCAAGACATCATCACCACCTCCATTTTCATCTATGTTCTCTTAAAGATTCAGGCAAGCTTTACATAACATATAGTATATACAATCACATGTTCAACTAATAACTTCTTAACAAAAAATGAGATACAAATAATAAAGAAAGAAACCTAATTCGAATGATACTAAAAACCTTAAAGAAGAAGATCGATCATTGAAGGCAATCGGTGATTAGACTTTGGTGAGCAAATTTGTTATACAATGATTTGTTCTTTAGAAAGGAGAATTCTATCAAATACCTCCCATTGGAGCTCATTTTTTCCACCATAAACTATTTGACATGTCGAAATTTTGTGATGAATTTATGTTTATGAAAAGACAATAGAAACAAAAACAGGTCATATATATAATCAATATAAAAGCAAAGTGTAAAATTAAATAAGGAAACAAAAAAATTATATGAAGTTTTATGCAATTAAAAAAATATTTATAGAAGAAGCAAAGATCATAGGAACTTGATTTTTTAGCTAGCAAAAAATCCCTTGTACAAGCACATTTTAAGTTTGGTACTCACCCTTAAAGATTAATAAAACCCAGAGCACATGCCACCAATTAATATGTGATCTGACATCATTAATAATAAAAGACTTCTTATTTAAATGTTCTTATCACATTTGAAACACTTCTAAGATTATTAATGGACATCAATAAGTCAGTACAACTAGTTGAAGTTGAGTTTATAACCTATCCATATAAGATAAGAAAGTTTCTATTACACACATAATTGGTACTTTTATACATTGTCTATTCCAAACATAAGTCACAACCTGCACAAATACACTACGAAATTATACAACATATACCATATTGCAACATTTCTTTCATGATTGCTTTCGTTAGAAGCATATGAACATACCCTATAATGACATAATTATTGCGACAATTCTTAATAGCGATTCTAAAAAAATTTGAAAAAGAAGAAGAACAATTTCATTGCTTTTAAATTTGAAAAGAAAAATAACATACAAACATTAACTGTGGGGTTTTAAAGGGTATGGGCTCCCCTTTCATTTCATAGCTTTAAAAAAGTAATGAATATGTATTATGGAAATGAATTACTTGAAAAAAAAAACCCTTATATGGAGAAGAAGACGAAGATGAAGACATGCATTGGTGATGAAGATGTAGACAGATACCGGAGACGAAGACAAAGTTGGGAACTTAAACACTGAACTGGAAGAGGCTTAATTGTAGCTATAAAGAGTAAGACATAATGAAAACAAATATTTATGTCCTGTGTTTATTTAAGTTTTCAATTTCATAAATGATGTGATTTTGGCTTCACCTTTGGGGACGAACACAAAAATTATCATGAAAAGGTCAAACTTTCACAACGATTTATAAAAACCATAGCCAAAAGAGTAAATTTAATGTTGATTTAGGTACATTTCAGAAGTGAAAGAGCTAAAGTGAGTTGAAGGGACTAGATTTGAGCCATTTTCTGAACATTCACAATCCTTTTTCTTCATAGAGTAAAAAGAAGAGGATTAAAAGCAAGAGAAGACAATTAAATACCAAGAAAGATGAGACATATGTTGGAAATACGAAGAAGAAGAAGATTAGAGTAAGAAGAAGACAAAAAAATGAAAAGAAATGAAGAATGAACCATTAAAATGTCTCATGGTCATGATGGAAGAGTTGCACAACTATGCGTGCGTGTTTCACGGCTGTTTAACAAAAGATAGTGATTGTCATAAACTAAAAATGATGCAAGGTGATGCCATGCCATGCTTCTTTGTCACCAGCCACCGATGCATGCTAACAACAAGCCAGCTCCCATGCATTTTCATAATAGCCATCTATGCTTCTCATGGTGATGCCACTTGCCATGCTCTTATGTTGGCAGTCCTAAGCATACATGCCTCTCATCTAATAAGCTGCTTCTTACCCTATCGCCTACACATTCTCATTCCAACCAGCTCCTATGCATTCTTCTCATGGTGACAGCTAGCGCCTGATATGTGATTAAATGTTGATTCATTTGATATACTACACTTAGTGATTAATGCCTTAGAAATGCTTAGGATACTAACTTTAGCTCATATTTGATTTAGGTATAATTTGGAAGTGAAGGAGCTAAAGTGACCCAAGACATGTCCATTGAAGCGATCTTCTCAATTTCCAGATTCTATTGATTCATGGAGCATGAAGAAGAAGAGGATTGAAAGAAGAAGAGACAAGATAGAATGGCACGTTTAAGAGGAAATTAAGGGGAGACGAGAAAGAAAGTATGGGGGAGAACATGCCGTAGTCATTTAGAGAAAGCTTCCCCTAAACTGTAAGGATCCAAGTACATTTACAATTCCCTGCAAAATTGATGATATTTGATTTAAAAAGGCAATGTTAGATCTAGGGGCTTCAATTAATGTTATGCCATATTCCATTTATACTTCATTGAATTTGGGATCATTGAAAGAAACATGTGCTGCAATTCTATTGGCTGATAGATCTAATGTTTATCTTGAAGGGGTTGTAGAGGATGTTTTAATTCAGGTTAACAAATTAGTTTTCCAGCTGACTTTTATGTGTTGAACATAGAGGGAGAACCTTCTTCTAATTTTGTACCTATCCTTTTAGGTCAACCATTTTCGAAGACATGAAAGAAGAAAATCGACGTGGATGTAGGAACATTGACTATGGAGTTTGACGGTGAAATTGTTCGCTTTAATATTTTTGAATCTATGAGGTACCCTAGTCATGTTCATTCTGTTTTACTAATTGATGTCATTGATTCTTTGTCTCAAGAAATTTTTGATATAGATGGTAAAGATGACTTAGAAGTCATTCTTTGCATGAGTTTAATGGAAAACATTTTGCAAAATTCCAACTTGCTCATTACAGATGAAATGGAAGAAATTATGCTAGCACTGTAATCATGTAAACAATACCAAAAAGGTATGTATTTCAAAATATTGAATTGCTAATGTCTAATATGCAATCTTCACCTTCAGTTGTGCAGGCACCCATAATTGAATTGAAGCAATTACTGGAGCACTTAACATACGTGTTTTAGGAGAAGGAGAAACACTTTTGGTAATCATAGCCAAGAACTTAACCAAGCTTGAAAAAGAAAAGGGCCACACACGACAAATAGGGACGATTTCAGTGCCTCTCCCTAGATAAAAAAGCAAAACACGCCATCACCTATAGCCCTTAATTCTACCGAGTACTTCCATGAAATGAAAACGAATAGCATCATTGTATGCTCAACATTTGTTGCCCTGGTTTATACCCCAGAGTCATATGGCTAATTTAGCACCCAACATCTTTAAACAACCTAAAGGTTTAACCAAGTGTCAAGAAGAAAAGCTCATTCAAGTGCTTAAGGACCACACTATAGCTATAGAGCGGACCATAACTGATGTCACAGGTATTAGCCCTTTGATATGTATACATTGAATTCTATTGGAAGAAGGATCTAAACCATTAAGAGAATCACAAAGAAGGTTGAATCCTCTAATGATGGAAGTGGTAAGGATGGAGATCTTAAATTTGCTCAATGTTGATATATATTATCCAATTTCATATAGTAAATGGGTGAGTCCAATCTAAATAGTCCCGAAGAAATCTGGGATTACTATGATAAAGAATGAGAATAATGAGTTTGTGCCTATAAGAGTTCAAAATGGATGGAGAGTATACATCGATTGCAGGAAGTTGAATGCTACTACAGGTAAGGATCACTTTCCACTCACATTCATCGATTAGATGCTACCACTTGTGGGACAATCTCACTACAGTTTTCTAGATGGGTATTCAAGATATAATTAAATTGTGATAGCTCTAGAGGATCTGGAGAAAACAACCATCACATACCTATTTGGTACATTTTCCTACAAAAGGATGTCATTTGGACTCTGCAATGCCCTAGTCACCTTTCAAAGATGCATGGTAAGTATTTTTTTTTGAGTATGTTGAATATATTATTGAGGTCTTTATGGATGATTTTATTGTCTATAGGGATTCATTTGGTGCATGCTTGGATAATCTGCATTGTGTACTTGAACGTTGCATCGAAACTAATCTTTTTCTCAATTTTGAAAAATGTCATTTTGAGGTTGAATAAGGAATAGTTTTGGGACATGTAATCTCATCTAAAGGAATTGAGGTTGATAAAGCTAAGATAGAAATTATGTGAAACTTACCCTACCCTATAAATGTGATAAAGGTTCATTCTTTTTTTGCCACGCAGGTTTTTATCGTAGGTTTATTAAGGACTTCAGTAAGATCTCAATGAAAATATGTCATTTATTACAAAAGGATATACCCTTTGAGTTTGATGAGGGATGTAAGGAAGTCAACTGTTAGACCTCATTTTTTGAGCCCAACTATTTGAAGTCATAAAACATGAGTGTATTGCCTTGTATAGTTGTTTCAATGAACTCTCATTAGCCATCATCGATTCATCTGCATTCTCATAACATCCCAAACATTTTCCTATTTGATCAATGGATATACGACAATCCATTCTTGTGTTTATATCCTCAAATAGCACCTTAACATATCACTCATTTGTGATTTCTCTACTAAGTACATTTCAAGTTTCATTAGAGCCTAAATGTATTATAGAAAAGCATCGATGAGCCCACAATTTATACTGTACTTTTTTTAGGGCAATAGGCATAACTTTCACTAGAGATGTCGGATTAAGATTATTATAGGATGGTTTCGAAGAGGACTTTGAGATCTACAACTTTCATGGGGACCTTGATGAGAGGTTTTACCATCTAGC
>JANIJH010000224.1:29618164-29633226 GCA_024520975.1 Erythroxylum areolatum
AAGTTGGACTTGATTGTAAAGTTTGAGAAACTTTATGATTAAATATGAGATATTTAATAAATAAGAATCAATATGAGGTATGAAATCTTATATGGGCATAATTACTATTTAATTAGAATTACAAAAGTTTAATTGAAATTAGAATTTAATTTCAATTAAATTACTGAAACGTTTAAAGCTCATTATAAATAGGCTTAAGCTCTATAGAGCTAACACTTCTTGCTTAACCCTCTTTGTAACAGTAACAGAGTTCTCTCAACTCATTCTGTGGATAATGTTAAAGGTCGGACATTTGTGCAGCTATGGTGGTTGAGACGGATCGGTTTTTGAAACGATTCAAGGGATATAACAAGATAAAGATCAAACTTCGAAACAAGGTACGAATTAAATTTCCACTTTATTATGATTCATGTTAATCATTTTATAGAATGAAATAGATCTTAGTTTCCAAAAAGTATAAAGTCATGAAAAAGTTTCGTGATTCCCAACACTCACACCCATGAGAAGTAACTCATAGTTGTGAGAAGGCCAGGGTTCTGTTAGAAGCATTTCTACCTTGGTTGTCATAGGAATGTAGCTATTTAGTCACACCCATGAGAAGTAACCCATGGGTGTGAGAAGGCCAGGGTTCTTATTAATGGCCAGGTGTCCTTCAGTTTAAACCTAAATTTCGCTACATAAGGAATAGTTTGTGATGGCAGGAGGGATATTCAGGACATAACCTAACCAAAATTGTTTTCTCTCATTTTCTCTTCAGGTTTTCTTCGTTCTTTAACATCAATAGTGGCGATGGAGAGGATTGCCAATGGTAAGAGCCTAAAGATGGAGATGAAAGGCTAACTTCTCGATGTCAGCTCAACAAGGATCTCGAAGCCAAGTCATGGTTAACCTATTTCAACCTATTAACATTGTAATCTCTTATTGTTGTGTTATTTTTGTTGAATGAATCAGATTTTGGATAGACGATCTAAATACGTTATTTTGATTATTCTATGTCAAGCCTATTGCTATAATATTTAATGTAATCTATAATTGTTACATTTAATATTTGTTAGGAGCATCTAATGATCTCGTATTATTAGGAACAACATAACTTAGGTTAGATAACTCATATGTGTGAGGTTACTATTGATCGTTTTCCACTTCGTAATGTTGATATTAAATTGAATCTAAAGATTGTATCCTAAGTTATTTCGTAGTTAGGTTTAATAAATGATTATATCTTAATTACACATAACCTAAGGGAAAACTTGGATTATCAGAGCATACTGTTAGTCTCAGATCAATAGTCCGAAGAGAGGTGTAAAGACGTTAGGATGATGGAACATGCTTGATCATGTTTAGGATGAGATTGACCTAAGAATTGGATCTTTTTTATATTCGACACTTTAATCCTTTTCGATTGCTTGTTTTAATTTGTTTTCAAAGGTTTACTTTTATTTTATTTTCTAAATTGCTAAAAATTCAAGAAAACCCTTTATATTTCCGTGCGTAAAATAATTTCATTACGAAAATTAACTAAACATTCCCTATAGATTCGATCTCGACTTACCATAACTATAAATTTTAGTGTGCAGAGTCAGGTAAGTTGTGCATTTCACTCAACACTTGCTATCATATCGTATTCATAAAAATCAAAATTAATATTACTAATAATGATTCTAAGTCTAAAGATAAATTTAGCCCACAATAATGTCATTTAAAATTTATAAAACTATAACTCAAAATTAATTTATATTATAGGGATTTATACTTTTTATTTAACTCTTTTTAAAATATATAATTTGACAATTTTATGTGGTGTAACAAAACTTTATTAATTATATATAAATTCTATACTATTTTATAGAATTTTTATATTAGATAAATTTTTTTAAATATATATATATATATATATATATATGATAAATCACGACGATTTATAAAATCCATTTTGCTACTATTTCCAAAGGCGTCATAATAGGAAAACCGTTAGCAAAAAAATATGTAAGCGTTGTAAAATGTTGTTTCGCATAACTTTGGTGACGATTTTTATAAATCGTCACTAGTGCTCAACCAATTTCTGATGTTTCTCTTTACCATTGGCGACACTTTCTTAAAATTGTCACTGAATGTTCCCATATTTCTTCAAACTTCTCTTAAAATTCCCATTTTCTTAAAATTGTTGTTTTTTCCACTACAAACAATATTGTTTTTGTCTTGTCTAAAACCTAACTACTAGTCTTCTTCTTCCTCTACAAAAATTATATATCTTCTTCTTACTCTGCCAATCATGTTCCTCTACCAAAATTGTCTTCATTATACACCATCCATCTTCGTTTGTCATCTCCGATTGTCCATCCGTCTAGGTAATTATTCCTTCTCTATAAGCTAGTTTCTTTCATTTTCATCAGGTTTAATAATTGAGATATAGGTGCACCTTTGTTGTTATGTAATTGTCAATTTGTTTTCTTTCTGTCTAAGTATCTGCAATTTAATTATTTTTGTATTCTCATTTAATTGAATTGTTTAACCTACACAATTGAAATTCGAGTTTAGAAGTGTGGAATGAGTTTATGATTAAATTTTATAGGTCAAATATGGTGATATGAAATAACTTCTCTTATTGCTTTTTTTCCCTTAACATTATGAATGTCAACTAATAAGGATTGTGCTATAACACATTTACACAAATGACCTATTTAATCATCAACTAGTTGTAGATTTTACTGTCACTAGCACAACATCTTTAACCTGAGGCAAAATTGGGGTTGTTCATTGCCATCCAATAGGAATTGCATAAAAGAAAGATTAGTTTTGGGTTAATTGAATTAATATGATTTACTTGAAAGATACTCATTTTTGGATATATATGCCTCCTACTGATTGTAGTTGGGTTTAGAAAAAGATTCATAAGGTGAAATTAATGATGATTGCTAGATATGAACAAAACAATTGATTGCATAATAAATTTAACAGTTATGCGTAAGTGGTTTGTAAGATGCTTGCTAGGATGAAGGAGAAGGATAAATGGTTTAAGTATATCTAATTGAATATGATATACGAAAAAGCTGAGGAATATTTTTAGACTGATGCAAGAACTCATGCAATATATATTGAATTTGGATATATGGGGTGATGTTTGAAATGACTTGTCAATTCAAAAAATATCAAAAGTCATTTTCCCCATTTATTGGGGTAAACCATAATGGTTTATCTATTTTACTTTTTTATGCACTATTAGTATGTTAAAGGCTTGACAGTTTTTATTGGTTGTTCTACATATGGTTGAGTTGTATGATTGGGATTTCACTTAGTGTTATAATAATTGATGAGTTTAAAAGTGTAGGTTGTGTCATTAACATGGCATGGATATTGTTAATAAGGACTTGCTTGCTTGGGCATGGAAATGGTTTTATGAATTCTAACACGAGTGTGTAGATAATTCACTTGTATTTAATGGTCAAATTGAAAACTTCTTGGAGAATTATTTAAGAAATCTTCTTGTTTTCTATTTAAGGTACATGTTATCTTCATTTAAGAAATATTTTTGTTAGGATATTCTTTTAAAAAGGATATTGATGTTGTAATATTATTTTTGCATTAATAGCTTACATTAAACTATATAAACTTTTGGTCGAGTTAAGAGTAAGTTATATAACATAATAAGTCCAAAAAACTTTTCTCATCCTTGCATATTGATCTTTTTGACATTTACCAATAACCACTTGTTATAACCTATAACCTAAAATGTAGAACAAAATAGATGGAATGTTTTTATTGATTCTTTATACTTGTTTTTAGTTAATTCTTTGTTAAGAGTTCTTTGATATGCTTATTGGGAATAATGATATATATTAATACTTTATTTACAAATTCTTTCCAACAAGAGGTGTTAAAGCTCATAATAGCAAAAGTAGAAATTGAATGAGATCTTATAGTTATCATTTTGGAATTAAGTGGTATATTTAAAACTCATTACTTATACATATTGCTTATGAGATGGGTTCATGCTTCTTATTCTTAGCATGCTCAATTTCATTGTTTGTTTGAATTAATACTTAGGATGTCAACTTGTATTGATTTATCATTATGTTATTTATAATTTAAATTGCATTTAGTAATTTAGTAACTTACTTTTAATGATCCACTGAATACTTAGAAGGAGTTAACAATTTCATGCAATTTGTAAAAAATCAAAAGGTTTTAGAATGTTGTATTCTTTGTCTATGCATAGATTACTTAAATATGAACATTTAAAGTCAAGATGTGGTATATAATCACTTGTTAATTTGAGGCATAGATAAATTCTATACTACGTGGATTTATCATAGTGAACGTTCTGAAGCAAGTAATGTTAGAAGTGTTGATACAAGTGATGATGGTAGTAACAATAATGATGTAGAGGATTGTGATATAAATGAAGATGGTGATGATGGGATTGGAGAGATGTTAGAGGATTTGGAGAATTACATGGAGACTATAAATGATACTAGTTTGCCTAACATAATTGGTAGTATTATATAAGATAATTTTAGGAAGCTATTGAAAGTTGCTTAAGAAGAATTATATCTAGGGTGCTCGAAATTCTCACAGCTATCTTTTGTAATCAAGTTGTTACATTTAAAGGTATATAATAAGTGGGGTAACAAATCTTTTAAAATGTTGACTTACTTAATGATGCATTACCCATTGGACATAAGTGGTTTAATCTAAGTGATAAAGGGATAAACATAAAAGTGAATGATAATGACCCTTTTGTGCTTGCAAGTTAAGTGAAGCAAGTATTCTATCTCAACTACATTATATTGGGCAAAAATTGGAAAGTTGTTCAAATGTTTCAACACCAAAATCTTTTTGATTTTGTGAAATGGAAAATGGTCCAATTAGTGAAGATGGTGATGAAGTATATCAAGAGAATGAATCGGAGCTGAATAAGGAGCCCTACAGATAGAATATGCAAGTATATCATCATTTTATAAGACAGATGTTGATCCCAATAGACTAGAAGCAAATGAAGTACAAGCCAATCTTAGCATACAAAGAGATGAAGAATATATTGAGGGTTAATTATATGATATTGATGATACTTTGGCTTACTGTAATAGCAATAAAGAGTCGAATCATAATATAATTAATGATGATGATTTTCAAGATCTTGATCATGATGATTGAAGGTAATAAAAGTGTTCTTTATGTTGTTTGAAATTTAATATTGTAAACATTTATGTTAATGCATATTATTGATGTTTGAGCTATGTTAATGCAGGTTGTTGATGATTGAGTTATGTTAATGTGTATTGTTGATGTTTGAGTTATGTTAATGTGTATTGTTGATGTTTGAGTTATATTAAAGCATGTTGTTAATGGTTGACTTATATTAATGCAGATTATTGACAATTGAGTTATGTTAATGCATATTGTTGATGATTGCCTTATGTTAATGCGTATTATTAACATTTGAGTTATGTTAATGCATACTGATTATGTTTGAGTTACGTTAATATGAATTATTGATGATTTCATTATGTTAATGCATGTTGTTGATGGTTGACTTATATTAATGCGAATTATTGATAACTGAGTAATGTTAATTCGTATTATTAATGATTGCCTTATGTTAATAAGTATTGTTGACGTTCGAGTTAAGTTAATACGGATTATTGATGATTGAGTTATGTTAATGCAGATTGTTGATGGTTGATTTATGTTAATGTGGATTGTTGATGATTGAGTTATGTTAATAGTATTGTTAATGATTGAGTTCTGTTAATATAATTAATGTTAATGATTTAATGTATGTTTATAATGATGATTAGATGTATTTTAATGTTAATAAAATTTATGTTTATTTTTATAGATATCCAATATAATAGCATCTGGTAGAAACAAAGGAAAGGAGGTGGCAAGTATTGAAATTATAGAACAAATGGATTTGCAACTTTAACCAAATCAATCAGTTCTTAGCCAATAATAAAATTCGACCTTAGCCACTAATGAAATTATTCTAAAGCAACCTCAATCTTCCCCAAACAACAATGAATGAACTAGTACAAAGGGATCTATAGGTTTGTTAAACTTTAACACCACAAATATAATTATGTGAAATATATATTTACATGTTTAATGCATATTTTCTTATCATTATTCATTTATTGTCAGGTTCCAATGTCAATATTAAAAATAGATATAGAGGTATAATTAAAGATTGTGAATCGTAATGAATGAATGTTCAATCAATAGTAAGTTGTTAATATATAATGATACTTTCCAAGGTCTTCTTGTAGACAAGATCCAATATGTCAAATTGTCAAGTGAGTTGGGAATTATTGTGAGAACAAAATTACCCTACCAGAAGCATGCTAAAGACTTAAAGGAAGACAACTTACTTTAAAATGATTTGGATAGGGTTGCGGTAATTTTTAATTTATTTAACTATATGCAATATTGTTTCACTTATTTTAAGATTAATTACACTTTTACTTGTTGTTCACGGATCTGTGGTTTGGTTTGGTTATGGTTAAGTTTTAATTATGAACTCTCGATAATTCACAAGTGCATGGTTCGTGCGCATAGTACCAAAGGTGTTGATTCCACGAGGAGGGAACTAATCTAATCCTAAAATCTAAGGCTAGAAACAAATAATAGAAATTTAAGATGCAACAAAACTAAAAATGATAATTTAAGTTAGTCACTCAAATTAAGAATCAAACACGAAAATACTAATTACTAAGCAATTGTAATACACCCAAGAATCAACCGAAAGAATTTACTAATTGAGAGAAAGGGATTTTTACCTATCCTTAATGCTAACTTAATTGATTATGAATTATCAGATTATTGCTTCTAGACTATCCAAAGGTTGACTACTCTCTCTTAAGTTATAACCATTAACCCTAAATTATAAGCCCTAGTCAGGTTATGGAAGTTGCAATCTCTCAATTCACAACCTATCCAAAACCCTAATTAGTTCTAAATTTCTCTAATAAACTATCAGAAACCTATGCAAGATCTCTCTTTGCACAATTTCTCTATCTAATTTAATTCTTATTTCTATTAAATCACCTAACTCTTGTTAGTCCAATTTAATCATTTTTTATTCGATTCACCCTTTCAGTTTATTATTGAATTACACAATCACATAATCAAACCACAACAATATCCAAATAATATATAACAATCAAATTCTCATTAATTCAAGAATAACATTTCGAAGGTGAGTTTAGAACACTTTTACATTCTATATCCTATCATCAACTGTTAAATCCAATTCTATACAATGATAAAACTGGTAAATAATAGGAAATACATTCTAAAATGGATTACGGGAGGTAGCAAGATCGAGAAACCTCCTAATTTAAGAAGTACTTTGAGTAAGCTTCTTCTCCTCTTCTCTCTACCTTCTTCTTTTCCTCTATCCCTCGACGATTTCTCTCCAGAGTTTCTCAAGGGGACTAATGTAAAAGCTTCCCTTTGCCACTTTTTCTTGTTCTCAATATATGTCAAAACTTGACATTCTGGAGTGTCTGCGCATCTGCTCGATGTAGGCCACGATTTTGGGCCATTTCCTAGGCTTCTATCACGATCATGGCATGTAGGCCATGATTGTGGGCCAACTCTGTTGCTTCTGTCATGATCGTGGCCTAACAGGACACGATCATGGGCCGTTGTTTCAGCCCGAATGTCTCTGAAACTCCTCCGTTCTTCAATGTTGACCCTAAAATACTAGCAAACATGTCAAGATACCTTAAAAACATAATGTCTAAGCTCAGATTTAGGAGGAGGACAAGCTTGGGTATTCACCCTCACTCCACAAGATGCTCAAACCTTTAATGCAACTGTAGTAGGTATTGTATCAATTTGTTGTGTTGATGCTAGAGTTTTATTTTGACCCAAGTGCTACCTATTCGTTTATATCTACTATGTTTGCATCAAGGATTGGTTAGTAAGAAACTAGATTAGTAACTCCTTTATCAATAGCCACCCCTTTAAGGGTACCCTTGAATATAGATATTATTTTCCCTTCTTATCTAGTGTCAATTGAGGGTATAGAATTAGTGTCTAATTTAGTATTATTAGACGTGATGGATTTTGATGTAATTTTAGGTATGGATTGGCTATCACAACAATTTACTACCTTGGATTTTTCAAAGAAGTTGATTTTTAGGATTCCTAATGATGTTTAATTATGATTTAAAGGTGATAAAAGGAAAGTTTCTCAAAACTTTATATCTACCATCACTACTAAAAATATGCTTCAATGAGGTTATCAAAGGTATTTGGCCTTAGTGAAGGATACTTTAACAAAAAAATGTTCAGTTGATGATATCCCAATTGTATATGAATTTCTTGACATGTTTCTTAAAGAGTTGCCAGGTTTGCCACCAAAGAGGGAGATTGAATTTTATATTGATGTAGTGTCGAGTACAACTCCTATCTTGATTCCATCTTATTGGATGGCTCCTGCAGAGTTAAAGGAGCTTAAGGAGTAATTACAAGAACTGTTAGATAGGGGATTTATCAGATCTAGTACTTCTCTATGGGGTGCACCAGTATTATTTGTAAAGAAGAAGGATGGTAACTTCTAACTCTATATTGATTATAAGGAATTAAATAATGTGACAATAAAGAATAAGTATCCACTTCCAAGAATTAATGAGTTGTTTGACCAATTTTAAGCGGCCAAATGTTTCTCTAAGATTGATTTAGGAGCTAGTTATTGTCAATTGAGGATCAGAGGAGAAGATATCCTAAGAACTACTTTTTATTTTAGGTACAGTCATTACGAATTTTTGGTGATTTCCTTTAGGTTGACTAATGCTCCTGTAGCCTTTATGGATTTGATGAATAGGATGGTTAGATCTTTTCTAGATAGAATTGTCATTATATTCATTGAAGATATTTTGGTATATTCTTAGAGTGAAGAAAAACAAGTGGTAAATCTGAGAATGGTTTTGCAAATGTTGAGGGAGCATCAGTTGCATGCTAAATTTTCTAAATGTGAAAATTTTTTACCTTATCTTTAGGGTCGAATGGATTTACAGTGTATTGTGATGATTCTAGGGTTGGTTTAGGTTGTGTGCTTATGCAGCATCAACGAGTAGTGGCTTATGCCCCTCGAAAACTAAAGAAAATGAACATAACTATCCTAGTCATAACTTGGAAATGGCAGTTGTGGTGTCTACACTTAAGATTTGGAGACATTATCTTTGTGGTGCGACTTGTGATTATACTAATCATAAAATTTTGAAATATATTTTTCAAAAAAGGGATCTAAACCTATGACAACAAAGATGGATGGAGATATGGAAGATATCAAGATCCAGGATTGATATGGAAGATATCAAGATCATGATGTTTACTAGCATAATTAAAGGTTAGATAAATGTTTTTGGAGAGAGTCAAGGTTGCTTAGTCCAAAGACCCTCAAGTATGTAATATAGTTGAGGAGATTTAAGAGAATCCAGCTAAGGATTTTATTATGGATGGTGATGGTATTCTAAGGATGGGTACTACGATATGTGTACCAGATGTTGATGACCTAAGAAAGGAAATCATGGAGGAGGTACAATTTGCAGCTTCTAGTGTTCATCCAGCCTCCACCAAAATGAATCATGATCTTAAAGGCGCATACTGGTAGAGTGGAATAAGAAATGATACTACGGAATTTGTGTTTAGATGCCTAACATGCTAGCAAGTAAAGATTAAGCACCAAAGACCTTATGGATTATTATAATAACTCCTTATTCCTAAGTGGAAATTGAATATGATTATTATAGATTTTGCAACTGGATTTCTCCATACTAATACTGGATATAATGCTTTATGGGTAATTGTAGATAAATTAACGAAGTATGCAAATTTCTTACCTATCAAGAAGACTTGTTCTATTGATAAACTGGCTAGGCTATATATCAATAAAATTGTGTGTTTACATGGGGTACCACAATTTGGAGTCTCTTATTTGGATTTAGACTTTACATCAATCTTTTGGCGAGAGTTACAAAAAGATTTAGGTACAAGATTGGATTTTAGCACTACTTTTCATCCTCATACTGATGAAAAATTTAAGAGAACTATTCAGACTTCAGAGGATATGCTTAGGATATGCATTATTGATTTTAGTGGTTATTGAGATTTTCATTTGTTATTGATTGAATTTACTTATAATAATAGTTGCCATGCTAGTATTAAAATGGCTCCTTATGAAACTTTGCACAGAAGAAAATGCATATCACCTCTATGTTAGGAAATTGGTGAATGACAATTCATAGGACCTGAGATAGTACAAATCACTTCTGAAAGGATCCTTATTATTGAGCAAGGATTAAAAACAACTTTTAGTAGAAAAAGGAGTTACGTGAATCTAAAGAGGAAAGATGTGAGATTATCAATAAGTGACATGGTATTTTTTAAAATATCACCAATGAAAGGAGTGATAAGGTTTGGTAAGAAAGGTAATAGCTTCAAGGTATATTGATCCGTTTAAGATTAAATCTAGAGTCAGCGAAGTGGTATACAGGTTGGCGTTACCGACTAACCTGTCTAGAGTTCATCCTGTATTTCATGTGTCAATGTTGAGAAAGTATATTTCAGATCCTTCTCATATACTTCTGCCATGTAATGTAAAGATTAATGGAGATTTGACATATGAAGAACAATCTATTTCCATAGTAGATTATTAGATTTGTTAGTTAAGATTAAGAGAGATACCAATGGTAAAAGTGTTATGGAGTAATCATACGAGGGACAACTATACAAGGGAGACGGATCTGGATATACAAAGTCAATACTTGTATCTATTTCAATAATGAGGTGAGATTAAAATTTGAGGACAAATTTTTTTACCACGGGGAGAGAATGTAATGATCCAATTTTTTTTTTAAATTACACATAATGGACAAATAAGGAGAAAGCCTATTAAAGTATAAATTGAGCTTAAGAAAGCTTAAGTTCATTTCTCTCTTAAACTCTTATCCCTATAGATTAATATTCACTTCCAGCTTCTAACACTCATACCTTCACCGTCTGGCTATGATTTTTGATGATCTAGGGCTCTAAGAAAAGCTCTCGGGACATTCTACAAAGCTTTTAAACTTGTTCCTTCAAAAACCAACTAGATTTGGAGGAATCATGATTGGAAGTTTTGGTTCATTTAGGTAACTCACTGATCTCCTATTTTTAGTCATTTTTTGGTGAATCTAAAACAATGATCATGTCTAAAATCCCTTAAAAAGTAGGAAAGGAGGGAAACCCACCATCAATCAGCCTATTTTGCTGGTGAATGGAAATGGGTCCCCTTTGATATTTAAATCTCCGATTCTCACAAACCGAGAGGAGTTTCGACACAAAACCAATGTAATTGGATTCTTGGATGTGAGCTCATCATTTCTGAGTGGGTAGTGAAAGTCATCACCCCTTCATCCCCAACTCATGTATCCTATGCTTCGATGACAATGGTGATTTTCTGACTAGGCCAAAAATGATAAAAATTTTCAAAAAATCCCAAATATTATGTAAATAAATTTTTATAAAAGTAACATAGTGAAACTCTTCATAATTTGTGAGATAAAAAATTTAAAAAGGTTATGTTCTTATAAAAATGCATGAAATTGATTAAATTGAGTTTTTTTTATTAGAATTGAGAATATTTTGATGTATTAAGTATAAATGAGGTGTATGGGTTAGAAATTGGTATACTGGAATTATGATTGGATTTATTATGAATTTTTGGGATGTAAATGTGAACTCAATTGAGCATGGGCATGTAGTTTGGAGGCTTAAATTGAGCTGTGATTGTTGGTGGTTATTGAAGTTCCTTTTCATTGCAGGAATGTCTCTTCTTTCAGAAAGGGGATTTTAGTTTTATAGGGGAACCTCTATCAAATTTTCAGTAGTCTCCTCGTAAAATGTGACATTGTCAATTTTAAACAGAAAATAGAGCCCTTAATATTTAGTCATAGTTTTATTCTTAAGGTCTAAAATTGGTATTGGTTTTTAATCCTAAAGGTCATTCTACTTTTCTTTCTATAGATCAATCAAGAGTAGAATCCTCCACTTCTAGGAACTAGGTTTGGTGCGAAGGAGCGCATTTTGTCTATGAGTTATTAATATTTATGGTTATATATATGCAATAGAATTCATTCTCTTATTCATCATGAAAATCACCATCATTATCATATACACCCATGATAGTCATACATATGCATTGACTTATATAAGTATTTTTTCTAAAATGTTGTGCTCATTTTGATAAGTGATGATATGAAGGAATGTTATAGTATAAGTTACCTGGTGGGTGTCAGTAGGTTATGCACATAATGAGTCACTATTCGGGTATAGATTTGGGTTAGTATTGGGTCTATTGATTGACATATGACACAGTTAGTGTGGTTCAGCCTAACTTGTTCTCAAACACCAACTGATATATGGTATATGAGAGGTAGTATAATTGTGGTGGTTCTGTCAAGTATGCTCTCGGACGAAAATCATGTTGTAGTGAGACTATGGCAGTTAGCTTAAGTATGGCTTTTAGACAAAAGTCCACTACATTGGGCCAAGTGACTTGTGTGGAACAAGAGAGCCCCTATGGCTATAATAAGTAGGTAAGAAGTAAGTTATAAGGTTAGTCGTCAGTCATCCACTATTATTTGTGATTTGTGATTTGTGATTGTGATGATTATGTGACATGATATTGAAATGGGAAATACATGCATATTTATAAAAAAAATCATTTTGTTATGAAATTGCATTTATAGATATAATACATTATAAACATATATGTATCATTTAAAATCCTTAGGAATGCATAACATAACTATAGTATTAATTCACTCAACGAAGTCTAACTCGTCTCAACTATTTTTTAGGATATTCTTTTTAGATCTCTTTTAACAAGGTACTTCATCGATCTTCTTCCTCGCTAGTGATTTGATGTATATTTATTAGTAACCTTTGACTCTAAAGCCATAGTAGTCTTGTATGTGTTAGATTTTTCCTTGTATTAACTATCTCAATGTTATAGCAAATTGAGAATTGAATATTTTTAAAACTATTTATTTATTATAATTATGAGTTTGATCAATTTGAAATTTTATCTGTAATATAGATATAGGGATTTGATGGCATTTTAAGCTTGTTAAGGGTCCAGTAAACCTTGAGTTGACTGATCCTTTGGTGTCGATCATGGTCTAAGGTTGGGGTCGTAACGGTTACAAATAAACTAATGGAATGCCTTGCCGAGAGAGTAGCTAGTCAACATGAATTCGATGAGAGACTTTCTTCACTGCATATGATGATTATAATTTGAGCTTCCAACTGTCTCAGATGAAGAAAAGACAATAGTAGATTTCGTGAATGAAGATACATTTCAAGAAGGTGATGAGGTAAATGTTGTTTTAAAAAATATGATGACAGATTTTACTCAAGATTAAAAAATGAGACATCAGGAAATGGAGGCTCATATGTAGAATATGGTGAGTTAAATCAATCAACTGGTGGATATATTATCTGATGAGATAGAAGGAGTTTGCCCGATTCTACTGAAGCTGATATTATCAACCGAGAGGAAATCACCCTTAGTAGTGAAGAAGAGCTTCTTAAAGAAAAAAAAGAAACCTCCATCCAAGAAGAGAAACTAGAGGAGTGGAAGAAGATAACTAAAGAAGATGAATCAAAAACCTCTATCTAGGAAGAAGAAGAAGAGTGGATAGAGGTGGTTGAGGAATAACCAAGTAAGGAAACTACTGATGAGGTGTTGGTAGTGACCATAAGTACGAAGGGTTCCCACTTCCTCTAAAACAAGTTGCTCGAGCCAATCGACAATTTAAGGAATCTTATTATCCCTCATTTTACTAACTATTTGTCATTAAAAATGGCATTATTAATTGCAATTGGATTTATTAATTTGATAAATTATGTCTTTATTATCATCTTACATCAACTGGCTTGTTTACAGGCTATGAAACTACTTTATGGAGAAAAGTGTGGAAGCAACCCGCTAATTATTGATCCAGGACGAAGTTGAGCATAAAGATTACGTCAAGCTACTGATGTTAAAGACGTGTTACATGGGAGGTAACCCATAAGTTAGTCTTAATTTTATTTCAATTTTGATATTATCTTGTGTTTGCTTTTGTGTTAGTATGGGATTTATTTTTTGTTATGTTATTTCTTTTGTTTCTTTTTATCATTTTCTTTTATATTTTGCAAGATTATTAGTTTCATATTAAATGGACCAAAATCAGAACAAAATTGTCATATTAAGGAAAGTACCAACTATGAACATTGTGTACATTGATGACAATGTACAACTTTAAATGAATGGATGAGTTTAATGAATTTTTATATGATTTCTTTAGGTTTTTATAATCTTGATTATAATATTCTATGAACGAATTTCTTGAATTGGTTGAAAATGTCCATGAATATTATATATTACTGTTGAATATTGATTGAATACTATATGTCCAGATATTATGCTTAGTGTATGTCTTTGCGCACGCTTTCAATCAATCCAAAAAAAAGCCACCTTGAAGCAG
This sequence comes from Erythroxylum areolatum, assembly GCA_024520975.1. Taxonomy (NCBI): domain Eukaryota; kingdom Viridiplantae; phylum Streptophyta; class Magnoliopsida; order Malpighiales; family Erythroxylaceae; genus Erythroxylum; species Erythroxylum areolatum. Next base: position 29,632,684 of record JANIJH010000224.1, read on the forward strand.
TCAAGAGGATCTTTTGATATCTTCATGGAATTATCGATTTCAAATTATGGTATCCAAAAATTGACTCTTTTAACATAGTTGGTTATTGTCATGTAGATTATACAGGTGATAAAGCCAACAAAAAAAGCACAAGTGGTCACTGTCAATTTCTTGGAGAATGTCTAGTCTCTTAGTTTTGTAAGAAACAAAATTGCACGTTGCTTTTTAACAACCAAAAATATATATATAACAGCTGCTTGTTGTTATGCTCAAATCTTATAATGAAACATCAACTCTAGGATTTCTCTTTGAACTTTAATCATATTCCTATATTATGTGATAATACTAGTGTAATAAATCTCTTGAAAAATCCTATGCATCATTCTATGACTAAACATATGTAAATCAAGTATCATTTTCTTAGAGATTATGTCTTAAAACATACCACTGATCTTTTGCATGTTAATATTGAAAATCAAGTAGTTGATGTTGGATCGGAAAAAGAAAACATGCTTTGTTTGGAAAAACGGTAGATTTCAAAACTTTTAAGAAATCATTACTCGC
>JANIJH010000224.1:29783273-29795664 GCA_024520975.1 Erythroxylum areolatum
TATGCTAATTCATGCTAACTTTATTAAATACCATATTAATTTACCCCATTAATCTAATCATGCTTGATTTATCATAAAAAAAAATTCTAGGGGTAACACTAAGAATGTTTATGAATGAAATGGGCCCAAAACTGATTTTCATATATTGTGTTTGTGATTTCAAAAAAAAATCTATATCGATTTCTAAATGTGTTAAGCACTTTAGCATGCCATCCTCGCGGGGTACGGACTCAGATATCACCATCGATGTCGGGTTCGGGTCTTGCGGGAGTGGGGTACTACATTTAACCCATTAAAACACCATATTAATTCTAACTTAATTCTAACACTTCATTCAAATTTCTAATTTCTAATTTCTATTCATACTTGCTAATTTAATGACTCCACTCCAAAATAATAAAACAAATAAATAAATAATAAATAAATAAATAAAATTTCGGGGTCCAACACATAAGCATTTAGAAAATTCAAAGTCAACAACAACACATAGAATCATAAAACTCCCTAGATCTTGCAGTTTTGAAGGCATCATGCTTGAGATAATCGAACTATAATTCTCTATCAAAGTGATCGTCTGATTTTCCTCCCAAATACGTTTATATGTTAGTATGCCCTTAAGAAACTTCGCATACTTAGGTATGTACTCCAAAGCTTCCACCAATGACAGGTTGATTTGAAGCCTCTTCAATTTTTCCAGAAACTTGAAAAACTGAGTATCCACCTGATGTTGTCTCACCCTTTGTGGATATGGAAATTTAGGCTTGTATGGTGGTGGCATATACGACCTCTCTTCTTCTTTCTCTTCTTAAATCTCCTTTCCTTTTCCCTTTTCTTGGCTATCCTTTTTCACACTTAGTCCCTCCATCTGCTTGCCATTTCAAAGTATGATAGCCTTCAATTGTTCCTTTGGGTTGGCCTCGGTATTGCTTGGTAAGCTACCTGTACTTCTAGAAGACATAGTATTAGCAAATTGACCTACATGTACCTCCAAATTGTGGATGGATGAGGTATGGTTCTTCAATATCTGATCAAACTTTGCCTTCATCCTCTTTTGACTTTCCTCCTAGCTTGAAATCATTCTCTTTTGGTTCTCTTCTTGATTTGTCATTCTGGACCCTAAAACATCCATCAACTTGTCCATTTTGTTCTCCAAAGATCCAAGCCAGTCTTGCTGAAATCCTAGAGGTCCTTGCAGTCTTACTTAGCCACCTGCATTGTTAATATTCCAAAAAAAATTTTGTGGTTTTTCCACCTCAGATTCTAAGTATTCAAGTATGGATTATTACCTCACTGTGGTTGGCCTAAGTAACTTACATATTCAGTGTTACTAGCTCCCAACAAAAACATTCAGATGTGTAATGGTTGTCCTACCCACATAACTCATAATGTGATTGCATAGCTTTGGCTGTAGATAAAGATGCTCCTTATATGTTGCTCAATTACTTGGTTAGGGTTGTGATCTATGCTTGAAAAGTAGTATCATAGTCAATTAGGATCATACCTTTTTGCTCCTTCTGCCCCTGTCTTCTCCTCTCACTTGACCACATACAATTATTACTTGCCAACTCTTCCAAAAGGTTATGCACTGCATCGATAGTTTTCCTCATCAAAGATCCTCCTGCAGCTGCATCTGTGGTCCCTCTTATGCTCTAATTTACACCATTATAGAATATTTGCATAAGGAATTCCCTTGAAAGGTTATGGTGTGGACAGCTTCTCTATAGTCCGTTAAACCTCTCCCAAGCTTCATATAAAGACTCCCCATCGCTTTGTTGAAAATTTGTAATTTCTTTAATGATCCTTATTGTCTTGGTCAATGGAAAGTATTTGGCGAGAAATGCATGGGCTAGCTATTCTTAAGTAGCAATCTTCTCTGAGCTAAGTGAATTGTACCACACCTTCGCTCGATCTCTCAAAGTGAAAGAAAATAGTTGTAACCAAATGGAAAGTAAATATTGTTCAATTGCTTGGTGAGGGTTGTGATATGTGCCTACAAAGCAGTAACAGAGTCAATTAGGATCATACCTTTTTGCTCCTTCTACCCCTGTCTACTCCTCTCATTTGACCACATACAACTATTGCTCGCTAACTCTTCCAAAAAGTCATGCACTGCATCGATAGTTTTCCTCATCAAAGATCCTCCCACAAGTGCATCTGTGGTCCCTCTTATGCTCTAATTTACACCATTGTAGAATATTTGCATGAGGAATTCCCTCAGACTGTTATGTAGGGACAACTTCTCTATATTTCATTAAACCTCTCCCAAGCTTCATATAAAGACTTCCCATCGCTTTGTTAAAAATTTGTAATTTCTTTAATGATCCTTATTGTTTTGGTTAATGGAAAGCATTTGGTAAGAAATGCCTAGGCTAGCTATTCTTAAGTAGTAATCTACCCTAAGCTAAGTGAATTGTACCATGCCTTCGCCCAATCTCTTAAAGTGAAAGAAAATATTCATAACCTAATGGAAAGTATATGTTGCTCAATTGCTTGGTGAGGGTTGTGATATGTTGCTCAAAGTGAGGGTTGTGATCTCTCAAAGTGAAAGAAAATAGTCGTAACCTAATGATATCGTCAGACATCCCATTAAACTAGAAAGTATCACATATCTCAAAAAATTGGCGAGATGGGTGTTAGGATCTTCATTAGACAACCCATAGAACTACACACTACTCTGAAGAATGTTAAGGAGTACCAGCTTGATCTCGAAATTATTAGCTTGAATCGCTAGCCTCAGATCTCCTTGAGGACTGAATCTTGGTCTTATAAAGTCCATCAATGTCCTTTCGGCCCCTCCTTGCTCTCCTTTGTCCGCCATATTTCTTTGTATAATGTCTTGGCACTTCACTCTTCTTAACTATCATTTATGCATTGTGATATCTACTAACTCTTCATCACGAAATTCAGTATTCCTTCGCATATTCTTTGTGTTCATGCACCTACAAAGACACAAGGAAAAGTATCAAAAACTCTTAAATCAAAGTAACCCAAACTAAACAAGATGCTAAACAATCTATCCCCGGCAATGACATTAAAAACTTGTTGAATGCAAAACACACTACTAGTCTTGCGATCAAAACCGCAAGTATACGAGTCACACATATGGTTGAAAGTGGATATTGATCCCACAAGAATTATACTTAGGTACCACTTAATTCAGGTTATTCTTTGTTTAAGAAATCATTTCAATCAAAATTTAAAAAATAAGTAAAATAAAGATAAATTAAAAGTAACAAGGAACAATGCAACCCAAACCAAAATCGTAATAAATTGATTCAATTTATTTACTCCTCTCTGATTAATTGATTCAATTTATGCTTGGGCCAAGATTTTCTAAAATTCTAGCTACCTTCTCTTAAGGTATAACTAAATGTTATTGGTCCAATAAATTAGAATTAACTTTGGGATCTCTCGATGTATAAGGTCTTTTCTAAACATTCAACTAGATATGAAGCTATGCTATAGGCAGTGTATTAATCTATTAAAATCTCTTCCTAATAAATCAATAACTTGTTATTTATAGATCTATTAATTGTCAACTCTCGTTGTACAATTAACATAGATTACCAAGCTCACTCTTAAGATTTATTGCAAGGTTTAAGAACAATAAATAACACAAACATATATATCATTAAATCAATAACCAAAGGTTCACAAACGGTTCAAACATGTATATCATTAACCAATAACCAAAGGTTCACAAATAGTTCAACAACAAACCCTCAAAATTGTTTTAGTCAATCATAATATCCATAACATCCCCAACAATCTAATAATCCATAATAAGCATGTTAAAAGAGAAAGAAATTGAAATAAGACTAGATGGGGCAGCTCCTCCTCTTCTTTGCCCAATCTAGAAAATCTAGATAACGGGTGCTCTTTACCTAATTGGGAATGAAACCTTAACTCTCCCCTTATCTCTAAGTTCTCAATTTATCTTTTAGCTCCAGGAAGCAAGTTTCATGACCCTTTGGCGGCTCTCAGGATTTTATATCTTATAAAGTCATGAAAACCTTAAAATCTATATATGAACCCCGCGTGTCTCTTCGACTTCTAGTTCTAATGATTGTGGGAATTATACTTGTGCTTCCCACGATCGTGGGTTAACTTAACAGAAACTTTCTCCATAAACTTCCCACGATTGTGGAAAACATGCCCTTTTACACGATTGTGAGTTCTTGTTTTTCAGCAGCTCCACTTCTCTTCTCTTCTCTTCTCTTAGTCCCTAGCTCAACCACCACCCTCCATTCTTACACCAAAATGATCAATTCCTACCCTATACTAATATCAAACACAAAAGAACAACCATGAAGATCAAGCTAAAGAAAAACACATAAAACAAGTCCTAAAGCACAATAATACTAGCTTATTACGCAAGAAACACATGCCAAATACTTAGAAAAACACATACTAATGCATACCTATCATGACACCGCGAAGAAGTTCTAGGAGTTACGATTAACTTCAAGCTCATATTGGTCATGGTTTGAGAGAAAATTTTGAAGACTATTATATTATAATGCGATGATAAAAAATGGATGGCACAAACAAAATGAGATAAAAAAAAGTTAGAAAAAATAGAACCAAGTCAAGATGATAAGGATTAGCACCTTATTCTAAAGCCAAAGATATTAACATTTTCGAAGGAACTAGATTTATATCACTTATCCATTTCCATTCCAAAGTTCTTATGTGTCTCCATGCCCCTTTGAGACCCCAAAAAACGGACAAATTGCTTTTCTTTCGAACACATACAACATTCGTCACTACAAAAAAAAAAGGCTAATGGTAACCCACCATTACCTATTCATTTATGAATTATGAATTTCATAGTAATAGAAATGAAATACATGTCTATCCTACATAGACAAAATTTGTAAATTGATATCCTCTCTACAAGAGGTCAAATTGAAATTGCTTTTCCATTTTTTCCATATAATTTTTGACTTAACAAAATAAGAATAGAACCATGCTCAATAGGATTTGAACCTATGACAATGCATTTTGGAGACCCACAATCTACTGAACAGTACTAAGAGCGCCCAAATGAACAAATTCAAACTTGGAAAAAATCTTTTTGATTTTTAAAGAATAAGGGGTAAAGCAATTGATCGAGAAAGATTTCTTACTTTTATTATAAATGATAAGATTATAGTTGGATCTGCATATTTTTTGTAAAAAGAAGAATCTTCTCCTTTGAGAATAATCAGGAAAAAAAATCTCATGTACAATTTTGGAATAAAAATTCTTTGAATCGAATGACTACAGTAATGGATGGGTATACTTCTACTGTTCGAACTGGGGTTTGAAACAAAACTTCTCCTCAAGAGGATAGATGGGGTGATTCAGGTGAGATCCAATATAGACCAACTTTCTATTCACTTGTGGGATCTGGGCAGTCTGAGGGGGACCACTACTGCTCTTGAAATTGGTACAAGAAGATATGGACACACTTCTTGATAATGCAATTCATAGATAACCAATGAGGGACAGTCATCCTAAGTTTTACAATTCATTTTCATATGTAATTGAAGGTAAAAAGGGAAGATTTCAAGAGACCACTAAATCACCACCCCCCAAATCAAATTGGTGCTTGTTGTTGCACTAAGAGCCATTGGAATAGGTGTTAAGAATGGGTATTTTGCATCCATTGAGCAAAGATGAATTGTAATTGTATAGCAGTATCTGAAAACATATCTTGAGGGTGCCTTAAAGCGCTCATGGTATCATTATTAATATACAAACCAAAAATGTGAAAGGCTTGCTATTAATGTGGGTATTTTCATTTCTGCAACTTAAATCAAAGCTATGAAACAAGTACCTAGTAAATTAAAATTAGAAAGATTTGAAATAACTCTACACTCGATGAAGGTGAAGTCTGAAAATAAAAACAATTCCTTTTGTTGTGTATCCTGGATTAATGCAGCCTCTGGTGCTTCAATTATCATTCTAGCATTGAGTAAAAGGTGTTATGCCTATGGTAAGAGTATGGGTTCTATATTGCAAGGCCATTTGGGGTTAGAAAGATGCGAAGGTGCCTCTCTATCCATAAAAACTGTGCATTCCGAGGTGGAAGTGGGAGAGAAGGGATTTCATAATTGGCATTTGGAATAAGAAGACCCCCTTCACTATCTAAAAAAAAAAACTAGAAAAAGGTCTATTTTTTCTTTCTATTATGTCTTATTGAAAGCTGGACTATTCGTTGAGGATAAAAGTACATCGAACTCATAGGAAGTTTTACCATAAGTAGATTGTATCCATTGGGCAAATATGGGTTCAATCAAGATTTGTGTCTCAGGCGTACCAACAAGATTTTTTACATTTGATAGGATAAATTTAATATTTCATATATATATCTCTTCCAAGGCCTAGGCTTGGGGCATAACACAAATATCAATTTATTCTAATCGAATATAAGATATAATTTCTATATTGTTCGTTTAGAAGAAAAACAAAATTTGTTATTAATATGGCATAACCGTCTAGGTGAATTCGGGAAAAAGAAAAATGAAGAAAAATGGCAATTCTTAAAAGATTAGATCAATTTAGAAGTAATCACCTAAAAAGGAATATTTATTATTTAATCCATATCCTAACATAAGAAGTCTAATAGGAGCAATAATTGAAATGGCAATCCATAAAAATGCCAACTATTTATGTTTATTAACATACTAAAGTGGATGATTATCTCATTCAATACTAGAAATAATCGCAAAAAAATCTTTGATAATACGGATAACTTATGTCAAAATTTAGAAATTTTGTGGCTTAAATCTTTAGCATTCTCTTATCTGTTACTTGTCTCTACTCTTTAGGTAGAATATCGTCCTCCACCACTATGACCCTAGTTATATTCAAATATAGAATCAGTTGATTCTATATGACTTACTACTACCCCTTTTCCACTTCATTCAAACATAAGACTGGGAGTTCACAAAAGATCATACTAGATCTTGTACCTATCTATATATACAATCTATATATTCAAATAGATAGACATATGAACTTACACCTAATGTCTTTCCCTAGTACAATAATGATATCTGCTTTTATAGCCATGCTCTATTAAGTGTAATATCTTAAGACTTTGTGAGAACTATGTTTTTGCTAAATAGTCACTCGAACCTGGTCATTGCGACTCCCTTTGTGAGGAGGCAAATGGAAGTTTAACTCTTAAAGAAGATAACTTATGAAGCCTCCTTAAATTTGATTTATTTATTTATTCCTTTTCTGTATGCTTTGTTTTTCAAGTTTCTAATCTTTACCTTTTTTGAATCAAAATATCTAAATTTTCTCTTGACATAAATATATATTGTATATGTAATTCTTTACTTAGTCTTAAGTATTATTATTTTACTAAAAAATTTAACATATTAAATGTATAGAGGTTTAGCTCTCCCTCTCTCTCTCTCTCTCTAGATTTCCATATGACACTTTGTTCTAAAGAAGATAACTCATACTACTAACTATAGGTAACTCTCACGGGTCTAACTAAGGTCTGAAATCTTGATGAGCCCAATACGTGTCTCCACTGTTACTTATTTTCACAACGGGCCTGGTCCAATTGAATGTACAGCAGAAAACGAAACAAAGTTTATGTTGTGTTTGTATTATTATACATTCAAAGTTAAAAGTAACCCACCGGGAACTTTGCATAGCCGGTAAGCAGTTGATTCCTCGGGAAAACCCAACTTAGAGTTGTGTTCTATGCTTCCTTTAGATTTTAGAAAATGAGAGTAAAATGTAGAATTTGGTGGCCGAAGGAGATTGCCATTGATGCGTCATCATCTTCAAATTATTTCTTGTTTGGTTGGTTTGTGGACTCGAACCCATTCTCCCTTGATGTCGTTGTAGCTTTTATGCACCATGGCCTCTCAGTTCTTTCATGCCAATCTCGTCTCCAGGTACAAAACCCAAATTCCTTTTTTTTTTTAAGTTTCGACTTTTGAGGGTTTTAGTCTTGTAGGCATGTCGTCCAACTGATGTATGTTTGAGTTGATTGCTTTTATGGATATTGTGATTGTTACTAACCTTGTCCATGAATGCTAATTGCAATTTTGTGATATAATGGAGGAAAAGGTGGTTTATTTAAGGCTTCTCGGAACTTGAGATTGTAGATTTTGTGACGTTTCAGTGGCTATGTGAAAGGTTTAAGTTTGATGCTACTAATGTTCGAGTTGCTTTAAACAGGGTATCCTTCGTGACACAAATGAGAACATGCCCTCATTTCTACAGGAGAAGTCTCTGTTTCGTTTGCTTGGTGATTGTTCCTCGTATTGTGGTGGTGATGACGAATTATCAAACGATGGAATGGTGAAAGATAGTTGGAAGAAGCCCTCATGTCACTTCATTGCTTCAGACACAAATGGGCAAGGAATACTTGGAGAAACTTATAATATGATGAATTGCGGGTGTCAGCAACTTAACGGGTTGGTTGAACAGTTTGGGCAGGATTCTATTGAAAGCAAACAATGGATTCGGATGTCGTATGATTCACATGCGCATTGTGGTGGAGACTTTCATTTCATCCCAAGATTGCATCATATTCATTGGAACAGGCAGATAATTTCTCAGTGTGATGTCCATGTATGTAAGTCAAGATAACTAAACTCTGTTTTCTCTCATCCTAACGTGTACTAGTCAGCGAAGCTTAAAATGTACTCTTTGTTTGGCCACATTTAGGTGATAGTTTATGAAACTCCCACATACAGGGTGCATCATTTCTCATTGAATTCTTGGAATTCTTGTGAGCAAGTGAAAGTACCTCCAAAGAAACTGAAGTGGATTAACAAATGTCAGAAAGAACCACTTGAATTGGTAACACAGTTCCTTGGATCCATCCCTTTTTTTATATATATACCTAACTTGTTAATCAATGATTATATTTTATGCACAGGATACAGTTATTTCGGCAATCAACAGTGCTGCTGCTGCTAAAATCCTTGTTGAGACGCATATGGGGATCAACAAATATACTGGAATTTCGTTCATTTCCATGTATGGTCTGTTAGACATTTTGCATGCTGGATCTTGCTTTTGTTTGTGCTATTAACGGTCCTTGATATGATTTCTCAGGTCACTCACAATTATGTGGAAAGCGGTGGCCATTTTTGTGGCATCAACTTCCGCTATATTGTATATTTTTGCTCAGCTCTTTTATAACTTCTCACTTTGTGGGTCAAGATTGATGTACACAACATTCACAAGGGTATTCAGCACTACGTGGAGAATTATCCAATTCCGATTTTGGCAAATCTTTTACTGGCCCATCTTTCTTCAAGACCATGGTCTCAGGTGATCAATCGACTTCATGCTAAGTTTCATATGATATTGTGTAGTTGGTTTTTCTTATAAAGTCTGATGTGCAAATTTTTGTTTTAGTAAAAAGGTATGTAGCATTCCAAAGTAAAAGAAGGCGTGTTCCCTAGAGATTTTGCAGATGAATAAGTTAACATACATATATTTGGAACTAAATGTGTATGCTTCAATGATAGCTCCAATATATGACACTCTTATTCAATTTCACATCCATGTACCAATATATAGCTTTTATTTCTTTCTTCTGATTCCTGATATAAGAAAATTGTGGTCTTGTCTATCCATTGTGTTCTGCTTGAATTTTAGTAATAGTTATAATGAACAGTTGATAAGCTGGACTATGATCTCTTCTTTGGCTGTCATTGAATTTTTGCAATTAGGGTAATTTTCATGATCTTTTTCCTGCTTCATCTTTCTGATTATTTTTCTATTCTTTTTTAAATTTATTCCCAAGGTCGCAGTCATGTGTGGAATATGCAGAGAAAGCTGCATTACTCAGGCATTCTATATGGTCAAGAATAGCTGTTGATCTTCTTCTAGGGAATTTATTTGGCTTTATACTGCTGCATCACCAAGAATCTGCTTGCTTAGTGCTTAAAACATTCGCCGATGACATTACAAATGAGTTTTTGCGTTCAGGTTGTGTGTGGCTGATGGGTGTACCTGCGGGTTTCAAATTGAATACTGAGTTGGCAGGAGTCCTTGGAATGATTTCACTAAATATAATACAAGTTTGGTCTACAGTGTGGATATTAATTGGCTGGCTAACCATTCATTTCATTAAAGGGCTTGCTTTATTCGGGATTCTTTTGGGAGCAACAGTTCCTGCTGCTTTGATCATAGATTTGATTTCCTTAGCAACATTGCATGTGTCAACTATTTACTGGGGTGTATCACTTATTTACTCGTGGCAGATAAAGGCATTAGCAGCTCTGTGGCGCCTTTTCAGGTAAAACAGAAAATGAACTTTGATAAAGAGCTTCAGTATAAGAGATCTGATGTTCTTGTATTGAGGAAAAGTATTTGTATTTTTAACTTGGTTGAGTTGTGGTTTTGGCATCATTCTTAATCATCTTTTTATGGTAGAATATCTCTTGGGATTATTGGACGGTAAGCAATTCCCCTCTTGATAACTCCCATAAGTTGAACTTTGTGTAGATGCTGGATTTGAATGAAATAATACACCAGTCACTGTATCTATGTATACAATAATGGCCATGGATTTCTTTGATACAAGTAATTTATGTAGTTGTTAAACTTTTGGCAGGGGTCGCAAGTGGAACCCTCTTCGACAAAGATTAGATAGCTATGATTACACTGTGAAGCAACACATTGTTGGATCCCTTTTATTTACACCACTACTGCTTCTCTTGCCCACAGTTTCGGCTTTCTACATCTTTTTCACCATTTTGAAGATAACAGTGACCTATTTTTGTTTATTGATTGAAGTCGCTATATCTGTAATCCATTGTATACCCTTTTTCGAAATTTTTCTTTTGTTGGTGCGACAGAGAAGATTGCCTTCTGGGATATGGTTTAAAATGATATATTGTAAGAGTGATTCTTCAGAGTTTGTATACTTTGATGAAGGCAGTTTATTTGACGAGTCGATGCAGAATAAGGGTGGAAGCAAAATAGGATCTAGCATTCTAGTTTCTGTTGTTCACAGCAACTTCTTGACCTTTGGTGAGGCCTCAAGCTCTCTGTCAATCCATCTTGGTACTTTTGCCTTCACTAGTTGAAATGACCGACCAAATCCATTTATGAGGCTTAATTAAGGCTATGATCTCTTTAAGATTACAGACACTTATTTGTTTCTTATGCTTTGCACCATTGTTCATCCAATGTGTAACTCGAGGCAGCTACAATTATTACAGGACAAGTAGTCTTGCCACACTGTAAGACGGTATTCTCTGGGATTTCTAGTTTTGTTGCGGCAGCTGCATATGGGGCTCTCACTGGTTGTAGGTGAGTAAGAGTTCCATCCGTATCCTATGATCTAGCTGGATGTTTTGTTCTTCTTTGACGTTAATTTTGTCAACTAGTTTTGTTGTTACTTTATAATTGTTCTGTCTTCTGTTTTGTCTTCGACTTTTCATCATCAGAATTCCATCTTCATTGGGGATCAATATTCCTTCAACAATGCCATGGATGTCTATCCCAGGTAGAGCATACTGGCGCCTATGCTATAATTCAATTCTTGACTGCATGGCTAAACGTTGATGCCATTCATTTCAACGATTTTCAGCCACTATTTGTTTGACTTCTGTATCTTGCGACTACAACTTTGTCACTTACTCATTTTGTTGATAGAGCTCCCCCATCCTTGGACTCTCGGCGTAAGGCTAGGCGTTAGTGTTCTTTGTAAATAGCTTTGAGGAAATGTCTCAAGTTCTTTCTGTTAGTTTCTGTGTCTTGAAACTTTTATCCCTCAAACTCCAATAATAATACTGTGTTACCAAAATGGTGATGCATGCGAGTTCAACTAATAGAAGTTTCAGTAAATATTAAATACGCAATACGTGCAAATGCTGATAAGATGAGACGTTAGTGTCTTTGAAACAAACACTGTTCTCCCTTTACCTATTTAAGCTTATTTAAACCAACACGTCTATCCTCCTCTCTCATGGATTTCATAATTCTCTTAACAACAGAGGGGTGGTATTCCTAAAACAATAGCCTGATAATCCACAGATCTAAAGAAGTCCGTCAATCAAGGATGCTTACACAAGATGTTGCCAAGTGGTGCAATCGCAAGCTTACACATTACAATCGCAGGATGAATTGGCCTTTTCACTCTCTCCCTTACTTAAAACAGCGCTAATGCATTGGAAACGAGAGCTAGAACATCACCAGACGATTGATTCTTGCAAGCAATGTTATGAATATTGTGTCAGGCTCGGTATTGGATTGAGTTCTAGAACGAAATTGTACCGGTACCGAACGATACTGGGTACCGTTTTGAGATATTTTTAAAATTTTTAAAATAGTCCCTAAAATTTTTAAAAATTACAAAATAGTCCAAATTGATATATTATACAGCTGTACTGTATATTTTACTAATTTACTATTT
>JANIJH010000224.1:29877927-29888031 GCA_024520975.1 Erythroxylum areolatum
TTGAACAACAAAACTTGTTGCTTTCCCAAAATCAACTCTGAATACCAAAATAAACAAATATGGAGATATTCCCTTAGGCTCTTGATCACTTGATCTCTTAGCTATTACCTGAATAGGGGATAAAAGGGGGGTGAGCTTGAAAGCTCGTGGGTAACAGTTTATAACAAAAAATAAACAAAACCTTTGATAACGTTTTACTTGTCATAGAAAATTTTCTTTAGTTCATAAAACACATGTTTCTCAAATTCTTATCGTGTAGTCAAATTTACAAACCATAAACATGAAGGCATCAAACTGGTTTATAGATCATAAGCACATAAGCATATCAGAATGGTTTGGGTGGATCTGTGGATCTGTAATAGAACGTACTACACATTTCTCCTAAGGGTCCTATATAGCCGTGAACAGAATATACTATCATAATCCCATAAAATAGTCTTGCGTAGCTGTGAACTTATGGGAGTCCATAACACTCTATACAACTAGTGGGCAGGCAGGAGAAGCCTTTTTAATCAAGTGCACTTGATTGACAGAACAGACCACCACAAACCCACATAACATGTAATTCATGAATTGAAAACCGTTTGTCTAAATGACACATTCTTGGAAACTTGAGCTCATATACTTGTAAACATATTGCCCAAAATGGAACATTCTTGGAAAGTTGTTTTTCATGAACCTGAGGTATTTCGAAAAATCATTTTTGAAAACATGATTTCGTAAACATGTGTCTTTTCAAAAGAATCATTTTCAAAATCTTTTCACAAATCATCACAATTCACATATCAAGGATATAGCAAATTCTCAATTCATTCAAGAAGCAAATAAATGCACCATTTTTTATGCAATTTAAAACATTAAACTTACTTGATTTAAAGAAAACATGTAGTGGCTTTTTTACTCTATTATAAACATGAACCCACCTTGATTTCTTTGCTTATAGGCTTGCTCAAAACGTCTCTACTCTTGCTTCTCTTGTCTTTCTTGATTTCCTTGATTCTTCACTAAATGATGAGATCCTTCCTCAAATGGAAGCTCTTCTCTTCCTCTACCTTTTTCCCTTCTTGAGCAACCTCAAAATCTCTCTTGAAGGCCAAGAAAATTGAAACCTGAGCTTGCTTTCTCTTCTTTTCTCTCAACCACCGAAATCTCTCTTCTTTCTCTTTCTTATTTCTCTTCTTATGTCCCAATTCACGTTTTCTCCTTCTCTTAAATGTAATACCACATTTTTCTCTTCCAATCCTACCCTTAATGAGTGTGCAATTTCCATATGACCCTTCCTTATATGCCTTATGTTCTTTATCCTTAAGTGCCTTGCCAAAATTACCCTTGAACATTCTTATAACCTTAACACTTTAATTCCAGTTACCCATTCGATAAATCCTACTAACTTGGACATAATAATTAGCTCGAAAAATTTAATCTATCAAAACCTCAAAAATCATTTAAATCATGCTTATTCATTAAGAAAAAAAATTTGGGGGCCAACAACTCTGATAACACTGTTGGGAGATTGAGATGGGATTTGATCCTGTGCATAACAAAATATAAATGGAACTTTTTTGTTTAATTTTCTGAAAATCAAGATCACTTAAATTCTATAAGATGATTAATTCATAAAATATAATAAAACATTAATCATAATTTTTAACTTATTCTAAAGTTTGATTCTTTCCTTATCATTTCTCTTAAACTATTTCAAAAATTGGGTCTTCTTAACCACTGTATCCATACAACTAGTTAATCTAATAGTATTCACAAAACGTGTTGAGAGAACTTTACAACTATTGTAGAGAGGTTTAGGTAATAAGTGCTGACTCCTTTTGAGCCTAAGCCTATTTATAATAGATCTAAGACCTTTTAGTAATTTAATTGAAATAAAATTCTAATTTCAATTAAACTTTACTTAAAATTACATTTAACTTTATTAAATATCAATTAAGCTCAAATAAGATTCAATATCTCATAGTAGTCCTTATTTATTAAATAGTTCATATTTAATCTTAAAGTTTCTCAAGCTTTACAATCAAGTTTAACTTGATTTAAAAAGTTTTTCTTCCTTCAACTCTTTCTTTGTGTATGAACCATTATATCCATAGATCAAGATTTTTTTTGAAAAGTAAGTAATAAATTATTCAAAAGGTGGATATCATAGAGTGATTTGATAGGTGTAAATTATACTATATTTTGATAGATGTTTAAGTCTGTTTTTGAGTATTTGTTAGATGATTATCATGTGTACAGGCTTAGAATTATGTTATTATTAGTGTTTGTTTATATTCTAAGTTTTTATATAGTTTTGGGCATAAATTGGAACTTAATTATGTTTCAAGAGGTGTGTTAAGTGTGTTTGAGTTTATGGAAAAAGGAAATTGAAGAAAAGAGAAGAATTGGAAGTATAGAAGCAAACCACGATCGTGGCAAAGGGCACATACAACAATTCTAATGAATTTCAACTTTTCCAACACGCCACCTATTTCATAATTTTGATATTTTGGGCCTATTTTTAGAACCAAATTAAGTGGGTAAACTCTAGAAAGAACCCTATAAGCCTCTAAAACTATAAAAGAATGAGAAAACATAAATAAATAAAAAGAGTAGCCACCATCTTCCAAACTGAGAGAACAAGGAGAAACAAGAAGAGCAATCCAGAAATTCTAGATTTCAAGTTTGAGTTCAAATCAAGTTCTTTTTTTCTTTCCTTTGTTTATTTTATTAAACTTGATGTGTAACTTGGATTTGGATATGTTGGTCACATTTAAGATGCCCTAATTTTCAGATTTGGATTTGTTCTTGAGTTATTTTGTGACTTGATTGTTGTTGATTTCAATTCAGTTTTTTGGTGGTGTGATGTTTGGGTATGCTAATACTTCAATAATAAATCGAGAGAGTGAGTCGAAAGCAGTCCGATTAGGTTAGGTAATGAGATTTAGTGACCTAATAAGTCTCTCAAATATCAAATTGGTAATTATGCAAAGAGAGATCTTGTGTGAAAACTCAATTATTCAATAGATCACTTAAGAACTAGTTGAAAAAATTAGGTAGATTTTGTGAATTGAGAGGTTGCAAAATCTGAAATTTCTTAATCAATTAGGGTTAATTGATTAGGTCTTGAGAAAGAGTAGTCAATCCCTTAGAAGATCTATAATCAACACATAATTGAATCAATAGCTGTTATGGAGCAAAATAACAATAGAATGAATCCTAGGCTTCATCCTTGATTTTCCTCACATATTTATGGTAGCTCATTTTTTATTTTATTATTTACCTGATTTAATTTTTTAATTTTATGTTATTATTTTATTTTAATCATATTTTATCTCCTTAGAAAAAGTTAGGTTCATTTAATTTTAACTATTTCCTCGTGTGATAGACTCCTTTAATACTACAAGTTATGATCTGTATACTTGCAGATATTAGGGGTTTTACATTAGATAAAACTCACGTCAACATGATTCAAGTTACATCTCCTAAAGGTAGGGCTTATACAATATTCAACTAACTGCAAAGTAGAAAATACCCAACAATAACAATTTCTCTATGTTCAATTGCATCTTAATATGAGTGGATATAAGCTATTGATTAGCAATGATCAAGATTGTCATCCTTATTTAGAGACAAAATTACGTCTAGTTGTATTCATTGTACTCTTTAGCTTTTCCAAATATTTTGGTGTTTCTTATCCTCCAATCATAGGACACTAACATAAAAATCCCAGTTTTGTCCGCTCTACTATCCATACATCAAGATTGATGTCTAATAATATATCATGACCACATAAATATTTAGGAATGTTAAAATGATTTTGACTCCTTTTTATGCCTGATTGTTTTTGTAAAATTTAATCCTTTCATAATATAATGTTTCGTAGAGCATAGAAATAAGGTCTACTTTATATGAGTCTAATTATGTTAGTTCTCCATCATTAGTATTTGAATATATTAATGACATTTGTATACTATTTTATAAGTTCTCATTCCAACTTGGCCAAAGATTTCTGAAATCAATACTAATGGAGAAATATGGACATTCTCCCTAATCACTTGATGAATCCTATATCGATCACTCAATAATCTCCGTATAGTTCATACTATATCCAATAGTTATTGATTAAGCAACCCTTGACTATAATAGGTCATGTGTAAAATCAAATCATAATAGTCTTTGTACAAGATATATTGGAGATCTAAAGTCAAAGGATAACTTATACAATCATATCAATGAGAATTCTCATAGATATACAAGTAATTTTCTAACAAGCACTTCCATGTTTGTTTAAGTATTTCAATACTTTAGTCTATAAGGTTGACTACTTCCTTAATAAGAGAAAACATAACATGTTTTATCTTTTCACACTCTATTAATGTCCAGTCTCAATAGAACAATGAATAGTAATAATTTAAGGATAACATATAAGTACAATTTGAATCTCATAATTATGATCTCATCATAATTTTATTTACAATGTGCATTTATCCCATGGATTGTATGGTATATATCTAAATATGTATAAGATATAAAAAACACCTTTAAATAATTAAGTCACTAAAATACAACCAACTGATATTATATAGAGCATAAACCATTATGTATCACTAGCTACACAAGGTATAAAGAAAGTAATAGGTTCCTTGAATTTAGAAGGCAGTTAGTTTTGACTTATAACACTACACTCACTTGTCAAACCCACAGTTTCATAGTTCTTGATCTTTCTTTATTGAATAATTTCTTAGCATAAGAGGGCATTTCTTTAAAGTCATCAATGAAAGGGATATTAATATATAACTTTTGAAGAGTATCAACTAATTTCTTGAATTACTTATCTAATTTCTCCTTAGCCAATTTTTAAGAAAGGGTATAGGGGATATGTAAGGTGTAGGGAAAACATTTTTAGGTTCCTCATTCCTTTCTCTTTCTTTTCATTAGCATCACCTTTCTCACTTAATTTCTCTTTCTCACTATTCTATCTATCCCCAACTTTCGTCACGTTAGTGCCCTCTAATAGCTTACCACTCCTCAATGTTACAGCCTCATAATGCTCTCTTAGATTTTTGGTTCTTTTATAAAGTTAAGTAATTTGGGGTTATAACATTTTGTTATAAGTAGCTATAGAATTTATCTTAGAGATAAGCTTCCTAATATCCTTGTTGAATTCCCTATTTTACTTAGCTTGGTTGGTGAGGAGGTTCTCGAGGATGGGCTCTAAACTAGGTTTTTTAGGAGGGGGATAAAAGTTCTGGATTAGAAACTCGTTGGTTGATTATTATTTTAAGGTGCATGATTAAAAATGTTTCTATAAGATAACTTTAGGTTATTCCTCTGACCAAGGTTATAAGTATTAGAGAATGGGTGAGTCTTCTAATTCTGGTTATTAATGAAGTTAACCTGTTTAACACAGTATTGATATAAAAATTGGTTCCTTATTTAACAATTTGTAACTAAATGTCTTGAGGATTCACAAATGTCATCAAAAATATTAGTAACATCATTCAAATTAACTTTTGTATATAAAACTTCTGAGATAAAGTGTCTACCTTAGCAACTTTAAGGCTTCTAGATCATAGTTACCTCTAAAATTTTTAGGATTTGCTCTTTCACTAAACCATTAGTAATGGTTTAAAGTGATGTCCTCTATGAGAGATACACTTCATTAATAGTCTCATTCATCGGAGCTCTACTAACAGCTGCATCTACAAAGATCTTCATGTTGTAGTTCATTTCATTAAAGATGGTCTGAATTATTAGCCACTTTTCTAACCTATAATGTGGGCATAACATTAACAACACCTTATACTTCTCCTAAACCTCACATAGCTCTAAGAAAAAAATTATTTGATTCCTTATATATGCAGTCTTATCTAGGAGAAACTATTTAGCTAAAATCACATGAGAAAGTTAATCATATATGGTGATTGATCATATTGGTTAGATTTATAACCACGCTCTCACTTTGTCCCTTAAAAAGAAAGGGAACAACCTGAGCTTAATAGAATTTGGGGAAACAATTGAGATTTAGGGTATTGGAGTAATCAATAAACTTCAAAAGGTGCATCTAAGGATATTTAGATGGTGATCCTCTAAACTAATTTCGTTGCACCATAAGATTAGAGAGGGCTTCATCTTGAAGGTAACAGCTTTAACACTAAGCCTTGTGATGTCTTTAGAGATCTCATATTCTTTACAACTATGTTTATTTCCTCAACTTTTATTCTCCTATAGAGTCATCTTCTTATACGCAATGTTTTTCTAATTCTAAGGTATGGATCAACAAGATTCCTAAGGTCATCAAACTTACGCATAAAAGGAATCTACAAAAGAGAAAGAGTAAATATAATTTAGTAAATAATAAAGAAACTAAAATAAAACAAAACAAAACACATAGTATAATTAGTTTGTAGACCTATCAATATTAATGCTTAATCCATAGTAATAGAGCTAAAAATTTGACTAATTATTTTATAATAAATGCATGGGATAACTATAGCTAACACAGGCAAGTACTAGCTAATCCTATTAGGAATGTTGGTTAATTACCAATTATTTGCAAACTTAATAAGCTAGACCAATAATTATGATTAATTAAATAAAAATATATAAATCTAAATACTAAAACAAAGCAGTGATCATGAATAAACCAATCAATGAATAAGCTAGATTTAGGAGAGATTTTGTCTAATATTCAATTTCACTTTAACTTAATGAATGATTTTAGTTTCCTGGACTAGTAGAAATTTCTAACTTAGATTATATTCTCTCTCGATTCATACAACCTCTATACCTAGAATAATCAACTGAAATCCCTTTTAAATTAAGAGAACTTAGGAATTCATTAATTCATACTACGAACTCTCTCGATAGGTTTCACCTTAACCCAAAAAGATCTCATGACTTTTCTCGAGTAACTCCATATTATGATCTAACCATACATCTCATCTCTTGAATCTCGATGCATGAATCAAATAATTGAAATTTCCACTTTTCTTCTTCAATTCAATTGATTATAAAAACATGGATAAATTATAAGAAAAATAAATATTCATTAAACTAAAGAATCAATCAAGATATATGACATCATATGCTTATAGTTAGACAAAAAATATCCATCAAGAAATAATAAAGAAGCTAATGAAAAGATAT
The DNA here is from genome assembly GCA_024520975.1 of Erythroxylum areolatum. Lineage (NCBI taxonomy): Eukaryota > Viridiplantae > Streptophyta > Magnoliopsida > Malpighiales > Erythroxylaceae > Erythroxylum > Erythroxylum areolatum. The sequence continues at coordinate 29,885,065 of JANIJH010000224.1, forward strand.
CATTGTTATGAATCCTTGAATTGTAATCTTGCCTAACTTCCAATAATGACTTTATCTTAATTAGTACTAATGTAAAATAGCTTCTAGTTAACTTTTGTAAGCTTTCCAACTCTTTCTTTGTCAAAAAAGTTCCCGTTTATTTCTACCTTCTTTTCTTCAAATATGAAACTCTAATTTTTTAATGAGTTACACAGTCTTAACATGAGTCCGTGTAGTTGGCTTTGTTATACTTGTCATTCTCTAGAAATCTTTAGTGCCAGTATGAGATCAACAGTGGAATGTGTAAGGTATTATATTTCTTCATCTAAGGGATAATATAGTGGTGTGTAGGGTTATGAAAGAGAAACATAAATGACCACTTTTAAATACAACCCTAACATAGTGGCATGTAGGTATCATGTTTAGGGGTCCTTAATTTCCTCTAAATCAGTTTAATTCTTCTTTAATTTATTCATTTTCCTTATATAGGTAGAAATAAGACTTAAAATAAAAATAATTCTCTTTTTAAGTATTAAAACCTTCAAAGTAATTAAAAAATACAAACATGTCATGAAAATATATTAATAGTAACGAACTACTATCATACTTCACCCCTCATTGCTCATCCTTTGTTCCTAGTAACTATCAATTATCCTCTATTACTTCTTAGCCAATCATTATTGTTGGTCCTCTACCTCCATTTCTATCTATTCTTAAGCAAATTTTGTTAAAAGAATTTCCTTGCAATGTAAATATGAGCAATGTAAAATGTTTTCTCATCCTTACTTCAATCTCTATTGTTATTATTTTGGATATTGCTAAAGGAAATGTCACTTAAAAACTTGGAAATTATGAGATTACATCATTAAGAAAAAAATGACTACCAATTGAATTAAAAAAGAACAAATCCCAATTGGAGAGAATTTTCAATCCCATAAAATCACAGCAAAATTTCCTTCAAAATGAGTATGATGTCAAATACAGCAACACCAGTCCTCCCTCAGCAATGACATTCATTAAAAGCTTGTGTTAATCAACAAAAGATTTTGTTTCAACCTCTAATTTTAATTTTAGATATGACATAGAATATAATAGATATATATTGTAACTTCTTTTTAATTTTAGACTAAGGGAATTTATGGGACACTTGACATTTCTTTTAGCATGTAATATTCGTCCAAAGTTGTTTTTTATTTTTTTACTTGCATTAATTTTATGATAAATAAAAGGAAACTAAATTGCTCATAATATTTCAGCATCTTCAAGAAGATTTGATGATCTAGCTTAGGTTCATACAAAATTATTTCGTAATATGAAAAACCGTACTATATTTTTATGTTATAACAATCATTTGCAAACTGATGGAATCACTAGGTTAAAGAAACATTTACCTGAGGTTATTGGTAAAGTGGAACCATGCAAAAAAATTAGTCATGATATCAGATGGAAAATAAAAACTTTGCTTGAAGAATATATAAATGAAAAAGAAATAACAAAGATAATTAATTAGAAAATTGGTAGTGATAGTTCATTTGGCACTGACGATGATATTATTAATAATAAAAGAGGTATGTTTGTCTAAGATAAGGAGTTGATGCATTCCCAAGTAATGGAGGAAGAGAAGAAGACAACTTTTTTACTTTATAGATAAGTTATGAAGCTAAACCTTCTATCTGTAATGCAGTATTATCTAAAGAAGTTGGTCAAAACATGAAAATGACAATGACTAGATGATGGGTATGTCGTTTAATATTGCTTAATCTTACTATCACCCTATGATGGATGCAACTACCTTTGTTGGTCTAGAAAACTCTAGTGAGAGTACTTTGTCTAGATAATAGCGACAAAATTTTGACTATAGGTTACTTTTATAATGTTATGATAAGATCAAAGGAAACAATTAAGGCTAATTTAAAAAATAGGACTTCTTTGTATAAACTTTATCTTATTATCATTAATGATAGGTGGAATAAACATCTTTACTCTCCTTTTTTTTAATACTAGTGCATTTCTCCATTTGAGTGTTTATTTTAAACTAAGTTTATAAAAAAGTTGAACTTGAAAGGGGTATGTTTTTAACCAATATAATTATTGTTTCAAGTGAAATGATACAAGACTTATTTAGCTCATAAATGAAGGGAAAAAAAGATTCATCTGGTGATTTTCAAATGCCCATTATAATTTGTTAATATGACAAACTTAATCCAAACATGCATCTCTTCACTTGTACTACTTATTTTTATAAAATCATCACTTTGTTGTGCTTATGAGATTATTTTTCTTATCTTATAATTATATGATGTAAAAAATTTCAAATTGGTGTTCAAAAATTATAAATGTTTGCTATTTGACTTCTTTCTTAATATATGGGTGAAATTGAGTGTGAAAGGAATTGGAGTATATTTGAGTTCATCTATTGAAAAACTAAGCTTATAAGAAGAAAAGAGGTTGAATAATCAAGTGTTTATCCAATATAAGTTAGAGCTTCGAGAAAGATATATTATTATCATTACTAAGTCAAATATAAACTTTTAAAAATTCTTAATAATTTAGTTTAACTTCTTAATTAGGAATTTTAATAGAACAATTGGTTTTACTAATCGAATGGTAAATGGCCCTTTTTAACCTTAACATTTACATCAAAATATAGGTTAGACCATAATATTTTGAAGTGTACAAATAAATTCTTCATTTTAAAACCATTTGAGTCAAACCTCTAATTAATTGACAAAACAAGTAACCTTGTTAGAGTTTCATTAATTAAGGGTCATATTAAAAATAATGTGACTTTTTTATTTTTCCTTTTATATGGGATCCACCAATGCTAGTGTGAAACCATGTGATACTAGTCAGTCCTATATAAAAACCAACCTTAGTCTTTCCCTAATTCTTCTTCATCTTCTTTACTACTATAAATTTAAATAAGTAATTCATTTGTGCATAAAATTTAAAAAAGGCAATTAGAATCCAATCTTGGACCAACTTTTG
>JANIJH010000224.1:29892039-29904242 GCA_024520975.1 Erythroxylum areolatum
ACTATGTATGCATGTGCAATATGATCTATCTCTTTATAATCAAAGGCCACAAAGCACTCGGTCACAATTTATGCAATGACAGAACTACCCGTACCAATATGCTCATCGCATCGGTAACGGGATGCTACATTTCAAGCTACAAAAAATACTAAAATACGATGAAATGAAACGTAAATTGAAGAAAATAATTGATTTTTGCCAAAAGGAAATCACTATATATACAAGAAATTTGATATAGAAAGGTGAATTTGCAAAGTAAATAAAGTTGCAAAATATCAAAATAGGTTTATTGATTTCTTTGGAGAGTGATTTTTGTTGTACTTTGCTTTTATTGGTATGGGAGTTATGATGTCGAGCCCCTTCCTTGTCATGGTGTTAGTGAATTTATAATTTTCTCATCCTCAAGCAATTTTGTTCTATAACTTCCATGTTTAGGAAGTTTGCCTTCTATAAATGCTTAGCTTCCAACCCACTTAATGATATTTTTGTTAACTACCTTCCATCATTCTTTCAACTTTCATATTATGCTCCAATATATAACTTCCAATTTATTCCCTGATCTTTCTTCTAACTACTTCCCTGCACGATTTTTCTTTAAAATATGTCAATTATTAATTGTTTGGAATTCTTGAATCCTAAACTTCTTAATTGATTCTCATATACGTGAATTCTTTGGCCAAATGAATTTCAAGACTTTTAGATTTGGACTCTTTTCAGTTTTGGCTCAAATGAGATAAATTTATTTTAGAATGTTAATAATTGACCCTACATATGTTAAAAGTTCCTCTAATTTCCTAATTGGAATTCGAATTTCGCTCAAAAACATGCAGGACTTTAGGCTGAATTCACTAGTTAAACCAAGTAAGACGACTTATAAAAAGTCTTTTTAATCTTGGACACTCCTTTACATATAAGAATTGTTATATCCAAAAATTATGTTGTAATCTTTTTAAATTTAAAATCCTTGTTCATTGCAGAAGATGTAAATCTCTTTAAATTCTCACCTTTTACTATTCCCTTAGGATTAGACCGTTTCTACACTATAAAAGCTTCTCGTTACTTCTTTACTTGTCACCGTATCTTTCAAACAAATTTTATTCTCTTTTATAACTCCTACATTCTTCTTTTATGAGTTTTGTAACTATCATTTTTCTTTCTATGCCTTTTCTTCATCATCAACATATTTTACTAAGTTAAATGCCACTAACATATCTTCTAAGTCTATAGTTCTCCAGAAATCCCTATGATTTTTCCTAACTCCGTTTCTTTTATAGGCTGGTAAACTTGAAGTGGCCTCTTTCCATCTGAGTCCCTTCTAACTTTCATAAGAATTAGGTAAAGAATCTTATGCTTTAATATTCATTTAACTAGTTAATTCTAGCATTTGAATTCTTATTTTCAACACTATTAAAGGTTGTCCACATTTCAACTATGAATATGGCCTTCCTCTTACTGTTAGGACTCCCCTGCTTATGGATGTTTCTCATCCATTGCTCACTTATTTATAAGAAACAAGTAAGTCCAATTTTCCTCTAGAGTTCACTTTGTTCCAGGCTCTTAAATCCTTAGAATCATGGCCTAGGAATGTAGACTAATGGGTTAAATAGGTAGATAGGTTATACCGATCATATCACTTGGTCTAAAAGAGGCAAGCCCTTCTTCAATTGAGAGCTCTTTTGAGGAATCCTATTGAGTATCAGCTTAATCTTGGGTCTGTGATTATGAAATTTTGGAATCCTTTATGTAATTCATTTATCTTCCCTTTTAGGTATGCTTCTATTCTTTGAAATACAGTTTCTTCTTGACTGGATTACCTATTATCAAAGAGGACTTGGTTTGCTTGGTTGAAGAAATTCCTACTTAAAATTATGGCATTTTTATATGTTCTTATTCTAGACTAATAAACAGCTATGCTTCTTTAAAAAATATCTAAAGAATAACATGTGCAATTCATTTGTGTCTTCTTGAATTGATATGTTTTTCCCCCTGTTAATAACAAACCTAGCATGGAATTTCTTCTTTTTTTTTAAAGCAATGGCTTTACAAGTTTTTTTGTCTTAGGCTCTATTTTCTTGGGATTTTTATATACAAATTCAAAGAGATGTCTTTTTAATCTTCCTTTGCAGTGCCTTAATATATGTGTGTGGTTTGTCTAGTATTAGACTTTATTTATTTTCTTAAGCTTAAGGATAGAGAAGGTCTACCATTTTTTGACCTTAGATTTCCTAATTTTCTTGGCTTTTAGCTGTCTATTTGTCTCTGATGTAAGTCTCCCAAAGACATCTTTAGTATTTTTTTAATCTCTAAATTCCCAATCTATGGATTAATTGAATCCTGTAAGAGTCTTCTCTAGAAGACCTTACTGCTTAAAAATATTTAAGACTTCCAAGTCCTCTTAGCTAGCTATCTATCAAAAGCTTTTCTTAGATTATACTAATGCTAGAGTCTTTATTATCAGTGGTGGCAAAGCCCTAAAACCCAACCTTCTATTATGGCCTTACGTTTTAAAAAGTATCTCCTTTACTTATGGAGTAGTAAAATTAGCTTATTTATAGGAATTCCTTCTACTGTACCTTTCTAAGACTATCCAATAGGAGTGCCTTTTGAAGTAAGTGTTCTCAACAACAAAATTCCTCCAAGAAATTTTCAATCATTATCGCATTTTGAAATGTAAGATCATTATTGCCAGTATGGCTGACACTGAATATTACCACTCCCAGTGGCTTAAGAGCTTTCAGAGTTTAATTCCTCAATTTGATTCTATACTTCTCAAAAGGTATTCCCCTACTCATGCATTCTTAATTTCAAAACATTATCCTACTCATTTACAAACTTTAGATCCTAGACACTAAAAATAAAGAAGATAGTCAACCTTTTTCCCAGAAAGAAGTGGCTCCTAATCTTCTTTCTAAAAGAAAACTCAAAGAGAAGTCCAGTGTCTTCTAGCTCAAAAAAGCCAAAACCCTAACTCCAAGAGTTTCTACAAGGAAGTCCACTTGCTCCTTTTTTAAACTGTTCAAAGAATTTGCAACCATCAAACCCTCTAATGAAGACACTTCCTCTGGAAGAGACTTCTTCTACTCCTGAGAAGGTTGTTGAAGAAGTTAGTGAGGGTATGACACATCCTTTTTTTAGTTTTAACTTTATTTCCATTATAAATTTTAGTTGATCTACTCTCTTTACAGATCACATAATTTCGAACCCTGATGCTCCTTTTTCCCTGTAGAGCTAGAATCTAGAAAGATCAAGACTTCTCTTAACCTAAAAACCACTAAGGTTTCATTATTAGAGGTTAGACAAGAATTCCTTTATTGTATATGTTGACCTACTAATATGTTAATGAATTCTTTTATGACTTGTAAACAAAAGATGTTTGATTTACAGTGACGACCTTGGAAGGAGTCTTTAACTTGAGTTTCTTAAATCCTTTCTTAGACCTTCGATCCAATGTTACACCGATGATCAACTCTAAAGAAAGATCAAGAGTTAAGGAGTCCTTAAGACTAACCATACATATTGCAATTATTAACTAAAATTTAATGCATTTCTTTTTTTAATTATATTATCATATACTAGGTTGACAACTTAGTTGTCTGCTGTTAAGGGACTTGTAAGCAAAATTGAGAATCTCTTTGCATCTTTGAGAAATCTTACCATGATCAAGTTATTTACTCAAAAAAATTGGAGTCTTTTGAATTAATTTAGAACGAATTATGATGCAAAACGATCAAAGGCAAGAATCTTCTGACCAAAATTCAAAAGTTGAAGAATGAACTTGACTATTTAGAAAATGAAGCTATTGAGCATGAATGAGCCCTTAAATTAGTCAAAGAAAAGTAGGAAGCCCTTAAACAAGATTGACAGAAGCTTAACTAGAATTTTTTTAAGTTAAGTGGATAGATGTTAAGTCAGGGAAATTGCTAGTGCTATAAACGAATGAGGTTAGCTTTTAAAAGCAGTAGGTGTGGCAATCCAAAGATGATCAATTATCATGAATTAATTAATAAGGTGAAATTAGGTCCTTTAATTTAGACCAACTGTAAACTTCTTTATTCTTATTAAATTCTTGCTATTTCATAAATGGGCTTTGAACTTTGATTTTCAAATGTAAACACATAAGGTTTAAATACTTTCTAAATTTAGGCATATAAGGTTTTAAATACTTTCCATAAATAAAATGCTTTTGAGGTTCACCTTCCAATCTAGACAACCAATAAACATTTCCACTAAAAACCTTATAAATTTTAAAGGGTCCTTCCCAATTTCATGACCATTTACCCCATTCTTTATCTTTTATCCTAGTGGGTAGGACCCATTTTCACACTAGTTCTCCTTTTGAAATTCTTGTCTATGGATTCTTTTATCATAAAAAATTTCAACTTTTCCCTTTTTAATCATCATATTATTCAATGCCTAAATTTGCATTCATCTAAATCCTTTAACTGCATTACCATTATTTCTGAATACTACGAAGTCGTTAAGGTGTTTTGTTTTGCTATTTTTAGGTTATTTCCATCAAAAGAACATCTTTATATCTATATTTCAAAGAAAATGAACTAAACCTTGTAGCAGTACACTTAGAAGTATGATAATCCTGTGAAGTTTCAAACAGTATTTTGTGCCGTTCTCTTGGATTATCTTCTAACATTTCTCCAGAATTTCAATAATTATCTTATCAGATGCTTTGGTTTGACCATTAACTTGATTATAATATGGAGTTAAATGCAATAATTTTATCCTGTAATCTTCAATGACCATTAACCTGATTCTTTGATGAATATAACTATGTCTATTTTATCAACTTTCTTTAAAGGTTATATGTGACTCATTTAATAAAGTAGTTTGTAGCTAACAAAATAAAACTATAGCCTTTTGAGTATGGTGAATATATCTTTCCAATGAAATCAATGGCCCTCTAAGTGGCCATGTCTTCACTATATACAATATAACTCAGAAGCTAGAATTCTTTGTATTCTTTTATGCTTATAATACTTTTTATAGTCTCTAGCATATAATATGTAATCTTTTATGATTTTTGCCAATAATATCCATATTGACATATAAGCCACCTCATTTTTATTCTAGATTGATGTACTCCACATACCCCTTTATGAACTTACTGCATTATTATTAATACTTTATGCATGCCAAGACATCTCAAAAGAAGTCTGTCATTTCCTTGATAAAACATAATTCCTTCAATCATCATAAAATTGAGTGATTGTTACTTAAGTTTGAATATTACTTTCTTGCTAGGATTTTTTAAAAGTCTTTGATTTTTGACCTCTAATCGTTGGTGACTTCTTTATCAATGTTAAATACTTTTAATGAAATTCCTTTCATATGAATGGATGGGTGAGATCTTTGTAATACATTTTTAGATTAGGTCCTTAGACACTTTCAATTTGGATGCTATTTGTAAAAGTTCATTCACCTCCTAATTTTCACCTTAGAATATGTTGAAGTTCTATATTATTAAAGAATTCTAGTAGTTAGAGAGTGATAGTGTAATAAGGTGATAAAGCTACACTCATGCACTTATATTCCTCTACCACTTGTTGTAACATCAAATTTGAATCCCCTTTGATTATAATTATCTCTCTTTAAGATCAACTAGAAGCTATAGTCTAATTAATAAGCCTTATATTTTACTTAATTATTGGTAAATGGGAAATCCATTTGGAGAGAGAGAATAGTTTGTTTCCATTTGGTGAAATTATGATAATTTTAATTTAGTAGACTTCGTTATACTAGACTTATCAAATTTTAATTCCTAAATGTTCTTTTCACAGTTAAGAATCAATTGTTCCTTATCCTCTTATATTTTAATGAAGGATAACTTACTAAAAAGTTAACTAATGTTTGACCTTTGACGTACTTCTAAGGATAATATGGATAATATACCAACTTGAAGTCTATAAGAGTCATAAGCCATTTCTTAATATTTTCTGAGATAACTAGCCTGTTCAACAAATATTTCATTAAATTAATTTGGGAATCCACAAAAAAATTTATTTTGCAATAAGTAATGCCTTAACTTTAAACAAGTGAAATACAATGCCATATATAACTTTACAATGGATAAATACTTCTTCTTTGTTAGCGTAAGAATTCTACTCAGATAATAAATAGTTTGTTCATAACTAACTTCATTACTTTAGGTCAATAAGCATCCACTTGATTCTTCTGCTGCAGAAATATACAACTTTAATAGAATTCCTTTTCTAGGTGATACCAACACTAGGGTTAGATATTCCTTGTTTTATCAAAAGTTGCCTGGTGTCTTTTCTTCCAATGAAATTTATCTTATTTCTTTAGCTTTATTATAAGTATGAGAATTCTTTTGTTTTTCCTACTAAAAAATCTCCTTATATAGTTTACTTGGCCTAGAATCTCCGAAGGTCCAATTTATTTTGAGGTGGTTTTGCTTTGAGAATAGCATTGCTTTATTCTTATCCAATTCAATCTCTCTATTATAAACCAAAAATCCCAAAAATTTCCCTACTCTTACTCCAAAAACACACTTTAAAGGATTCACCTTTAATTTGTTCATTTTCACCCTGCGAAAAGATTCTCGTAAATCTTATGTATGATCTACACTTTGTTTTGACTTCACAATAATATCAGATATGTATACTTCCAACATACACCTTATTAAGTCATGAAAAATGGCATTTATGGCTTTCTAGTATATGCAACCTATATTTTTTAGCCTGACAGGTGACCCTACTTAAATGTCCCAATTCATCATAGACATCTAAAAGTTGTTTTAAAATCATCATTTTTAGCTATAAAAATCTTATTATAACTCAAAAAAAATCCATTATAGGAAATAAAGAGTTTATAATCATTGCATCTATTAAAGAATCTGAATTAGCATCATAGAAACATCTTTAGGAGTAAATACATTTAAATCCCTAAGTCTACATAGATTATTATTTTGTTTTTCTTAACTATACGGACAACATTCTCCATCCGTTTAGAGTACGTGCCTAGTTTAATAAAACCAACTTTATATAGTTTTTTAATTTCTTTTTTGACCTTCAACTCAACTTTTTTTAACTATCACCTAGGAGGTTAACGATAATTGTGAATTTTAGTTTTATCAAAAGTCTATGTTCTACCAATGTTCAATTTAAACCTGCAACCTGCAACCTCAGTATAATCCTAGGAATTGAATTCTTTGAAGAGTTCCAGTAGTTCTAACTTTGTCTTTGAACCTAGGTCTTCATTAATAAAGACTGTTCATAATTCCCTCGAATTGCCCAAATTCACTTTTTCTAATGATTCTTGATTCTATCCTTCAAAATCATCAAACTTTTTAGGAGTGGATTTCAACTCTTGTACTTCATCAATCTTTAGTGGTTCTTCATTTGCTTCAAAAACAAATTCTACATTATCACATCCATTCATTTCTTTTGAATTCTATGAAATATGCTTCATTTTATAATTGATTTCTACAGTTGTGGTTGCCATCGATACTTCCTGTGAGCATTCACTTATTATGTTCCTCTATAATGGGAACCTTTGTCGGCCTAGGAATTGACACGATGGTGGTTATTTTTATGAATTTTTCGGCATCTATTTTCATCTTTTGTTATCTTTCCTTTTACCAATACGACTTCTAAATTTATATTGGCTTTACATGATCCTTGTAGAACTTTTCCTCCATCCCATCAACTTTAGTACATAATGGTTATGAATCAGCCCAAATTATTTCTACTTCATCTCCTCTCCATAAACATAAAATTTGATGTAAAGATAACACAATGTAATAATTATAATGGATCCAATCTTACCCTAATAAGACTTGGTAACTAGCATGAGTGTTAATAAAAAAGATTGTAGTCAACAAAGTCTTCCTAATGTAATGTTTAAGAGGAGATTTCTTCACACCCTAGTATTTTCACTGTTGAATGTAGTGACATATACTTCAATTGGGATCAAATCAACATCATCTTTTCCTAAAGTTATCATCATTTTAGACGGCACAATGTTTATTTTTAACCTATTATCTACCAAAACTCTTGAAGTTGGTCTTCCATTGAAATGAGCCTTAATATATAAAGGCCTTATATGTTGTGCCATGCCCTTAGTTGGTCTCTCTAAATCCACCTTCTTAGGAATTCCTGGCCTAGTTTCTAGTACTGACACCTTAAATTTGCCTTTCTTAAGGGGGAATTCCAACCTATTTGCACTAGGTTTACCAAATCACGCTAGAAGTTTCATGGATGAAGAAGTACATAGAACCTCAATAGGAATTTCTCCAGTAATAATGAACTTATCAGAATCTTCTTTTTGGCCCTTAGAGTGAGTTAACTTCCTATGAAATCTAGAATTCACTTGCTTGTTATCTTGCTTTTAACTGATGGCTTCTATCTTTCCTTTTCTTGTTAGGGTCCATGATGCTTTCTTCAAAGAAAAAGTTTTGCATAAATTGATTTTCTTAAAGTTGGCTCCTCCATTACTTCTGGTTTGTTTTTCTCAACATTTTCAGATGGTCTATATCGATAAAGCTGTCTTTATTCAGTTCAAGTTAAGGGTATCAAATTCTTAGGATGTCTTACTAGTTGCTAATGTCGAGATGGTAGCACTCATGATGGTACCATGAATATTGGTTGCCTATGTTGAAAACTAAAAATTATACATTTCTCTTCTTGTAAACTTGAGTGAACTCTGCTTTCCTTAGATCTTGACCTTTTTTCGGATCCTAGGAATTCTCTGGCTCTAATTACTGAAGTTGATATTGTATTTAAGAACAAAAACCCCTATTCCTAAATTTGATGCTAACCCCAAAAAAATTTCAACACTTTACAACTTTTTTTAACATCTAATAATGTGTGCAAATTAAATTTATGATGTTAATAATTATGATTGGTAGGAACGAATCTTTATCTATCAACCTAGTTTGCTAAGGTACAGTAAACATTATACTTCCTTTATTAGTACAATCTTAGATCACATTCTTAAACCTCCAATATGAATATGTTGAGTGGTTCCAAGTGTTGTGATACTAGCAATAGTTTATACCTCTAATTTCCTCTTTTGTAGGAATTTCATGCTCCATGGGAAATGTAATATACTTTTTTTTGTAATAAATAATAAAAGTATCCTTTATTTTGGCAGTATTAAATGTATACTAAACTTAGGTTGACGAAGCCAATATTTTCTTTTTAAATTCTAAGGATTTGCATTATAGGGAACGGTAAAGACAAGTTCTAAAGATGTTGACTTCAACTATTATTAAATTATAAGAATTCTTCTCAGTAATGTAAGTGCTTAATGAATTCTTCTTAAAGTGGCCTTCTTTTCTAAGGAGATCTTCGTATTTTGAGACTTTTGCTGCCAGGTCATAGAAATCACAAAATTTTATGCATTAAAATTTTCACCGGCAATTTGGTGTCCAAACCCTTTTTAACTAACTTCATATATTCAATTTCTGGAAGTGCAATCCAACATTAATTTCTTATTTTCTTGAATCGAGTGATAAGTATGTCAGTGTTCTCATCGCTTTTTTGAGCTACTCTAAAATGATAGTCTTTGTCAAAGAATTTGGGAACAACCTAAGCTTAAAGTAATTAAAGTTTTCATTATTGGTCAATTCTCTATATTGTATAATGAATCTAGCAATGTGCTTAATAGTGGATTGATCATATTCACCCAAAAAGTTAAATTTAGGAATTCTGTAGCCATAAGGAAAAAAAATTCTCTTGATCATTCTATTATAGATAAGGCTTATAAAATTCAGAGCTGCCAAACTATTTTAAACCAGGCTTGTGTAATTCTCAAACCACTTCTCTGACTGCTTCCATATCAACTTGCAATCTCATTTCTAGTGGGTAAATAATGGGACTGCGGTTTATAATTGCTATGTTACCTCTCAATCCTATTGTGATCCATTAGCTTCAGCTTCCCACCAAATCCTTATCTACCTGGAATTTGAAGCCTGATTGTAAGTCATCCGTTAACTAGAATAATGCAATGAGGTGCGATAGGATTATCTTCTTTTTTGTGTGAAGGAACATATCTTTTGTCTACAAAGGGAGTTAGTAAGAGGCAACTGCATACTATGGCTTTTATTACGTTAGGAGTAAGATGGCCCTGAGTCTTTCAGAGATTTACTTTGCTAAAATGGGTGAATTTTGCCCAGCAAATTATATCACAGTGACAAACAATTTATCAACCTTCTCTATTATAGCTTTAATTACATTAACTATAGAGGCCATATTTAACTTCATTCCATTACAGTGGCTCTCGCCTGTAAGGAAGCTAACGAAAGGTGAGGCTACCTTCTCAAGATTTTCTACCATCTGTGATACAAAGCTTTCATTCCTTACGGTTCTTAGGATTTCTTCCTCTAGGACTAGAGGTAAAGTGATTTCTTTTCCATTTCTTGTTCCTGTGATAAGTCGTACAAGATGCGCCAAATTGTTTAGTATTAATAAGAAATGCAAAGGTCTTAAAGAGGAGTTCTCCTATAATTTGTATTTGACTTTTATCAATTATATAAGTGAGCTTTGAAAAACTTAGAGAGTGGAGTTCTAAGCTACCCAAAATGACAAATACAACTAAATGAAATTTGGATTGAAGAAAACAATTGGTTATTGCAAAAAGAAACTCACTAGCTAGAAAAGAAGATTTGATATAACAAAGATGAATTCGTAAAGTAAATAAAGCTAAAAAATGACAAAATATGTTTGAAATAGGTTGATTAATATCTCTGGAGATTGATTTTTGTTGTACTTTGATTATGTTGATGTGGGAATTGGGTTGTCAAGCCCCTTCCTCAATATAGTGCTAGTAAATTTATAATTATCTCATCCTTAAGCGGTTTTGTGTCATAACTACCCACTTCCCTATATTTTAGCTAACTACTTATCACCATCTACTTAACTTTCACCATCTATAATTTTTCCTCTTATAATTGTGTAACTTCGAACACACTCAACCATTTTTTTTGTTAACTACCTTCCATCATTCTCTCAATTTCTATGTTTCTTCATAATCTAACTCTTAATCCATTCCTGTGTCATTTAGCTTACTACCTCCCTGCATTATTTTTCTTTAAAACACATGTTAATTATTAATTTTCTGGAATTCTTGAATCCTGAACTTCTCAATTGATTCCTCTATGCATGAATTCTCTGGCCAAATAAATTTCAAGACTTTTAGACTTTGGCTCCTTTCACTTATAGATTAAATGGACTGAATTTATTTTAGACCATCAACAAAATTATTATTATTATCTTGCTAAGATTATTGTTATGAATTATACTTTTATTCTAAAAGAACTTTTTAAATTTATTTTAATTAAGAATTTTTAAAAACTTTTTTTAGTCTACTAGCTCATATATTTAATGGGATTTAAATATTCGATGATGAGAGAGTAGTCATATTTGTATGTCATCAAACCCACACTTACTAGTAAGAAAAGCAATAGAAGATGATACTACTGATTAGGATGGACACCATTTACAACAAAGAAATCTAAGTTCGACCCTTTCTTCATCATGAGGTAACGAGGGCCAAGTTCAACCCTTTTGTTCTCATTTCCTTAAGAATGTTCATATGAAAAGATATTGTAATTGTGTTGCTTAGACTATCTGTTCACTAGCCTATGATCTAATGAATATTCAAGGCATAGTTTGGTTTGTGTACTTGTAACTTGGAAATTCACAATTGTTTTTTGTTTAACGTGTAGGACATTTCTGTCCTTTTTTATAAATTGGACAATTATTAATTGTATTTTCGGGCTTTTAATGACTTATAAGTTAAGTTATGTAATTTGATCCGAACAAAGATAATAAATTGGCCCAATAAATAATCCAGATTAATATGTCAAAGTCTAGGAGGAAAATGAATCCAAATGAGTGTGGATCGGACCTATATCGGGCTTATAATGGGGAAGCTCAATATGGAATGTTGGATCCCGATTTGCTTTTAAATTTTTTTTATTTATTATTATTTGCTTAATGATTTATTCATGCTTGGTTGTTGGTTTAATTATTTATTATTTTAGAATTAGGTCATTAATGTAGTAGGCTTGAATAAAGATTTAAATTAGTTGGAAAGATGGGTAGTTAGTTAGAATTAATGGGGAGTTAATGGTTAGAGGAGTAGTGCCATATAAGACAAAACAAGGGCAAAGTTGGAAAGGTCATGTAAGTGAGGGGTAATTTTGGAAGAAAAGGAGTAAAACAAGG
>JANIJH010000224.1:29933827-29950091 GCA_024520975.1 Erythroxylum areolatum
ACTGGGGGTTATTACTCATTTTTGTACTTGCTGTTTTATTTTCTAATTATTTCTTCAATTAGTAGGAGAAAAAAAAAGTTTAATAGGAATAGTAGAATAATAAATAAATATGAACAAGAGTTGTTTCTTTGTCTCTCTTGATATGGATCATATGACCCATCAAATAGAAAGTATCTCAGGTCTCAAAAAGGTCACCTTCCCATTCGATACCTAGGAGTCCCTCTTATCACAGGTCGATTGTCTAGGAGGGATTGTCTTCCCTTATTGAAAAAAATTGATTGTAGAGTCAATAAATGGACCCATAAAAATCTCTCTTATGCTGGTAGATTGCAATTAGTAATCTCGGTCCTATCCACCTTTCAGGTTTATTGGTCTAGCATATTCATTCTCCCAACTTCCATTATTAAGGAAATGGAAATTAAACTCATGAATTTTTTATGGTCAGGGAAGGTGGAGAAAAAGCCTCATGCTAAGGCCAAATGGAATGACATATGCAGATCTAAAAAAAAAACGGTGGTCTAGGTAATAAACATTTGTCTACTTGGAATAATGTGTTGATAGGGAAAAGAATTTGGTTTCTGTTTAATGATAGGGAAGCCTTGTGGGTAAAGTGGGTTCACACTATTATTCTAAAAAGAAAAATTTTCTAGAATATCTTACCTAACAATTGTAGTTCGTGGAGTTGGAGGAAGATATTGTCTATTAGAGACCAAATTGGGAACCAATTCAGATTTAGAATAGGAAATGGTAATTCTACTTTTTTATAGCAAGATCCTTGGCATCCAAGAGGTATCTTGATGGATCACTCTACTCCTAGGTTGATCTGTCAGAACTTCCTATGTATGCAAGAGTGTCTGAAGTAATCAGGGATAATGAATGGTGCTGGCAAGATATATATGTGGGGACTATTAGTAACCTAGAAGCTCTCCAATAAAATCCAAATTCTTCACGAGAGGATAGTTTAGAATGGCTAGCTAGCCCTTCTAAAAGTATACAAATGCTTCAGCATACACACTCATAAGACCGATAATTCAGACGGTTCCTTGGGATAAAGTTGTATGGAATAAGAGGAATAGTCCTAGGTGTTCATTCATCCTATGGTTATCCTTCTTGAATAAATTGTAGACTAGGGACAAACTAATTTACCTCCATACCCTTAATTGATGCTCAATGTGTGTTTAAGCCTCAGAGACTATTGAACATTTATTTTTTGATTGCCCTTTCTCTAAAACTGTATGGTTTAATACTTTAAACCACTTCCAAATTCTCCTACCTCAACTTCAAAATTTACAATCCATTTTACTTTGGGTTAATCAGTCCCCATCCTTTCGGAATTGTGATATAAATACCTTCATCATTACCTATTCCGTTGTTGTGTATAACCTGTGGACTGAACGAAACCGTCGAACCTTCAAAGATGAAGCCTTGGATGTAGGGAGCCTTAACATGCAAGTGATCTTTCAAGTTATAGAATACCTCAGCTCAAACATCGAGAAAAGGTAAAGCGCGTGTGTGGTTTATATTTTAATGAATCGATTGTAGGTTGATTCTAGACCAAGGTACGGGTAAAGAGAGGGTAGTCAATTCCTTCCTTGACAACTACAAAAGGAGGAACATAAGATAAAGAGATAGCCTCAATTTCTACAAAGAATTGAAGGATGAGTTATCGAAGCATGGTGACAAAAGCTACAATTGTGTTACTGAAAGATGGTCCTGATATGTCAATGGAGGTTGGAGTCATGGTTTTGGCTTGTTATTATGGATCTCTTGGTTAAAGGGTAACTTTTGTACAGATCCTTATGGTTTCTTGTAAGTCAAGTTTTTTGATTTGGATAGGAGATTGTAGACTGGGAAATCTCTGGATGTACATAATTCCTATTCGTTTATAAACTTTCTGATTTACCACAAAAAATACATTTGTTGTCAAAAGCTTAAAGCTATTAAAACATAATTGAAGAAGCTGAAATCATCTTATTCTCTTAACAGTCAAGCAACTGTTGATAAAGCAAAGGGAAATTTAGTAGCTACTCAATTTCTACTTTCTCTTAATCTCAGGTAGCTTAATCTTATTCAGAAGGAAAAGTTCCAGCTAGAATTTTTCTACAAGCCATTCCATATCATTCTTCACTCATCTAATAGGGGGATCGAATTAACCAGCTTAAGGAGGGAGATAGAGCTTCCAAGTTCTTCTTCAATTCCTTATAAGAATATAGGAAAAATACAAATAAATTTGTTCTATAATCAGTGGGGATAAGAAACTCCTTTCTGATTAACCAAGAATAATAAAGAGGCTGTCAATTTATATAAGAGGCTTATTAGCTTAAAATTTGATCCTTCTACCTTTATAGACTCCTTTAATCTTTCATTTCCAACAAAATTCCTCCTTAAGCTTCTTGGGAGCTAGTGCAACCTATCTCTAATTATGACATCAATGCTACTACTATCTTTGTTGTGAATAGGATGAAGTCCTTAGTACTAGAAGGTCTAAATGATCTTTTCTATCAAAAGACCTGGTATATTATTGAACCTATGGTTAGAGAGGCAATTCATGAGTTCTTTGAAAAAGGGTTGATTCTAAAGGTGCTCAATAAACCTTTCTCTACTTAATAGCTAAAATTTCTAATCTCTCTACATTTGGAGATTTCAGGCCTATAGCATGTACAAACTTCATTTATAGAATTATTGCTAGGATCTTAGGAAGCAAATTGAAGGGAGTTCTCAATCTCATTATCAGTTAGAATCAGAATGTTTTTATGAAGGATAAGAGCATTGATGATAATATTCTAATTGTTTAGGAACTCCTAAAGGGTTATACCAAAAGGAACTCTCCCCCCAAATTATGCTGTTAAGATTGACTTTAATAAAACATTTGATTGCATTAATTACCCTTTCCTTTTCCAAGTCCTTAGGGCTTTTAACTTCCCAAATATCCTTATCAACTGGATTAAGGCTTGTGTCTCCACTACAACCTATTGTATTATGATTAATGACAACCCCTCTAAAATTATTAAAAGGAAAAGAGGTATTAGACAAGCTAACCCTTTATCCCTTTAGTTATGAATTATATGTATGGAAGTACTTTCTCAAACGCTAGAGATCAATATCTCTAATAATCCCAAATTTAAGTTCCATTCAGGATGCAAAAGAGTTTCTCTTACCCATCTTTGTTTTGTTGATGATCTAGTTCTCTTCTCTAAAGCTCATTCAAAATCTATTAAACTATTGATGGATACTCTTAATGGGTTTACTAAGATATTAGGTCTCAAGGTGAATCTTAATAAAAGTCATTTGTCCTCTCATTAGCCATATAATTTCTATAGGCTAGTACTTCCACTCTAATATGTATGAACAAGAAATTATTGCCTTTGCAATATCTAGGCCTACCAATTACTACTAGAAGCCTTTTTTTCAATGACCATCTTCCACTAATTGAAAGAATTCAAAGGAGAATCAATAAATAGACTAATAGATTTCTTTCCTTTGGTGGAAGGCAGTTAATTAAATATGTCATATGCTCCTTACATTTATATTCGAGCACGCATTTTCCCCCTTTCTAGGAAGTTGGTCCAAACCATTAAGAAAATGATGAGAAGCTTTCTATGAGAGGCTTTCTATGGGGCAACACAAATGAGAGTTCAGGTCTTCCTAAGGTTAAATAGGCATATTTATGTAAACCCACCCAAAAAGAAAGGAGATTTGGGGATCATTTATATAAGCGTAGCTAATAAATTCCTTTGGATCAAAAGACTTTGGAGAGTGCTTCAAGACAAACATTCCCTTTGGATGAGATGGCTTCACAGCTACTTTCTAAAGGGGAGCAACTGATGGTCTCTTTCTCCTAGACCGACCTTCTCTTGGTTCCTTAATCAACTTTAAAGATTAGGCATAAGTTGGCCAATAAAGTATACTACAAAATAGGGAATGATAATTCTTCCTTTTTATGGAATAATAACTAGACCAGTTATGGTCCCCTATCCCAAAATTCCAATGTTATTTTAGCTCTCTCATATATGGATTACAAGGCCAAGGTTGTTGTACTTATCAATCAAAGTGAGTGGGTGCAATTTCCTAAAGAAATACAACATCTGAAACCCTCATACTATCCTGATTCTAACCTTCAGGATAATTACCTTAGGTAACTATACCTGTTGAGAAATTTACAAGCAAAGCCTATAGGAAGTGGGTATATAATACTGAACAAGAGGTTCTTTAGTATAGGGTTATCTGGAATAACATCCTAAGACCCAGTACATCATTCTTACTTTGGCTAATGGTCAAGGACAAAATCGCTACTATAGACAGACTACATTTATTGTTAAATCATAATAGGATTTGCAGCTTATGCAAAGAAGATATTGAGACGAGAGATCACTTATTTTTTTCTCTTCCCCTTCTCTAACTCTATCTAGAATAGGACCAGAGAATATTTCTTATAGAATGAGCTATCAAATTTATTCATGAAGGTAGTTAATAACCTAACTAAAGCACAAGCTACTAGTTCACTCTAGAAGTAGAAGGTGTTGGTCCTAGCCATAACCTCTCAAGAGTTATGGAAGGAGAGGAATCTAAGTAAGTTCTAAAATAAGGAACATTCCAAGAGTGTAATGATGCAAACTGTCCTATAGAGCGTATGGTAACAAATAATATAATAGGATTTAAAGCACAAATAACAGAGAAGAAACTTTAAGATTAGCTCTAACCTGGATTGAGGTTAACCTATCATGTAATGCTCCCTCACAAGCTAGCAAGTTCTTTGAGCAAAAAATCCAGACCTAATATACGAGGATCAATAATTAAATTAAAAAGAAGAAGATGCATGCAACTAGATTAAATCCTTTTTACCTGTGATGACACAGATCAACAAAGGAGAGATGTTACCCATCGAAGACTTCAGATCACCCAATCCTTAATTGGATAAGTTATAGAGACTTCAACCTTCAAAAGGTGGCTTTTTTTACCCATTTTACAAAACATCACTGTATAAGGAAGTTCAATACGTTGACGTTTCTTGTTTTAACTTGGTGAAGGGGAGTTGGATGTCCAATACGTTGTCATTTCTTATATTTACTTAGTGAAGGAGTGTTGGTTTAGCAATACCCAAAAACACGGTGGTGTCTTTATGATATCTTAGATCACATAATAATATGCCATTGTAACTATGTGTAATATATCACATAGTTCATGCATATTTATATGACAAAAACTCTCAAATCATATCATGTTAACAAAACTGTAAGTTCACCATAACTCCTGTTTGATATTTTTACAATTCTTTGCAAAATCCAAGTAATGAAATATTAAAATAACTAAGCTTGTATATATGTGTGTTTAACAATCAATAATACAAAATCACAAACACTAAATTTAAATTTCCTTTTTAGAAAATACCTCATACTAATTGTACAAACATATCTGCAAATTCATTTATGTTAAAGAATTTTGTTATCGTCTACTTGACTATTTTCTACTAATATCTAATTTGAAGCTCCTTTCTTTTCACTTAAAATCACTCTTTTAGTTCCTATTGGCACTTCTCTCTTTGTTCTCTCTCATATTTGTTTTTAATTTTTTGTAAAAATAGCTTAAATTCTCAAATTTCTTTTTAGAAACATCAAATTATGAATATCAGTTAGCTAATGGGAGTGATTCAACTAACAAACATATAACCTTTTAAATCACTTTAATATGATACTTTTAGGTTTAATTTAAAAAAATCCTAAACTTTGGTCAATTTTGTAGTTATAGTCGAAACATCAAAAAGTGATAAATAAATGCTCAAATTTCAATTTTTTAATATTCTAGCCATTCGTTATTGTCTCTGTTAAGTTTTACTGCCGTAGTTTGTCACGCATTCCAGAATCCCTAACTAATATTACGCGTAAGCCAAAATTAACACAATTAATAAAGATTAATGAAACAATGTCGTTGTTAAAAAATGACGCAGTTTAATTCCTAAACTAGTACGCAGCTCCGACACCCTGACCCTTCATTTTCAGTTTATTCTCTCGACACTCTCACCCTTCGTTTTCAATTTATTCCCCTTTTTTTTAGTTTGTTCTCCTAATGTCCTCAACTATTTACTTTCAATTTGTTCTACCGATGCCCCAAGTTAGTCTCACATTGCAGCACACCAGAAAACGAAGAGTAAGGTTGTTGGGAATCTGCAAGTTGATTTAGAGATTAAACTATGTCATTTTTTAACAACAACGTCATTTTAGTTATGTAATTAAATAACGTCATTTCATTAATCTTCATCAATTATGTTAATTTTAGCTATCGTATATTATTAACTAGGTTTTTGGAATATGTGACAAGTCATGTTAACAAATTTAATGAAAACACTAACGTCGGGCTATAATTTAAAATTTTAAGTATTTAATTGTCAATTTTTTAAGTTCAAGCTATAATTGCAAAATTCAGCAATATTTGATATTATTTGTAATTAACCCATATTTTTATCAAAAGTTATATCCAAAATATTAAATAGTGTTTAATAGTGACACTAACAATTGACAATAAATAGAACCAATATACTTTATTCACTGTAATTAATCAATCATATACCTTCTAAACGTGATAGTACAATCTTGATACTCGGTGATATCACTTCATATATATTATATATAATGCATGTTATCTTTTTATCGTTTAAAACATAAGGATATTCTCAGGTCATTCCGAAACATGAATCCCTATAATTTTATAGACATAGAAAGGAGTTTGAGCTTGGTTAGTAGTCTTTATAAGTTAGCAACAATAGAATTTTACTTCAACCTTAGTGGAAAATATGGTACCATTAAACAATGATGTATTTACATGTGTAACAAGCAGCCCGGTTTTTACTATTTTATAGGATTCGGGAAAAAAAAATCCTATTTGTATTTATTTTTAAGTTTTTATAAAAAATATGAACTTTTTTCTGTTTTTTATGAAATTAATATTTTATTTTTATTAAAAAATAATTATTATTATTTTATTATTTATAAAGATGGCGGGAGTCCTGTCAGCGCGCCTGTACCAAGATATGTACGTAAGTGGATGCCTGGTTGTTTCGGTGATTAAGTCGTCAGCGCCAAATCATACTGATTTGGAAAGTGAAAAGTGACAAACTTATATAATTGTCTTATCTTGTCAGTAGGCTAACTTCCAAAACATGGTGACTGTATATATTCTACTTAATTCACATGGAAACTGGGCACATCTTTGTTCCCTTAGAACGTTTAATTTAACAGTACAGGTACAATCATTGATCGCACACTTCATTTTGGACTTCAAGGTTTGACAGAAAGATTGAAGATACCTTGCAAATATTTTATTTCGCCGCCAGCATGTACGTAACACAGGTCCATGGAGTCATGATAACTACATGCAGCTGAACAGCTGACATTTGTAATATGTGTAATACCGCGTTAAAAGATAAAACCGTATTGATGCAGAATACAGCAGGGAGAAAAATTAAAGATCTCTAAAGACAAGAAATCTGGAGAAACTCAACTTGGTTGGTGATAAGACCTGCTAGAACACTTCTGCCATCTATCTTTTGTGCCAACTAGATCTACCCATTCAAATACAATGAGATTTGCACCTTAAATAGGCCACATGAATTGGTTCCTTGGTTTCGTCATTAATGTATTGGCTAAATTTTAAAGATCCAATGAGATTTTCATCCTATATATGTTTGGTATTACTGTCAACTTGCATCCTACGTTGTTAGCTGTTTAATGCTTTCTTTTATGTAATGTACTTTAAATGAAACAAAAACCTAAGGTTTAAGATAAATTGTCAGTACTCCAATGTAAGACCATCTTAAGGAAGGATATTTATTTCCGAATTATCCAGTCTAGCTTGAGGTCTAAACTTGAGGTCCCTCGGTATGGAAATCCCCACCAACTTAATCAGACAAATAAACCACTTGCGGTTAATAATGCTTGTTTGTTATACGTCTGGTCATTTCGGAGAAGCCTGATCTCTGTCCCTATCTACCAATGCTCTGGTTGAAATTCTAGTTTAATCTTAAGAACATAGGATCATTGCTGTCACACAGTCACCACCGATGATGACTTTTGTACGATCATTGCTGTCACACAGTCACTACCGATTATGACCTTTGTTAGCTAGCATGTTAAGTGTCTTCCTAGGTGCTACATATTTTGTGTGCAAATGGGTGATATTTAGGTTCTGTGTTTTGTCATCGTAGTGCCTCTATTGCCACCTTCGCTCTTGTTTTCGATCACAAAGTCGAACCATGAGTGGACTAGGTGGACATAAGCCTACAATGGCCATGTTTGGTGTGGAATTCTGTTATGCAGCTGTTGCTCTTATCTCCAGGGCTGCTTTTCTACAAGGAACAAGTCCTAGAGTCTTCGTCGTCTACAGACAAGTCGTAGCAACTTTGGCCATTGCACCTATTGCTTATTTCTCAAGGTACAGACACACATACTCGTACAGATGATATATATATACGAGCTGTTATATGATTAAATTTCTTTTGTTTATAGGAGAAAATCTGGCGGGCCTTCACTGGGGTTACGAAGCTTTACTTTGATATTTTTGGCTTCACTGATAGGGTGCGTGTAGCTTGAATTTTCTTTTTTTTCTTCTTCTTGTTTTGGATTGGTTGTTTGTAAATTGCAAGGCGAGTGTTGAAACCGCACCAAGAAGATCATTCCTAACTCTAATGTATTACAGAATAACTATCAACCAGATTATATACTTTGAGGGCCTATATCTTGCCTCGTCGTCAATAGGAAGTGCAATGGGTAACCTAGTCCCCGCAATCACGTTTGCTCTGGCATCAATTCTCGGGTAAAAGCACAAAACTCGTTTATGACATTCTGATGTGTCCAGCCTTTGTTTCATCTTTTCTGACACTTAACTTCTAGAGTTTTACTCTCTTTTTTTTTTTGTGCTCTTCACTTGCCTAGACTAGAGAAGATCAGTATACGAAGTTTTGGAAGTTTGGCCAAAATAGTGGGAACCATACTATGTGTAAGTGGAGCTGTTTCAATGGCACTGCTCAGAGGGCCAAAGCTACTTAATGCTTTCATTTTCGGCTCAGAAAAAGAGAAATGGCTGATGGGTTGTCTGCTACTCTTCGGAAGCGCTTGTTGCTGGTCATTGTGGTTGATTTTGCAGGTAACCGGCATTTATATGCGTTCGCCACTTGTTTAGTTCTCGAGTCGCTGACATAAAGTTTCGATCTTTAACAGGTTCATATGACTGCTTGCTATCCTGACCATCTATCTTTATCAGCCTGGATGTGTTTCTTCGGAGCGATTCAATCAGCAATCCTCACCTTATTCTTAGAGCGCGACCTTAATGCCTGGATCGTGCATTCTGACCTAGAAATCCTATCTTATTTATTTTCAGTATGTAGTACAGATGAACCTGTTCAGTTTCAAAGTGGAATTTACAAATGTTGTAAACAATCCTTATCCTCCGAACTTAGATTATTATTATTTTTTCGTAAATTGGACAGGGAGCTATAGGATCGGGACTTGCCTTCTATGTCCAGGCCTGGTGCATTTCACAAAGGGGTCCACTCTTCTCTGCCATGTTTAATCCAGCGTGCACTGTAATAGTCACAATATTGGCAGCCCCGATTCTACATGAAGAGATCTATACTGGAAGGTATTTATGCCAATTTACCTAGCTGAGTACAGATATATACATGTATGTATGTTCACATTTTTCATGTTTTTGTTCGATTTTCTATGATTTCCCTAAAATCTATTCTTGTTACACTTCAGCTTAATTGGTGCAGTTGGTGTAGTAATTGGTTTATACTTTGTGCTATGGGGTAAAGCCAAGGACATTTTAGATACCCAAAACGAAACAGAACCAAAGTTCAACCTTAAGCAAACTCCGAACGACGATATATTCACAGACGAATCTAAAGATGGAAGAAGTTGCAAGCATGATTTGGAACAACCACTTCTAGCTGGTGAATCAAATGGCACGGAAAAGAATGTTATGAATCAGTAACTTTCAGGCCTGTGTTTTCAAGAATGTTATGAGTCGGTAACTTCTAAACCTGTGTTTTCAAGAATGTTACGAGTCTGTAAATTTAGACCTTTGTTTTCAAGAATGTTATTAGTCAGTAACCTTTAGACCTTTGTTTTCCTCAAGTAAAACTGTAAAAGATCAATAAAACAATTTGCAGATCTTTCAAGACAAATTTGGCCGAAACTCGGAGAAGGGTCATCTATAAAAGCGCAGATAAATTAAGTGGAAATGGATTGTGTTAAAAAAATCAGCATTTTTCTGAGAGCAAAATTCCTAGAGTATATGTTTGACCTTGAGAAAAATACAGCTTGAAATAAGTAACAGCAAGGAACTGATAAAGAGACTATTACATATATATAGTACATGACAACATGTATTCTATGTTTGGTAACACAAGAAGACTTCTGTAATGTAATTAATCCTAATAACATTATGTATCCAATTGTTTATATGACTAAATGGGATTTACATTTCCATTTCTTGGCAATTATTAAAGTGTCTGTAAAATGCAATGACAGAAAAGAAAGAAAAGCAAACATTAAGGGTAAGAAAGGGCGATGTCAACAACATTTTATGTAAAGCGATAACTCCAAGCCGCCAAAGCATAGCGGAGTCAGTCCCTATCCCATTTAGATTCAAATCTACAGCTCAGTCTATGACAAAACATTAGATGCTAATAATGATTAATAATTATTCTGGTCAACTATTTGATATTTTCTCATTATGTCTTTTGTCTTGTGTCTTCTGCATTAGTGTCATCGGTATCTTTCACGTATTCGTGTATGCATGCTCGAGCATTTTCTTGCGTAGGAAGGAAAGGATTCCTAAATGGAGGTATTTCAAAGTTACAAGCCAGCAATGGCAATGGTTGGATTACAATTCAGCTATGCAGGCCTAGCTCTCTTCACCAGAGCTGCTCTTTTACAAGGGTTGAATCCCAGGGTGTTCGTTGTTTACAGACAAGGGATAGCAACTTTGATCATGGCACCTTTAGCTTATCTCTCAAGGAGGTGAACTAACCAATCCTCTGTGTCTCTCTGTCATCTCTTATATGTATGTATGATACAAACCTATGTATATGCAGGAGAAATTCAAGTACATCCTCTTTGGAATTAAAGGGCTTTGGTTGGATATTTGCGGCTTCACTTTTGGGGTTTGTTACTAGAATCATTTCCCTCTTTTTTTATGGTTACATTGTAACATGTTTAAAGGAACTCCTACTTATTACAACGCTATGCAGAGTCACTTGCAATCAAAATGCCTATTTTGAAGGTCTGTACTTAGCCTCTTCAACCGCTGCAAGTGCATTGACAACCCTAGTCCCTGCAATCACCTTTGTAGTTGCAGCCATTTTGGGGTAAATGCGACGAACTTGTAGATTTGTTATATGTATATAAAATGACTTCACTCGGTGCTTATAATAGAATACCGCCACCAACCTTCGAGTGATTTTCTAGATTAAACAACATGGTGAAAAGACGATAACTTTATAGATAGGACACCCAGATAAATCAGTGCTAGAACAAACTCCTGCGACTTCCAATTTTCATAGAAAACATGGCTTTTTTGGGTTCAGTGAAGAATTTCAAGTGTCCCTAAAGTCTTGATTGGTTAGATTTGAGAAGCTGAACATCCGAAGAACAAGAAGTATAGCCAAGATTCTGGGGACAATATTGTGCGTGAGTGGAGCCATTTTAGTGGCATTGCTTAAAGTGCCTAAGCTGTTAAATTCCGAATTACCATCACATGCATGAATCTGTCTTTAGCCCTGGAGATGAGAATTGGCTGCTGGGATGCCTACTTCTTTTTGCCAGCAGTTGTTTCTGGTCACTGTGGATGATTTTTCAGGTAAACATTCCACTATTGCCCTCTGAAATGATAAAAAAGCACTATGCCAGTGTAAATGAAAGAAAACCCTGTCTAAATTTCTGCTTCAAATCCTCAAACAGGTGCCTATTAGTACAAGTTGTGGTGACCATGTGTATTCATCTGCTTGGATGTGCTTTTTTGCAACCATTCAATCCACATTTTTTGCGTTGCTTTCAGAGAACAATTTCGCAGCTTGGAATTTGAATACATATATTGAAATGGGTTCTTGTCTATATGCTGTAAGAATTTCTCTTCCTGTATTTGAAACAGCTAGACTCCATTCGCTGGTTACTTGCACGTGTTTTGATGTTGAATTGTTTGCATTTCATACAGGGAGTAGGGCTCGCTGTCTCCTTCTTTCTTCAGGCTTGGTGTATTTCTCGCGGGGTCCTGTCTTTGCTGCAATGTTCAATCCTCTGTGCACAGTTATTGTGGCTATCTTTGCAGCTCTATTTCTCCATGAGGAGACATACAGTGGAAGGTGCTATCTATATTTCTTACTTCTACTAGCTTCCTTTAATGGCAATTTCTCTTGCCTTCCAATATGCCAATCACTGGCCAATGTTATTTGCTCTTATCTGCCATTATCTCATGTCTGTTTCCTCTTCATAATTCATTTCAGCTTGATCGGCGCATTAGCTGTAATAATTGGACTGTCTGTTGTTCTCTGGGGTAAAGCCAAAGATCTTGAAGAAGATAAGACAGAGAAACAGCTAAAGTTTCCAAATGATGAGCAAAGAACTTTTCAGGTTCTTATAGACGAATGTCTCGACAAGAAGAGCTCTGAATTTGACTTGGAAGAACCTCTGCTTTCCCATAGTTTATCTGATGTTAACAAAAATTAGTATTGTTGCCTAATAAAGACGTATATGGTATTTTTCTTATGCTTTTTCCTGCATCAAACTGCTCTATTTTCTGCATGATCTGCCTGGAACGTTTTTTCCCGAGGTATTCTATAGCTAAGATGCTCTATAAAAGGACAATAGATAGTCCAGCCCAATCTTGGCTTTAGTTCTGAGTTCCGCTGGTCAAATCAAAGGACAAACTTCAGTTCAGTTAATGTTTTTTACATCTTCTATAAGTTGTAACTAACTACCACCAGCTGGTAACTCTTATAAAGGCTAACAATATAGTGATTAATGAGTATAGAAATAGGATGTGATAGGCTCCAAAGCATTATTACATTATCCTTAAATTTCAACAATCTCAGGAATTTGGTACCAATGGGCATCAGCATGCAGAACATCGAGCAACCTAGTTTCCTTCCTTGTTTTCTTTTTCCCAATAGAACTCTATAGTTTTTGAACTGAAAATTTTTCACACAACTTTCATTGATCAAACTGATTTTATACGTGAAAACTCAACAGAAAAGATCAGAAAAATATTTTGAAGAATTACAAACAAATCAACTAAAGATCATGCTGTAGCTATCCCTAAAAACTAGGACTTTAGTTGCAGACCAAGATTATGATATCAACATAATTTATTCAAACTTAAATTTTCAGCATCTAACAAATCACAACTAACTTGACACCTAGACTTGATTAGCATAGCTGTAACATATCTCCTGTATCACCTAAGGCAAATTTTGTAAACTCCTTGTCTTTAATGCTGCAAACTCCCAGTTTTTATCTTATGGCTTTAGGCAAAGCTTTTGTGAAGATGTCAGCCACTTGTTCTTCAGATCTGCAATATACTATAGAAATTTCTCCTTTTCTCTGACCTTCCCTCAAAAAATAATATTTAATGTTAAAATGTTTTGTCTTGCCATAATACATAGGATTTGAAGAGATTGATATGGCTGCTTGATTATCAACAAAAATTTGAGTTGGTTCTTGTTGCTCCACGTTCAGATCTTGAAGAATCTTTCTAAGCCATATTGCATTATTTGTTGCTGTAGTTACAGCTCCGCTTCTACGGTACTTTGAACTGTGATTTCATGCTTCTTTGAACACCAACTGATCACACCTGAATCAAAATTGAAGCAATAACTAGTTGTACTCTTCAAATTATCAACTGACCTTGCCTAATCACTATCAGATAAACCTATCAACTTAAAACTTTCAAATTTGTTAAAAAAGGTTTATGGTCAAACCATGCTTTATATGGTGTTTGATTTTGAAGTGCTTTTGTGGGTAATCTATTCAGTACGAAAACAACAGTATTGGTTGCTTCTACCCAAAATCTTCTAAGCAAATCCTTCTCATACAATAAGCAACACTTCATCTCCATAATGGTTATATTTTTTTTCTCACTTACTCCATTTTGTTGTAGAGTATAAGGAGCAACGAGTTGATGCCCCTTGACAAAACTTTTTGAACTTTTCAGATGTACATTCTTTGCTATTGTCTGATCTTAACACCATCAACTTGTAGCCACTTTGGTTCTCCACCCAAGCTTTAAATCTCCAGAACATAGCAGCTACTTCAGATTTGAACCTAAGAAAGTATATCCAACACATTACGGTAAAATCATCTATAAAGACAATATAATACTTACTGCCTTTAAAAGATGATGTTTTGTAAGGTCCTCCAAGGTTTGTATGCACAAGTTGAAGTTTATGAGAGACTCTCTAAGCCTTTTGTGGAAATGGAAGTCTTGCTTGCTTTCCAAATTGACATACTTTATAGCTTGAAATGCTTTCTTCTAGTGGATCCAATCCTTGCATCAATTCATGTTTCTGCAGCAAAAGAATTGCAGAATGATGATAGTGACCTAACCTTTTGTGCCGAAGGTCAGTTGTTCTCACATAAGCTTAGTATGCAACTTCCTTTTTTTTTCCATCAGATCAAATGAGAAGCTCTTTCCCTTCATTTTGACAACAAATACATCTAGCCCTTTTGCATCTTTAATCACACTTGTCATGTTCTCAAAATGCACTTTGAAACCTTTCTCAAGTAATTGACTAACACCGAGTAAATTTTGATCAATTTCTGAAACATAAAGCACATCAGTGATAATTTTAACTCCAGAAAGAGTTTCAATTGCAATATAACATTTACCTTTAACAGATATATAATCTCCATTTCCAACTTTCACTTTGAAAATTGATACTCTGTTAAGATCTTTGAAAATTTTAGCATTATTGGTCATATGATTTGTAAAGCCAGAATCCACTAACGAAGTTTAATTCTTGTTGTAGTTTGCATACCAAGAAGCCACGAACAGCTGCTCCTCCTCCTCTTGTTTCACAACCCAAGCTTCATTCATTTCTTGGTTTCTTTTAATTCGACAAATTCTGTCCATATGCCGTTTAATTGCCCTTATTGCACTTTACGTCAAGTCTGCTCCAGCACTTGAAGTGAGGATGATTGGGTCTGCCACAATGTTGACATGGAGGATGAAGAACACCTTTATTTGCTCCATTGTTGCCAGCATCATTATTGCTTACTCCAGAGATTCCATTGGTGTCAGCATTTGCATTTGAATTGCCTTTATTTTTCCTCCACTTCTTCTTTTTTCCTTTGCTGAAATCATAAATCTCTAATTTGGCTTACATGGCACCTTCCAACATGGCATTTTCTCTTATTTGTCTTCTTTGCTCATGAGCTTCCATAGCATTAAGAAGTTCTGCCAATGTGATCTCCATGAGGCCTTTGACTTTCTCTAGTGCAGAAATTTTTGCTTCAAACCTTTCAGGTAGAGTCACTAGAAGCTTCTCAACGACTCTGCTATCAGGCACATCTTGACCAAGAAGTCTAAGCTTGTTGACAACCTCTAGTAACTTGTCAGCATACTCTTTAACATTCTCAGGTCTTTCATCCTTAGTAACTTAAATTCTCTTATGAGATTCAAGGCTTATATGTTTCTTGTTGTTTCATTTCCTTAAAATTTAGTGTTCATATACTCCAAAATCTGAAAAGCAGTTTGCATATTCATGATCTTGAGAAATATATTTTCATATACAGTTGCATATAGACAATTTTTAGCCTTAAACTTTTTTTAGATTCCCTCTTCATGCATTTTGATTTGCTGCATTGTAGGATTTTGAGGTAATGCTAGAATTTCTAGATCCAACTCTACTGCTTCCCAAAGATCCCAAGCCTGTAAGTTATCATTTTCACAGCCCAAGATTGGTAATTTTCTTTTTTTTTTGGATTTGAGGGAAACCTCACTGGCAGAGCCGACCACCAAAAATCCTGGCAGAGCCCGCCACTAGCAGGTAAAACTCCCGACTGCCCTAGGTTCTTACCAGAAATACGCTCACATGGAATCAAACTTGGGACCTGACCAAAGCCAACCCCCGCTCTCAACCATTAGGCTACATCCGATGGGGGCGACTGGTAATTTTTACCGATGAATATTGGAGGTGAAATGTGTAACATCCCATCACCGATGGGAAGGGTATTTTAGTAAATTGGGACAGGTTAGGAGTATTAAATTATAACTC
>JANIJH010000224.1:30015810-30044290 GCA_024520975.1 Erythroxylum areolatum
CCCCATTAATTTCACACAGAAGTTCAATTTAAAACCTAGGCCGGAAAATGACATGAATGCATGTATACTATGTGCATGTGCGACCAATCAGTAATTATAGAGGCTATATGCTGTATGCGCATGCCGAGATATAATTAAATATCCCGAACCCATCCTAATTACCAAAATGCCCTTCCTATAGGAGAGGGGATGTTACATTGGTAACTACTATTTGTAATTTTTGTGACAAGAAAATTTGTTGTCACTTGATCATCAACTTTTTGTTACAAAGGTTATTGTCAATATAAACATAAGAAATTAATGATAACTATTTCTTGGTATAATAATATATTAAAATTAACCACTCTAATGATTAATTTCGTTATTATTGTACTAGTTTTAAGGACTAAAAACTACTTAGCCCAATTTCTTCTTTAATATTATTATTTGCAAACAAATTTAAATATTTTCTTATATAATATTCAAATGACATATATTAATAATCAAAAAGTAATATTTTACATATCAATAGATATTTGTTAAATATAACTTTGAAAATTCATCAAAATAAAATTCAAAATAAATAAATGTTTAAATATAATGAAAATCTTGCTCCAAAATATTAAGCAAAACTCTTAACATATTCAAAATTTAAAAACAAAGTTCTTGCTAATGCTCAATTATTGTCATCGTTGCCTTCCTCATCTTTACTTACTGAATTTGTCTCATCATTATTCATAAAAATTAATAATTAAAATAATATTGATCTAATGCAAAATTTGAATATATCAAAATTGGACTATCAAGTCAAGCCCCGATCATCTTTCAGTTAGGCATAGTTTTAAATTTGTCATATCATGTTTTGGTTTAAGTTGCATTATATTGTGAATGTGGTTTCTTTATTGCAAATATAATCATAATTATAATTGTATTGTTCATAATAATAATTACCGTTATTTGCAATTGGAATATAATTTACATTTCATAATTTAAAAGCCTTTCGTATGATAGTAGACTAAATTCTTTTTCTTTTAATATAGGAATAATTTTTATAAGAAGTAAAATCGCAAGCTTTGGAGATCTATCCTTTTGAAAGGGGAAAATACACTAGAATTTAAAGAATTTATATATTGAATTTATTTTTAAGTATTTATTTTAAATATATAGTTAATTAAATGTATATTAAATATGTGATTCATAGAATCTTGAAGGAAAGTGTAACTACTCGTCTAATATGAATTGAGTGGTATAGTTTACTTTTTTCTAAGAGAATTTTAAATTTATGGAGAGATCTTGGTAATTTAATTTCTCCTTTTTCTTTATTTGAATTTTTTATTCACTTTAAGTTATAGATATTCATTTTAATATCTTTAAGATATTTTAAGTGATGCTTTAAATTAATATCTTTCTTTTAGAATAATTTATTGTCCTTTTAAAAGTAAAAATAAATAAACTAACATTAAAGTACTTCAAAATTTAGAGGCCTAAGAATTTTTAAAACATTAAAATTATAGTTATCTATAGGTATTCTTTTCATTTTATTTAACAAACTCAGAATTAAGACTAACTAAAATAAAAAAGAAAAAGAAACTTAAGAAAAAAATTAAATTAAATTACTTCTGTACTCTTGCTTTAAATTTGTATCCAATAATTAATTTGAATATTACACTATTTTATAAGGGCAACAATGTCATAAGAATACAACTTAAATAAGTTATTCTTTCAAGCTACAATTTACAACTAATTTTGGGATATTGGATTTGGGCAAAAGCATAAATTAGTTGAAATCTAACTCTTTATACACCCTAAAAACCTTATGTCTTTAGGTATCCTTGCAATCATCTATGCTTCTAGCCCAACTACCCATATCTAGGTTCTGTGTATAGAAAGGCTCTAGTCAAGGTATCTCTATCACTGTCTAGTTGTCTCAACTCTTTTGCTACATGTGTTCTGACTGTTGCTTTTAATTTTTTTTAATTCTTGCACGACTCTTTCTTTTGCCTATTTGTTAGATTTGATTTGCATATGATTCCTCTGTCGTGTGCTCTAGTTGACCAACTGGCATTTGTTTGATTAGCTAGTCGGGCTTTTCTTCTTTTCTTATTATTATTCTTATTGTGCTTATTCTTGTTGTTGTTGTTGTTGTTGTTGTTGTTGTTGTTGTTGTTATTATTATTATTATTATTATTATTATTATTATTATTATTATTATTATTATTATTATTATTATTTTGCCTTATAAACTTGCATCACATACTTGAAGATTTTTAACTCTTTATGTCCCATTTGCACGTGGGTCTACCAGAAATAACTTCTCTACTTTATTTGGATAAGGCTGTATATTATCATACCTCGCATTGGTGCAAGATTTAACTAGGTGTGATGATGATGAAAAACCTTATGTCTTTAGGTATCCTTACAATCACAAAACCTAAAAGAAGCGATTATTCTCTTTTCCTCCTCTTATTCTCTTCTTTGATCAGGTACATTTTGGCCCTTCTTTTTATAAATCTTTCATATTTATTTGGTGCTTCTACTTATCATTTTTAGATCTTTCATATTTATTTGGGATTACATTGTGATTTTCGGTGTTAATGGCATATTATTGAAATTTCATATTTATAAGTAAATGTAGTGTATTTCCTTGTAGAATGGATTCCTAAATTAAGCATGCTTTGGTGGTGAAGATTATAGGTTGACTTAGGTCTCGAGGGCAAGTGACTTAGGTTATAGAATTGGTTCATTATGAGAAATGTGAAGGGTCCAGTAAGAGAAGGGAATATTCTCACCCCATATTGAGTTTGAGAAAGAGGCTAAGAGGCTAAGAGGCTCCATTGATCACACCTTCAGATGTATTATTTGTTTTTCTTGAAAAATTTTTGCTAGAGGTTGTTGATTTTAACAATAGCTTATGTAGACTCCATTCCATATGCCTTTGCCTTTGACATCAAATCATGAGTAAGGATATTGTTTTCTAGAAGTGGTTATGGTTTTGGTGTCTTAAAAGTGCTTTTCCTTGTTAATTGCATCGATAGTGCCTTAATTGTTAAAGATCTTTGGTAGTATATTAATAGTCAATACAATATGCTTTTGTTTCCATTATTTGGGTTGATAGCAAAATTGTTACTACATGTTTGTTAAGTGTCACCAATCTTTTGTTGCTACCTTAAATGTTGAAATTTGCAAATTGTGAAAGGATGTGAATTTACTTACTGAACAAGGCAACTCCGAGAATAACATTGATGTTGGTGACTTAAAGAGGCTTATGTTAGAGGTAGGTTATGTGACAATATCTTAGCACTAAAAATCAGTATCATTTGTGACAACTTCTATTTTATGGCCACCAACGCAAAATTTTTTATCGATTAAGTAATTAAATTGTTAAATTTAATAATATTATTTGTGACAAACATGAACAAATTAGTGATAAATTTATTGTAATATATAATCTTTATTCAGTGACAACATTATTGTAACATATAACTTTCATACTTATAACGAAATATGTTAGATAATATGGTCACTGATGTAAATTTCTTTTACCACTAATGCAATTCTATTGATGAATTGATAGTTTTATTTGTGACAATAACAAACACATTAGTGACAATATATTTTGTAAGAACAATTTTTTATTTTTGTGACAAAATGATATTGACACTTTTTCCTTAAAATATTAGTGACCAAGAAGTAATGAACATTGATAAAAAAACACTAGTGATAAATATTTTGTCACTATTTTCAATTATTTTAGTGGCAATGATGTTGTCACAATAAAATGAAGTACTATTACGATTTATTTCATTAGTACTTTATATTATTTGTGACGACAAACTTGTCATAAATATATAAAGTTATTGTGTCATAGAGGTTTTGTCACACATTCCACAATTTTTAGTGTCAGTAATTTTGTCACAAAAGAGTTACATAATTGTGACCATTTTCTAAATTAGTCACCATTTCATTAGTGACAGAGGTATTTGTTACGGGA
Organism: Erythroxylum areolatum; assembly: GCA_024520975.1. Lineage (NCBI taxonomy): Eukaryota > Viridiplantae > Streptophyta > Magnoliopsida > Malpighiales > Erythroxylaceae > Erythroxylum > Erythroxylum areolatum. Next base: position 30,019,781 of record JANIJH010000224.1, read on the forward strand.
GGTGACGACTTCAAAAATTGGAGACTATTAATAGTAGTGACTAATATTACTGCTTTTAGTGACAACTTTTTCTTTAACAAAAAATACAATTGCTTGTAGTGATGATCACTAATAATGGTATTTAGCATCCCATAGAGTTTAAATACATTGTCAATGAAGATGTGTGCCGCCTTTTGTGCTGTGAAAGGATGTCCCAACACTATGAAATGGTAATATTTACTTAACCTGCCTACCGCCACAAAAATGCAAGATTTACCCTAGAGATAGGTAGACCTATAATAAAATCCAAACTAATTTCTCTCTAGCACCCTTCCGGTATCAGAAGTGGTTAAATAACCCCAGATAAGTAGAGTGATCATGCTTGTTTCTCTGGAAAATCTCACAATTGGTCACATATTCCCTAACATCTTTTGCCATTTGCTTCCAATGGAAAAGAACTTGAATCAGTTTTAATGTGGTAGTGACCCTTAAGTGCCCTCCTTGGGGGCTATCATGTGTAATTGATAATATTTTTCGTCTCAATTCTTTATCACAACTTACTACTAACCTTCCTTTCCAATGCAATAAGTCATTATTCCATTCATAGTTTCCTGTCGAAATTTCTCCAATTTTTAGCTTGTCAATCAAATCCTTGATAGTGGCATTGGTTCTCCACCTTTCCCTAATTTCATCCATTAAAGTGGCTTACACTTGAGACACTGCTAATGCCAGCAGCTCCCTGCTTGATATCTGTGACAAGGTATCTGCAGACACTTTCTCTTTACCACGTCTATAAACCACTTCAAAGTTATAGCCAATAAGCTTAGGCAACCAGGTCCGTTGAAATGGCATTGACACTGGTACTTCAAACTCTTAGAGTTCGTCATCATTTGAGAAAATCTTCCGTTTAGGTAATGGTGTCAATATTTCACTGCTTTAATCACTACTAGAAATTCCTTCTTATAAGTTGATAGTCCTTGATGTTTGGGAGCTAATGATTTACTAAGGAGTGCAATCAGGTGTCCCTCTTATTGGAGGACAAGCCTTAAAGACAAAAAATGTGGCTCGGCCTAGCCCAAGTTTTGTTAGGGTTGATCAGGCCACAGGTCGAGATTTTTTATCTTGATGTTATTTTCTTAATCTTTTTTACAAAACATAAAGTTGGGTCGGGCCGGACCCATTATCATTCCTAACAACCCTTGTACCTTCTCTACAAGTGCCAACTTTGACTGTAAATGGCTAATAGAAATCTAAAAGTCCGAGCACTAGTGCTAACACCGATGATTCTTTTAGCTTTTTGAATGTTTTTTGTTCTATGCTCTATTCCCAACTTCCCACAACGTGTTCCTTTGACAACTTATTCAAAGGTTTCGCAATAATTTTGTAGTGTTTAATAATTTCCAACAGTATCATGTCAACCCTAAAAAACCTCTGACTTCCTTCAAGGTTTGCAAAAAGGGCCAATGTTGTATGGTATGGATCCTATTGACATCTATAGACACCCCCTCCTCAAAAATCGAATGGCCTAAATACTCAATTTGTCTGGCCCTATGTGTGCATTTGTTACAGTTAAGGAAGAGTTGTTGTTTCTTCAGAATTTGTAACGTGAAATTTTGACTGTAAATAAGGAGGTCATAAATGAAATAGCAGAAACTTCCACAAATATGGCTGCAAAATGTCATTCATCAAACTTTGGAATATCGACGGTGCATTAGTTAGGCTGAATGACATTACCAAGAACTCAAAATGCCTGTTATGAGTTTTCAATGTTGTTTTTGGAATGTCATCTTCCTTTATTTGAATATGGTGATACCCAAACTTGAGATCCAACTTTGAGTACTAGCTTGAAACCCTTAACTCCTCCAGTAATTCTTTGATAACTAGAATTGGAAACTTGCTCTTGATAGTGTGCTTGTTTATTTATCTGTAATCAACACACATTTGTCAGTTATTATCCTTCTTCTTAACTAGGATTATAAGTGAAGTGTAAGGGCTCATGCTTGTCTTTATGAATCCCTGGTCTGACAACTCCTACACCATATGCTCGATTGCATTCTTCTGTTCTTGAGAGTACTAGTATGGCCGTATGTTCATAGTTTCCACTCCCTATTTAAGTGGGATAATGTGATCTTGAGTTCTATTGGGTGGTAGTTGCCTAGTCTTCTAAAACACCTCTCCATAATCTGCCAACAAGCCTTCCAATTCTTCTTTGGTGTTGGAACATTTTTCCAAGGACAAGTTTTGCATATGATACTCAACCGAATGCAACAGTTTTAATATAAGTAGAGAGTTTTTATGTGACTTTGTAATCAACTTACGCAGCCCTTTACTTGAGATTTCCCACACAGACTCCTCGGTATTACCTGTCAATCTTTTGGTTCTTCCTCCCCACTGAAACTCCAGTATTTTCTCCTTAAAATTATAAAGTACAATATTAAGGGTAGCCAACCACTGGACTTTAGGAACTAAGTCACGTCCTCCTATTTTGATCAGTAATGCCTCTGTAGTGATAATTCTTGCATCAAACACCTTTGATTGAATTCTCCTAAGTCTCTTGACCCCCATATTGCCTCCATGGACATTATTGGATTAATAAACATCTCTGCTTCCTTATCTTCGTTTGTTTCTTCATTTCTTGCCATCTCTTCTTCCTCCACCATATAAAGTTGAAACTACTTACTTTTACATTGGAGTCCTTAAGTGTATTTCTCATCGCACCGAAACACAACCCTTTTAGTCTCTTCTCGTCAAACTCTTTACTATTCATGGACTTGGTGCTTCTCGTATTTCGAATGAAGCTAGTTTTATTGACGTTACCTGAATGTCCTAGAGTGGGAAGCAAACCTGCTTTGGAATAGTTCCTTATTGAAGAAAGGATAAAGTTAGCTCTTTTATTTGCTTGATTCACTCTTGTACCACTCAACGATAATGACATCTTGGTACCTTTTCTGAAATAAACTGGTATACTCATAGCTACTATGGTATCATGCTTCCTCGTACGTGCATACACTTGCTGTAGGGATTGTGGGTTCATCATCTTCACTATTAGCTCCAACTCAAGTTTTAAACCTTAAAAAAAATCCTATCAAATACGCCTCTAGAAGTGATAGCTTGTTTGAATGTTTTTCGAATTGGAAGCAATAATCCATCACTGATCCTTCTTGCTTGAGGATTTAGGTCACCTATAAGGTCCTTAAATATCTCCTCATCAATCCTTTATCTTATTCCAGTTACAAACTCTTCCCAAGTATTCGTCTCTTCCCTGATTTTTCTTCGGCTTAATAAATGGAACCGTTCCTATGTAATCCTTTCCATATGAAGGGTTGCTACTTAGGCCTTTAGTTCTGCCAGTATATGGCCAATGGCAAAAAATTGTTCATACTTGTAAATCCAGCTTCGCATTTACATTTTTTCAAATGTAGGAAAGTCCAACTTACTAAATCTGGTTGGTAGGTTTTAATTTCCTATGTCTCAGAAGCTTTGTGGTGTGAATTCCAAGTCCTTCTTTACCAACTTTTGTCTCAGTTGCTGAAACGTGGTCTTCAAGTCATTAATTTCTTTTTCGTTGCACATTTAAGCCTTTAGAAGTTTTTCATTCCTTCCCCTTCCGCTCCTCTCGTGACGTCGGCCATGGTGTTGTGCCCGAGGATCGTAAGCTTTGATAGCAACCGTTGTGAATTCCTGGATAAAAGTTAGGAAAGGGAGAGGATTTAGAAGAAGAAGAAGAAGAAGAGTGCAGAGAGCAAAGGAAACAACTACATTAAACTTTTCTTAAGGTACATAGCAATTTTATAAATACTATACTTTTCTTAAGGTACATATAAATGTTATGAATATCATACTAGCCTTGGTATCAGATTGGGTTCTGGTACAATACTATATCAGTACCGACTAATATCGAGTACCGTTTTGAACAATTTTTTAAATTTATGAATAGTCCCTGAATTTTTTTTAGAACTTCAAAATAGTCTATTAGTATATTGTACTGTATACTTTATAATTTTACATCAACCTTGTCTCTAAAAATCATAATAATAAACATTTAAAACAATAATTTATTTATTTTTCTTAACAATAATTTTTAAATATTTTACATATAAATAATAACCACAATTAATATAAAAAAGACAAACATCATACAAATATAAAATTAAGAACAATACAAAATATCTAAAATATTACAATTTCATTACATAATAAATAAGAATTTCGTCAAATTATCAAATAAAAAGAACAATAAATATCCTTAACTCTCTAATTATTACAATTTATAATAAGAGTTCATGATGAAGAAATAACCAAGTATAAATGAAACCTGAAACAAAAACATTTACAATTATATTGCATATATAGAATTTAACATATACATCAAATATAAGTAAAATTAAAAGAAGAGATGAAACAAAAGCCTGAAACTTCATTTAATTATCTATAAGCGGATACCTACTATAACTACACTGACCCTAATTATTATTTGGTAAAAATTCCTCATCACTAAAAGGAGCCTCATCATCATTATGATTCAAATTCAATGTACCAAATAATCTGTCAATGATTTCTCATCCAAGATTATCTTCCAATTCATTCACGTCTACCAAACTTGGTTCCTCAGAAACCCAATTAGCCAAAACATCAAAATTATCAACGCAAATTGGATCTATTGAACTACTTGTTCTATTAAGAGTCCTAGTAAACAAAAAATTTAATTATTAAAAATTATAAGCAATTTTATCTAAATTAATAATGATAATAACATACCTTTTTGAAGCTTTAAATTGTAATTAATAAAGACTAAGTCATTCAATCTCTTGTACTCCAATCTATTCCTTTTCTAGGAATTGATGAATTCAAATGTGCTCCAGTCCCTTTTACAACCTGTTGCTTTCATACATTGACTTAAAATTTGAATTACAATCCTTTGCAATTCTGGAACACCAATTCCGAATTGATCCCACTAAGAAACTAAAAATCGTTGGACAACAAAAGTAACGTTATAAACAAAATTAAGTGATAATTAATTTTCAACAACTAAGAAAAGGAAAAAATCTAGTACCTGTAGAAAGTTTTACTCTTTATCAAATAGAAATTGACATCCTAAAGTCCCTAAAAGATTGCTTATAAAACTCCATTTGTGAGCTCAGGAGATCTTGCATTATTTCATGGGAAACAACTATTGTAATAGTTAATAACATTCTCCTATTAACTTCGGCTTTCTTTGTAAAACCTGGTCTAAAATAAATACTAGGATTCAAAAACACCCTAACTACAATCAACTAAGAGTAAAGTTGCTTGTCCGATCTGTCATTGATGATTGCAAGATAAGGTATATACAAAGAAGGCCTATTTTTTCATATTTGCCTTAATTGCTTCCTTTGCCCTCTCCATGACATCAAAAGAAAAAACCATTTTTGCCTTTTTTATCACTATTATCCAAATGAAGCACCCTCACCAAAGGCTTACAAACTTAGATGACAAATTGGCATTGCAACCAAAATTCAATATCTTCAAGTATAATTCTGGAAACCTTCAATCTAATATTAGACCTAGCATACTGAGATGCAACCCACTTATCATTTGTAAATATTTGTTTCAACTCTTTCTCAATCATAACAAAACACTGATCTGATAAGAAATTCATTGCAAATCTTGTCATAAAAGGACAACAGAAATTCCTACCAGTAGTAAAATTCTTTCTCATTAAATTGAACACCCATGCATGATTATAGATGAACTTGGTCATCTTTTTGACTTTCTGCATAGTCTCATCAATAATAAGAAAATACCTAGCATCCCCTATATTTTTCAACATTAAGTCAATTAAATGTGTAGCACAAGGAGTCTAAAAAAAGAATTATACTTATTTTGTAACCTTCTTTCCATTGCTTTATAAGCAAATCATTGTTAATAATGAACTGAACAATATTTTCTGGCTCTACTTCATTCACAACTTCATTGAATATCTCAAATAAAGTATCATTATTCCTAATAAGGCTAGATGTATCAATAGACTTCAAAAAAATTGAGCCCTTTGTACAGTAAACCAGAAAATTAATATAAACTCATGTCGCATATTTATCCAACCATTACACATCATTGAACACCCATAAATAGCCCAATTCATTCTTCTTCCAAATAACTTTTAATTTCAAGAAACTAAGTAACTCAAAAGTTTACCTTTTTAGTCATCAATAGAAGGAGTTTTGTATCCTAGACCGTAAGTGATTATATCATTCACCGTAGGTTGACAATAGTAAGATTGGGAAGTATTGAATGATGCACTTGTATCATACCACCATTTAATCATTGCCTTATCTACATTGTGAGTTGTATCTCATGATTATATGGCAATATAAATTGACGGCTGGGTTCCAGGAGTTGTTCGTGGTGCAAAAATAATTCATCATTTGCCTTTTTCTTTTCCTAACATCAAGTCCAGATGTATCATTTACTTCTTGCTAGGAAGGAACACTATTACTATCATTACCACCTTCAATATTTCCACTATTATTATGAAAACTAGCAAACGAACTTCCGCTACCAATTTTATAATTCAATATCTCCCTTTTGTCTTTCTTTTGTTGATATTCTTCAAGTAAAGTTTTTATTTACCACTTCACATTATGAATTTTTTTATAGGGTTCCACATCTCCTTTAACTCCAGCTAAATGTTTCTTTAATCGATTGATTCTTCCATCTTTCAAATGCTTGTTACAAAACAAGCAAGCAGTATGGTTCTTCATATCTAGGACCAATGCAGCATGAGCCCAAGTTAGATCATTGTATCTTCCTGACGCATTTTGATCAGGAATACATGAACTTCCTTTCATTTATCTATAAAAATAAATAAAGATATATATCAAAATAAAGAACATATAATTTCATTACACAATTCGCATGTCCATCTTATATATTATAACTCATTCTGTATGATTGTATCGTACACAATTCAATTTCATCCAACATAATTCACCAAGAGGTCAAAAACCAACATTTCAAGTATTCAACATATTGACCATCACAATGTGAAAACGTTGGCCATACAAAACTTTTAGAGTCCCATATAAAGAGAAATAAATTTTTTGTTATATCTTAGGTTTTAAATATTTTCTATTACTTATATAAGTAGCATTGTAACATTATTAATTAAAAGTGAGAGTTAAAACAACATCTATTTTAATGTGAATAACTAAAAGTAACATAAGTAATTAAACCTAACAAATAAATAAAAGAGGTTAAAGAGATAAAGATAAAAAAATTACTATCATGTAAAATTATAAGGAAGAGTAAAAAAAAGGTAAATACTCAATTATAAATCAATTTCTATATAAAATATTTAAATGAGCTATCATATGAAGACTTTTAACAATATCATCGGTGTAATTTTATAACTTAAGATATAATTTTTTTAATATTAAGTAAATTGAGAAATCAACTTTTATACATAAATATGTAAATGAGCTATCATATGTAAACTTTTAACAATATCATCATTGTCATTTTATAACTTAAGATATGTAATCTTAAATTATAAAATTTTTAATATTGAGTAAATTGAGTAATCTAGAGAAAATTGAGTAATCAACTTCTATATATAAATATATAAATGAGCTAGCATATGAAGACTTTTAACAATATCATCATTGTCATTTTATAACTTAAGATAAGTTGTCATCAAACTACTTTGCAAACACAAACAAAAAATATAAATAAATTATTAAACAACAAATAGAAGCAATTCCTGCTAGGAAATATTTTGATAATGAGTATCTTGTTAGTTTCATATATGTTTAAAAACTTTTTCCTACACATTTTTTAACACTATCTATATAATGGATTAAAAAGAGGACACATTTATAACCATATATTATTTGAGTTACTAAATTATATAACATGGACTAATTTGGTTAAATATGTTTGGTTGTTCTTTACTAGTTTCAGACTTTCATTACATTAATTGATTAACATTATCATATGAAAAAAATTTACATTTCATTTTATTATATTAAGAAATTACTTACATTGCAGTTAGATTTAACCATCATCAAATATTTCAAACTTTTAAAATTCAAACTCAAATTTCTCAAATATCACAACTCCAATAACTTTAACAATTCCATCAATTTCACAATTCAGTTCCAATAATTCAACCATTCACAACCTGTCACAATTCAACACATTGAACACAACCATTCACGGTTTAATTCCAACCATTCACAAATGCAATTTAGTAGCAAAAAAAGAAATTAAAAACACACCCAAAGAAATCACAATATCAATTTAGTTTCACTTTTGGGTCGGTAGTGATGGTGGTGGACTGTGGACTGGTGGAGGAGAGTAAGGAGAGCAGCTGAGCAGTCGGTGGAGAGGAGGAAGAGGTAGAGAACAACATGTAAAGGGAGAAGGCTTAGGTGGAGATTCAAGAGGCAGACTGTAGGCGGAGGGAGGAGGCTCAAATGGGAAGGCACAATGGAGAGGGTTAGTGGCATCACGATGGTGGGCAAAGGTCGGTGGCGACAGTGCGAGCGACAAGAAAGAAGTAGAATGGTTGTGACTGAGAGGGAGAGAAAAAACGAGAGTGAACGTGAGATGTGGGTGACTACCAGGGGGAAGGGGTTTGTTTATTTTTTTTGCAATTTGGTCCCCACATTTGTCAAAAATTATAGTACCGACTAATATTTGGCCAACATTTTAAACACCGACTGATTCTAAACAAAATTTTTGATATTGGCCAATACCCAAAGCTAGTACCAAAGGAGACAATACTATTCTATTTTCATTCGGTACCGACCAATTTTAAATATACACTATTATGTAGTTTTTTTTAAAATCTGAAATGGACGAGAAACAATACAAAATCAATACAAAGCGAAACCAAGCAATCTAACTAACTTAGGGTCCTTTGATACAAAACGCCTTGTTGATCTGGAAGGCTAACAACAAAAATCGTACTGTCTTATTACAATAATAATAAAAGTGGTACTGATTTAGTACTGCATCCAAATACAAACTTGACACATTCTGTACATATGTAGGTTGGCATCTCCTCGCGTCTGCTTATGTTATTATTTGATGTTGACCTTTTCTTTATCGTTTTCACGCCTCTCTCTTCACTTGGGACTTCGTTTCTTGTCGTAATAATTTTAAACAGAACAAAGTTCAAATCTTTTGAGAGAAAATCCATTTAACAAAGTTATGAAATTTGTGCATGTACGTCGAGCTTGTGGCTACAAAAACCTCTACGGCCAAGGTTATGGATGCCGTAGCGTTGAGTACTGCTCTGTTCAACAGTGGGCTTAGTTGCGAAGCTTGCTTCGAGATCATGTGTGTGAACGATCGTCAATAGTGTCTTCCTGGATCCATTACTTTCAGAGCCACCAACATTTTGCCCACCAAACAAAGCATTCTCCAACAATGCAGGATGTTGGTGCAACCAACAATGCAAGATGTTGGTGCAACCCTCTTCTGCACCTTTTTGACCTTTCATAGCTTTTGTTCCAACACATTGCTTATTACAGAACCGGAATTGTTCTTGTAGCTGATGGATGTGTTCAGTAACAAATGGGTTAAAGAAAACTAGGTTTTATATTTTAAATTTTAATAGAATAATTACTCATTAATAATTAATTGAAAAAATAATAAACATGTAACAACTACATAACAAATACAAACTCTAACATAAGAAATCATATTAACGACATTAATAAAAAATTTAATGTCAAATTATTTTTTTAAATTCACTTTTTAAATTTTAAATTATTATTTTAAGATTGAGATAAGTTTAATTATTTTTTTATAATTTAGTCTTTCTTTGTTAAAATTGAGTACTTAACTGAATAAATAAGTCATTAAAAAGTTTTATTCATGTTACAAAATAATGTTTTAAATATGACTAAGTACCTGTTTGAATAGATTTATATCAGTAGAATTTTTATCAGTAGAACTTTTCTGAGAAGAGATTTTTTAAGAAATCAGTTGACTGTTTGACTGTAATTTAGAAATGAGCTTTTTTAAAAGAGCTTCATACAATAGATTGTTTTACAACACAAATATAAATGACATTTTTAATTTTAACTATATTTTATTATGTAATAAAAATTATTTATGTATATAAATATTATTTAAAATATATTAAACAATATGTAAAGCACGATATATTAATTATTATATAATTTTAAATCATATAAAACATAAATGAAATTATATCTAATCAAATCTTTTATATAGATTATAGTATAAGTAAAATTAATATAAAAATAAATAGTAAAACATATAAAAAATCGAATAATATTATATAAATCTCAAAATAAACGTGAAAATGTGTTTATGAATATTGTAGAAATTATGTGTAAAACATAAGGATAAAATAGACTAAAAAATAGGCTCATTAATTGATCTGAAAAATCTGAAAAAATATTTTTTGGAGAAGCTCTAAATTTAAACTTATTAAAAATTATATTTTAATTTCCAAAAATATTATATCTACTAAAAAATATTTTTTTATTTTACAACCAAACACTAACTTTTTTTTAAAAAAAATTACGTTAAAAAAATATTTATCGATCCCCCAAAATTTCTAGCAAATAGGCACAAAGTGCGTTGTTAGACTGCTCAATCACCCGACTGAATTATAACACTACACCACCTTTGGACTTTTGGATTAGTAAGTCGGAGAATCCTTTGGCATGGCCCTGGTGGTCTTCACGAACATTACGCTGTTAACAATTTGATGAGAATTCGTAAGTTCCGTTTATCCAACCAAGGAACGTGCTTGACTCGACGAAGAATTTTTTTAATTTAGAACAATGACAAAACTTATGGGACTGCGTCGAATAATGCTGAACACAAACAGTTAACAGAAATGTTGGCGGATAGTAAAATCCCCACATGGTAAAAACAAAAGGCCAACTATATAATATATGAAGATACAGTAAAATCCGGTCCTCTACTTCAGGAATAACTATAATACCTGGAACCCAAACGTCAGAATCCGTCGCAAAAGCATTTAGCCCGTACTTCAAAGGCCTTGTTAGGAATTTCGGTCGGAACTGAATTCAGTGAGATCCATCACTAGTTCTCAGGATTATTATGACTGACCTCAAGATCAATTTTATAGTTTAATGCATCTGAGAATGTTAAACAGCCTTAGGTTGATCCACTTAATCTTTGCATGCTTAGTTTTCAAAATGTAAAACATGCAATGCAGGAAAGAAATACAAATAACTAACCAAAACGGAACGTCATTATGGAATAAGAACAACATAATAAATCCTTCAACAATCATTTCCTTCGCACCATTAACTCAAAGGAAAACCTCAAGCGCCTTATTAATTTGCTATCCATGGACATCCAAGAAGTACCAAAAGTACACTGGAGCAATATTACCAAAGATAATTCATTTAAGCGCTGGAAAAAGATCAAAGAGGGCCTGGAAATGTTCCATTGTCCCTCTGCTCATTCCATCTATCAACCTGCAGAAATTAGGCACATAGAAAGGAGGCAAACGGTAACTCTAAGAACACAGATTGTTTAACTAAAAAAATAAAAGAAAAAAACTTTAGATTTTAGTGTCCAATAAGCTTAGAACCGAAGTACCAACCCAGATGTACTGCTGGATGTACAATAGTGCAGCAGTAATCAAATAAAGACAAGAAATCAGGCAACGTTCCTTTTGACACCCCACCCAACATCAAAACCCAAAAAGTATGCAATCAGAACGTCATTCCTCAAAATACAATCTTCTATAAACATTATAGTTTAAAAGAGAGAAACTTTGGAAGGGCAATATTGAGTCCATCATGCAGAAAGAAGCATTGGAAAGGTGACATAAAAAAGTTATCACAAGGTTATCATAATTCATGAATCATCAAATCCTACTCCATTGATAAGCTACTTTCAAGAAAATTGACCAACATATTCCCAATGCTCTTCAAGAACAACTGCCCCTAAAATCGAGTACCACCTAACATCATCCAGTTGGATGCAAAAGCAAACAATCACGAGATTGAAAAACATAATGAAGTCCTAAATAAGTCGATAAAAAGAAACCATGGCTAAAATCAGTGACACATTTACAACAGCTACTAAATAACTCGAGATTAAGTGCCTGATCAATGAAGGTTAAAATTTCGTTACTGAGGCTAAGCTCTCTTTTGTTGATCATGTTCATTCGGTAAGGGCATTATGAAGAAGTACACAGCTTAAGTTCCACAAGAGCATGACGGTAACAGATAAACTGTCTGTACAAAAGGATAAGTTTTCACGCTTTAAGAATATAGTAAAGAATGACTTCCTAGGTTTAAAAAGAAGTGGAGACATCCCTCAAGTAGTATAAACAAACAGAAATAAAGCACTAAACATATATTAATTACAAAACTTTTAAACTTCTCTTATTTATCTAAATCAACGAGTGTTTTCACACTATTAATTTATTCTTCTTTGTTCGTTTTTGTCCTACTTCTTGGATCAAAAACTTTAGGACTTGTGGTTTCTCTTTCATCTTTCTTTCCCAACATTTTAAGAGAATTAATATAAACCAAAGTAATTTAGATAGCAAATGACATGATTTTCAAAGTGAATTGCATAGATTATCAGCTACTGAATCTAAGGCATAGGTTAAGTACATAAATTTCGGCAGAAAGAACTACAGATAAAAATAAATGTACTCACCCATTCACCTGGGCATAGGGCTCGGTAATACTTAGCAAATCTTTCACAATCATTAGATTCCTCACCCTTTGCTGCCACACACCTGCAAATAATGTGAGCTTAAGTATGTTGGCTATCTCTCTCTCTCTCTCTCTCTCTATATATATATATATATTATGAATTTCTAGAAAAAGCATAAAACTGTACCTGTGAAACTCAATGTAGCGAGTGAAACAGTGTCTAGTTTGATTTGTTGTAGGGAATCGGAAATCAGCAGGAGCAGTTTTCAGCTCAATCTAAGAGATGGTATAAGAAATTGGTTACATTTTAAACCTTAGTCTGCAACATTAACTCAAATGAGTATCGAGTTTTACTATCCTGGCATTGAAAGTGCCTAATTGCTACGCCCAGAAACGTCTCCTAAATCATAAATTCTATACAAGAGCCGAATTACAGTAAACCACATTCCTCTGTAAAATTACAGATGGAAGAAAACAAATCCACTAGCATGTGAATAATGCTCATGGCCTGGTCAATCATCGCCACTTAAAATTTCATTAAGTAATAACTCGAAACACATAAGTACTAATTGATAATGAGGAATCAAGTGCATATGTATTTTTATTTAAGCATGCGTCTCCACGTATTTGGTACAAAGGATCGCAGGCTAAAATCGTCAATACAGATCCTAATGAGAGAACTGAGCCTAATAGGCTTTCGATGAGTGTATAACCAATTGGATACCTAGAAAGCTATGGAAAATGAACAAGAAAACCATGAATTTGGACAAGCAAATTAAGATTTCCATTCTATCGATTTCTCTCAGATTTCCATTTCGTTCCTAGCGGTATCTAGGAAACCAAAAAGAGGATTGACGTTAGTTAGAGAGAGAATCGAAACCTTACCTCGTCCGCCATGGTTAATAGCTATGGAATCCGGAGGAGAAATTTGGGAGTTGTATTGATGCGAATTTGTTGATGTGGTCAAATTTCTCAGATTACCAGTTATTAACAAAAAAGGAAAAAAGAAAAGAAAAACAGCTGAGAAACGGCACCGTTGCATGCAATAGAAAATGGAGGCTGCGAGAACTGCTATCATTAGTGGGTATCTGGTCCATATACAAAATAAAAAAATCCAATCCAATATGAGCAAATGAAGATACTTGGGCCTTTCGCCTTCTATTCCTCTGTTAATCCACCCGGATCAAATTATGTGTTGTCTGAGCTACTAATTTTTTTTTGAAATTGAATGATTTGTATTATCTTCTCCAACACTCTTATATAATATATTGTTATGTTGTTTTCAAAAAGAGTAAATGATATTAACAAATGTAACTTTGATAAGCTTGCATTTGGTTGTCTGGATTTGAACACAACGACGATCCGATCAAGTGTTGCCTCCCATTTATAAGTAGCATTATGAGGTTTAGCACGTGTTGCATTATGCCCAAAACTATTTTAGAGTAGGAGTAAGAAAAGAATTATTATTACAACCTTTTTTTATAACTAAAATTCCTAGTTATTATCATTAAACTTTAAACTATGTGCCCTTGAATAATTCAATTGATCAATTAAGAAGCATATTGAATCAAAAATTATTGATAAGAATTTAATCTCTAATTATATTATAAATGATTTGTTAAGACTTATAAATCGATTTAAAGTCATTTATTAAATTAAAAAAGAACTAACTCCTTTAATAGAAATGAATCTATGATCACTAAAAACAATATTGTCAATGCCACAACTTAGAAATAATTTGATTAAATTCCATACATTATTAATCCCCTACACTAAAAGTACTATGAAGCCCCCACAACAAAAGAAAGAGCCAATACATAAAAGTAACATTTTCAATTTAGCTAGAATCTTTTAAAATGTTGGCATTGTATGAAATTTTAAGAAAGACTGTACAATAGTTGTTCCATTGTACACTAATAGTATAGTCGGATATGGTTATTAGAGCCAAAAAAATTTTATAATGTGGCCCAAAATAGAGAAAGATTAGGGTAAAGAAGTTAGTAGTTGTTGGTTGTCTAGGCCAAAAACACATAAATAGGAACTCTTACTCCATTACTTTTAACTTAAAAAGGGATTTTTGACTAAATGTTATATCATTTTGTCGTTATATTCAACAATTTAGTTGGGATTTTTCATTTTTATATTTTTTACTAAATTTATCAGAAGGTGTCATCAATTTAATAATTTGTTAGTCTATCAACCTAATCCTCTCAAACCATATTTGATGAGGAGTTCTCCCTAATCTCAATGCTCTTACGATGCCTTCCTTCTCTATCCCCTCTTCGTAAGAACTATCTAAAACAACCTCATGACTCCAAATGCCAAGCTTACAACAGAACACATCTTAATCATGCAATTATATATAGAAGGAAAAACATGAGCAAACATTTTTCACTTATAGTTGTTAACTTCTGATTCTATGTTGATAATATGGTAGTTCTAAACTTGTGGAGGCAGCAACGACAATAAAGGAAGAAGCCACAAGCATAATTTACTTCATAAACATAATTACAATAATGCTTTAACCCATATCTTAAAATGATATGTTTTTCACCAAAATATAAAATAGGAATTACAGACTTTGATCCATGAGATTAGTTTATCTTAATTGAGACAAACCCCTTAAAGTGATTGAATATAGAGAAACTTGATTTCTCTCCTCTTTCTCTCAATAATCTTGCTTTTTGTTGGTGAAAATGTAAAGAAAGGCATATGGCCGGGAGAGAGGACTAGTTTCTATAAAATAGGGATATTTTAACCGTTCTCATCAAACGGTGAATTT
The DNA here is from genome assembly GCA_024520975.1 of Erythroxylum areolatum. Taxonomy (NCBI): domain Eukaryota; kingdom Viridiplantae; phylum Streptophyta; class Magnoliopsida; order Malpighiales; family Erythroxylaceae; genus Erythroxylum; species Erythroxylum areolatum. Next base: position 30,035,207 of record JANIJH010000224.1, read on the forward strand.
AAAAATACTTTATATCTTACTTAATTAAATTGACCAATTAGAATTTATCACTTAATATTATTAAAACCATAATTATTAATCAGTCACATATTATATATATGTTTTACATTCTCCCACTTGGCTCATTAATTGAAAAATGTTATATCATGGTTTAATAATAAATAAACATTATGTCACATTCTTTAATGTTGAATATATTACAAATCACAATCAAACAAAGATACAAATAAAAGTCGTAGTAGTTTCACATTTTAACAAACAACATAATTCCTTCCATGTACTACAATATTGGTGCTTTATTCAGTATGATCCATAAATAAGAAACTCATTAATGATCCAACAATCACGTCTTATTTAAAGACAAATCCTATCAACACAATTTATTCATAAATGTATATTGTAAAATAGGATTGACAGAAACATAAATGTAAGTGAGCTCACAGTGTTAAAATATAAACATCATAAATCTCAATAGTGGTATCCCATAACACCTATTCTTTAAACATGTTCTTTAAAGACTTTTGGTGTTAACCTTTCGTCAAAGGATCGACAATCATATAATTAGTACTAATATATTGAATTGAAACTGTTTATTTCTAAGCTTCTTCTTTAACATACAAATATTTTAATTCCATATGTTCAGCACCTTTAGCATATTTGTCGTTATTTGAAAAGAAACTGTTGCAGAATTATGACAATTAGTTTTTAGTGGCTTGATAATACTGTCTACAACTTCAAGATTCGAAACAAAGTTTCGCAACCATAATCTTTGAATTGTAACTTCAAAACATGCTACAAATTCAATCCATAGTGGACGCAACAATAATAGGTGATTGAATCTCCTATAAGTGAGCATATGATCTTTACTACCTTATAGATATCTCAAAACTTTCTTTGCAACTTTTTAGTGATCTAATCTATGATTACTTTGATACTTGGACAGCGTATTGACAGTAAAGCTAATGTCTAGTCTAGTGCAAGTTTGAGCATACATTAGGCTTCCAACAATTGATGCATAAGGAATATTTTTCATTTTCTTATATTCTAATTCATTCTTTAGACATTGATTAAAACAAAACTTGTCTCCCTTCTGAATTGGAACTATAGTTGCAAAATAGTTTTTCATGTCAAATCTCTCAAAGACCTTATTAATATAAGCTTGCTGAGATAAGTCTAATAGTCCTTATGACCTGTCATGGAATATTTCAATTTCTTTCACATTACTATCTTCTCCTATATCTTTCATTTCAAAATTCTGAGAGATAAATTTCTTTGTGTTGTGCATTAAACCAAGATCATTAGTAACTAAAAAGATATCATCAATATAAAGTACCAACATATGAACTTACTTTCACTGATCTTTAGATGTATACACTGATCAACGATGTTTTCTTTAAATTCAAAGGAGGTAATATTACCATTGAACTTAAGATACCATTATGAGGAGCCCTATGTAAGTCCATATATCGATTTCTTAAGTTTACATACCATATCTTCCTTTCTTTCAATTGAAAAACCTTCAGATTAATCTATATACACTTTTTCCTCTAAATCACCATTAAGAAATGTTGTTTTCACATCCATTTCATGTAACTCTAAATCATAATGAGCCACTAGTGCTATAATAATTCTTATGGAATCCTTCTTTGAAACAAGTGAAAAAGTCCCCTTATAATCAATGTCATCTTTCTGAGTATAACCTTTAGCAACAAGTCTAGCTATATGTCTTTCAATATTGCCATAAGAGTCACATTTGGTTTTAAAAACCCACTTACATCTGACTCTCTTACAACCTTCAGGCAAATTGACTAAATGTGTATAATTTCAAGAAGTTGTGTGCTTCTTGTGACTCCTTTCTTTATGTGTTTGATTTGCTTTCCTTTAATGCAATCCACACACACACCAAAATCATTTAAGTCCAAATCTAGTAAATTTTCATTCTTTACTAGTCTTTGTAGTCTTTATTTAGAAATATGACCTAAACGTTTATGCCAGAAGAAAGTTGAACTTTCATTAATTAAACCTTGTTTAGTACCATCATTATGTTGCAAGGTTAGTAAGGCTTCAGTAAAAAGGTTATCAAGATTTAACTTATATAGACTATCATAAAGAATACTAGAACCAATAAGGCAATTGTTTTTGAATAAACTGAAACATTCATTCCCAAATTTGAAATTATAATTAACAAATCAAGTTTAGATAAGGAAACTAAATTACGGGAAACAATAGGTATATAAAGTGTCTGAAATAAATCTAAATGATTTCTAGTATCTAAAATCAAACGATAACTTCCTATGGCTTCAACTGGAGCTTTGATGTGGTTCCCCAACGAAACAAAATTTTCATTTGGTTGTGGTTTAGGTTGTAAGGAATTTTTGCAAGGTATTCGAAACATGAGTGATACAACTAGAATCAATCCATTAAGTATTATAAGGAACTTTAGACAAATTAGATTCGAAACATACTAAAGCACTAATCTTACCTTTCTTTTTGAACCGACCTTTACATTTTAGGCAATCTTTCTAATAATGTCCAAGTTTCTTACAAAAATGGCATCTATCACCTTTATGTTCCTTCTTGTGAACTTGACTAGAGGATTTATTAACTTTAAGTGGTCCTTACTTGCCCTTACCTTTGCCATAATTCCTTTTGGGCTTCTTTCTAGCTCCTTGATGACTTACCAAATTAATGATATGAGTTCCTTCATTCTTAAGCCTTGTCTCATCTTAAACAAGCATACTGGTCAATTCATTCGTGTTCTACCTATCCTTTATAGTGTTATAATTCATTTGGAATGACTCATACTACTTAGTAGGCAAAGAATTAAGAATGAACTATCTAGGAAAATTTAATCAACTTTTATACCCAATGTCTTTAGTCTTACTACTATATTTGTGATAATATATATACGTTTTACAGAAGCTTTTAAACATGTAGTGATAGATTTAGGCCTAATTATATCCTAAAAGATACTTTGTAAGAAGAGGTTTGCCATAAATTTAAAAACTAATATTCTTTACTTGCTTAACATGAGATTCTTAACACACATCCTTCAGTCCAGAGCAGACCTAAACATCTAATAGACATATTTTACAATAAGGCAAGTATCGCCCCAAATCATTGAGACAAGTTTAGGTTTTGATACTACGATAAATTTGAGCCTAATTACCCTAAAAGATATTTTGTAAGGAGAGGTTTGTCATATATTTATAAACTATTTTAATATTCTTTACTTGTTCAATTTGAGATTTTTGACACGCAGAGGCAAGCTAGCAACAACAGAAGAAGCTTCTAAGCCTGAAAACAAGGCAGTTCCTCAATGGAAGAGTCTTTCGTGTGTTGTGTCCACTATCACTTACGTGCTTTCTCTTCCACTTCTTGCCTCAGTAGTAGGGCTACTGTACATGAAAGATCCCGAGATTGCCTAGTTTACAAAGTAGTCTTGGCATTAGCTTGATCTTTGTGTTCTTGGCTAGCAATGTTGTTGTGTTCTTCAGAACTCGGATTCCAGTGCCAGGTCCATTTGTAGTTACGGTTACATTGGTTTTGATACTCACTATGGGTCTAGCACTTGTTGGAGCGAACTAGTTGCAGAGTGGGAACATAATAACCACACCAATGTGGTTTAAGCGTAAGACTCATCAAAAATACAACTGGGAAAACGTCAAAGAATACCTCCATAGCACAGAAATATGTGAAGATATGGCATCTAGGTTTGTTAACAATCATGACTTCAGCATCACGAGACTATCATTCATTGAGGTAGCTTTGATCCGTTATTCCTTAAGTACGTGAATGTTTTTTCACTAATAACTAATGTTTTGCGGTTCTGTCTATTCAATTTGGATGCTGCAAGCCTCCAGGTATCTGTGGAATGGAGTACCTGAATGGCACATTTTGGAAGAAAGATGTGTTCAAGAAGACAATGTTCAGATTAAAGAAAGGTCATCGATTGATGAGCCAAGTTAATCCTCAAGTGGATTGGAGCCTTTAATTCATAAAAGTCCAAGAGGCCCTTATACAGGACTGGCCCAATACTGTAGCTTACATTCTTGTTCAGTTTTCTAGAAGAGCTCCGCTACTCCTGCATTTCATCATATTAAATCACTCAACATTGACAGCTGTACAAATAACTGATATTGTTATTCTATTATAGATAACAACCATTAGATCAAAACAAATAAAAGATCAATGGTCAACATCAATACTTGAACTATGTATAAATATACATATTTATCAATGAAAGAATACGAAGCATTTCCACAATTTTATTTCTTTGCATTCAGTTCTTTCATGGTATTAGATCTTGCACAGACAAATCATCAAATGGCATCCTCATCATCATCTGATACTAGTAATGTTATTTCCTTTATAGCCCCTCTTGAATTTTCTGCTCTTACAAAAACCCTCAACTTCAGTCTTCCTCTAAAACTTGATCAGAACAATTATCTAAATTGGAGGCCACAAATCTTAGTTGCCATTAGAGCGTTAGACTTAGAGATCTATATCTCTTCTGATCATTCTCTACCACTAGCCATTCTACTTACTTCTGCATCAGATGGATCCTCCACTCCTTTTTCAACTTCCAACCCAGCCTATAAAAACTGGAAACGCATTGATCAGCTTCTTCTTTGCTGGTTACTCACCACAATCGTTGATTTTGTGATTGGACAAGTGAATCATGCCAGTTCCTCAAATGAGCTTTGGAAAATTCTAGTCCATCTTTATGCGCAAACCTCTTTAGTAAAGGTTCTGCAGCTCAAACAGAAACTCTCTTTTATGCAGAAAGGTGCCTCCTCCATTGCTGACTATATTCAGCAGATCAAGTCCATTGGAGACTCCCTAAAAGTTGCTGATCATGCTGTCACAGAACAAGAACTTGTTCTTAGTGCACTAAGTGGTCTAGGCAGTGAGTATGATTCTGTTGTGGTTCTTTTAACAAGTTCGCTTAGTATTTCTTCTCTACAAGATGTTCTCTACACACTAATGATGCATGAGACAAGGCTAGAGCAGCAATATGCTAACTCTCAGGTCTCTATTCCTAATGCTTCTGTAAATTTGGCTTAGCATTTTCTGAATCCCCACAGGGCTCCTTCCAATAGTCGTGGTTCCTATAGAGGAAAAGGAAGTCGCAGACGAGGGTGCAAAAACAATAGCCTTTACTGCCAACTCTGTTGCAAACAGGGCCATGATGCCCTGAAATGTCATAAACTATTTGATTTTCATTGGCAAGGTCCTACACCAGCTACTAATCAAATTAATCCGGGTCATCCATTACCTCAACAAGCCTATTTGGCTCATCACACTGCACAAAACTCTACTGAATCAAATTTAGATCTAAATTGGTTCATTGACAGTGGTGCCATCAATCATGTCACTGTAGATCTCTCAAACCTCACACTCCATAATTCCTATAAAGGTAAAGATCAGCTAACAGTTGGTAATGGTAATCATCTCCCTATCTCTCATATTGGTACTTCCTCTATCCCTTCTTACTCTACCACCCCACTCACACTGCATAATATCCTACATGTACCTCAAATCAGCAAAAATTTGCTCAGCATCTCTCAGTTAACTAAAGATAACAATATTGTTGTGGAGTTTACTGACTCTTGCTGTGTTTTCAAGGACAAAAATATAGGGAAGATACTACTCAAAGGACTGCTCAAGAATGGTCTGTACAGCCTTGAAGCCTCCCCATGATCTACCTTTATCCAATCTCGGTTTAATTTCTCTAAAACATGTACTGCATTACTTTCTGAGTTAAATGTAAACATGTGGCATGCTCGATTAGGGCATTCTAATGCTTTTGTTTTACAACATGTTTTGCAATCAATGAATCATAAATTTTCCCCTCAATCTCCCCAATTTTGTGATTCATGTCATTGTGGTACCATTTCAATCACATCCCATTTCTGTCACTAAACCACTAGAAATAATTCACACCGATGTGTGAGGTCCTACTCCTTATCCTTCTACAGATGGGTATAGATACTACATTATTTTTGTGGATGCCTTTTCTAGATTTACTTGGTTTTATCCCCTTAAAAACAAATCAGACACATTAGCAGTTTTTACCAAATTCAAAGCATCAGCTAAATTACAACTAAATCAGAAAATAAAAGCTCGCCATAGTGACATGGGTGGTGAATTTACTGCTCTATTACCCTTTCTTGCAACCCACGGAATACAAACCATATTTAGTTGTCCTTATACCCATCAACAAAATGGAATTCCGGAAAGAAAACACAAACACATAACAGAAATTGGCCTCACACTACTCTCCCATGCCCAAATGCCCCTGAATTATTGGCTTGTAGCTTTTCAAACAGCAACTTACCTAATCAATGTCCTACCCACCCCAACCCTTCACATTCAGTCACCTTTTCAAAAGCTTTTTCACTAAAAACCTTCCTACAATCATCTCCGAGTATTTGGTTGTGCTTGTTTTCCCTTCCTACAGTTTTACAATAAACACAAATTGGGTTTTCATACAAGAAAGTGTGTCTTTCTCGGGTACAGCCCCTTTCATAAGGGCTACAGGTGTCTCCATCCTAAAGGGTATGTTTATGTCTCTAGACATGTCACATTCAATGAAAAAGACTTTTCTTATTCAGACCTTTTTTTTTGTAAACCTTCATCTTGCTCTCCAACATCTTCTAGCCTCCCATTTTCTGTTCTCACAGATGTTATACAGACTATTCCTGCTCAGTCTTGGCCAGTAAACTCTTCCGTGCAACAACATCCTTCATTCACTGCAACACAGGTAAACTCTTCTCCTCATACTCTATCTGATCACTTATCATCTTCACATACATCTCTTGCTCACTCTAAAGACTAGCCTGTTCCCACTCCTATTCCCCAAACCATTATTCCCACTGTTCCTAACTCTCATCCAATGCAAACCCGCTTAAAGAGTGGCATCTATAAGCCGAAAGCTTATCTTTCCACATTTTCTTCAATCCTTAATTTAGCACCCCAAACTCCTACAGAAGCTTTCAAAGATCCTTTGTGGCAATAGGACATGGCAGACGAGATTCAAGCCCTCAAACTAAACAGCACTTGGCATTTAGTCCCCTATACCTCATCTATTAAGTTGTTAGGTACTAAGTGGGTGTTCCAAATCAAGTACACGTCTACTGGTGCCATTGACAAATATAAGGCTCGTCTAGTAGCCAAAGGATTCAGTCAGACCCCGGTTTTGATTTCACAGAAACTTATAGTCCTGTAGTAAAGTCATCAACCATCAAGGTCATGCTTTCTCTTGCAGTTTCTCATAATTGGGGCATCCAACAAATAGATGTCAACAATGCATTCCTAAATGGCTCACAACTCGAAGATATCTACATTACTCAACCTACTGGTTTCACTGATCCTACACGGCCTATACATGTTTGTAAACTTAACAAAGCTCTTTATGGCCTAAAGCAGGCTCCAAGGGCTTGGTATAATACTCTCAAGTCTACATTGCTACAATGGGGTTTCCAAAATTCAATGTCTGACACCTCTCTGTTCTACAAGCAACACAAAGGTTCACTATTGCTATTATTAATATATGTTGATGGCATATTAGTAACAGGGAACTCAAATTTAGACATCCAGTTGATCATACAGCAACTAAACAACAAATTTGCTTTAAAAGCATTGGGCAGTATTAATCATTTCCTTGGTTTTGAAGTTTTTAGGGATAAGAAAGGCTTATACCTTTCTCAAAGACAATACATATTAGATCTCCTTGCTTGTGCCAAAATGACAGCCTGCTCTCCTTGTCCAACTCCTCTTGCACTTGGCACTAAGCTATCTGCTCTTGATGGTCATCCATTTGCTGATCCCACTTTGTATCGCAGCATCATTGGTGCCCTCCAATACTTGTGTCACACACGTCCTGATATCAACTTCACTGTGAATAGATTAAGTCAGTTATTATCAAGACCTCTAGACATACACTGGGTTACTTGTAAAAGAGTTCTTCGATACCTTAAAGGTACTACTAACCTTACTCTTCATTTTCATCCTTCACCACAACCTCTGTCACTACAAGCATATAGTGACTCTGATTGGGCGGGAAATCCTGATGATAGGAAGTCCACAATAGGTGGTTGTGTCTTCCTAGGGGGCAATTTGGTATTTTGGAGTTCAAAGAAGCAAACTACAGTATCCTGCTCCAGTACTGATGCAGAATATAGAGCCCTTGCCCAAAATTCTACAGAGATTCTATGGCTACACTCACTACTCAAAGAACTAGGGTTTACTCTACAACACACAACAATTCTTTGGTGCGACAATAATGGAGCTCGATTACTTGCCCAAAATCTAGTCTTTCACGCCCGCATAAAGCACATCGAAGTCGATGTACATTTCATAAGAGATAAAATAACCAGTGGACAATTAGATGTGAGATATGTAAATATTGAAGATCAATTAGCTGACTTACTCACAAAACCACTCATGACATCCAGAACATCGATATTGATCTTCAAACTCCATGTTTCAGCTCTTCCTCACTCTCGCCTGACAGGGAATACTTGAGAAGATGATGTTGATGTTGAAGATAGGCTAGCAGCCAAAACGTTGTCAATGAATCTCCAAGCTTCGTGTGTCAGCTCTCCCCCACTCTCGCTTGATAGGGAATGTTCGAGAAGACAACATTCATGTAGTGCCCCCTTACCGTAGGGCACACACCGGGACGCCTGCAGGTCGTTCCGACACGTAACCCACGATAAGGATGCACTACCGAGCAAAACCAACTACAATCCACAAGGCATCAAAATAAATATCACAAATTTTCGAAACCAAATACTTTTTCATTCATTACTCGAATCCATAATTATACAACTCAATCCATACAATACTCAAAGGAAACTAAATAACTCCTAACTAGGTCATCCCCAAAAAGGTCCCAGCTGACCCACCTCTGCGCCATAACTTCTCTTGCCGAACGACCTACAAGGTAGAGAAAGTCCCACACTCTGGAGCTAGGAGTCTACTAACGCTATCCTGAAAAAAAATATTGCAATGTTGGGTGAGTTTGCGAACTCAGCGAGAAACCATCATCGATGGTTCACCTAACTCATGCATATACAA
>JANIJH010000224.1:30073304-30084399 GCA_024520975.1 Erythroxylum areolatum
AGAGCGTGGACTGGGCCTGGGCTTGACATAGCCATTAGGTAGGAGATTGGTCTTTGAAGAATGGACCGATCGGCCCATGGGTCGTTTTGACTGGGCTCGGACCCAACACGGCCGACCCGACCAAGCTTCATCCCTAAGTTGCCAAATCCTGATTTCCTAAAAAAGTTCAGACTAATCATATACTGCAACACTATTTATATAATCACTTCAAGGCTATTGAAATTATGGCTCAAATAATTATTAAAACCTCTCTATCAACCTAATTTAAAGAGCTTTCGCAAATGGGAGATAACAGTGGATAAAATTTTCCTAGCTCAATAGTTATTCATAAACTACAATACATAACATTCCTTCAAATTTTGTGTAATAAAATTGGACTTTCATAAGGCTTTTGGCTCCATCAATACCATTATTGCTTTTAGATTCCCTTTAAAGTTTATCAAATTGATTAAATGATGCATTGAAATAATATCTTTCAGTATACTTATCAATAGAGCTTTATCAAAGCTCGTTAAAGGTGCTAAAGGTATAAGACAAAGGGATCCTTTATCTTCACACCTATTCACCTTAAGTATGAAAGTTTTATCAAGACTTTAAAGCGTGTGAGTAACCTAGAAAGAAACTTTAAGTTCTATAAAAAATGTAAAAAAAAAAACTAGGCTTTTATAGCTTATCATCTGCATATGGCCTCCTCCTCTTTGGGGCTCACTCTCATTCCACAAGAGCCTTGATGACAACCATTAAAACAATCATGGAGTTATTTGGATTAAAATGAATACGAATAAAATCATGTCTATATTTCCCCAGCTCATCTCACTTACCAAATTGGATTTCCAATTTGACTAGTCTTTAGGCAATGCAACTCCCTTTCATATATCTACGGATATCTACCTCTCATAAAAGACTTACTTACAATTAATAAAGGGGGTACTTGATTCACTTGAGACAATGGTGATAGAAATGAAAATGAATATGATGAGAAGTACGAATAGATATAATCATTATAATTATGATAGTTAGTTAGGATGAAGGAATGATTATCATTATAATTGATAGTAATTAGTTTGTTAAAAACTTAAGAAATAAAAATTTGTTTAAAATATAATTAATTATATTTGAATTAATTAATTAACCATGTTTTAAATATGATTAAATATAATTAATTAATTATTTGTTTATTTATTTATTTATTATTAAAAAAGAGAAAAACAAAAAAAGAAGTATCATGGGCATGACACTTCTTGTCACCCGCATGACAAGTCATTCCTCTCACAATCGGAAGGTATGAAATAATACCTAAACCTTGAATATAAAAATATTGTTCATCCAATAATAATATATTACTAAGCAGTTGCTTTTTTATTCCTTACCCATACCTATTAACCAAGCATCCCATAAGTTATTGCCTCTCTTTATGAGAATCTAGAAGAGAAATAACAATTGGTGCAATAAATGCCTTACTTTTGCTAAAAAAAACTCAATGGATAAAGTTTACCTTAAGCTCGGTGCAAGTATATTGGTTGGCTTGCTTTGTTTTCCCTTTAAGTTTGATTAAAATCGTTGAAAACTTTCTTAAAAGCTTTTTATGGTGTAGAGACAGCAATAGAGGTTATGTTGCTAATGTAGCATAGAGGAATGCTTACTTGCCTAAAGTTGAAGAAGGGCTTGGACTAATATGATAAAGCAAACACACGCAAGAGGGGGGCGAATTGTGTGTGACTTTAAAAAATATTTGCAAGTTACTTTCAATTAGTATAAAGACAAGGGCCTGTTAAAAATTAAAACAATAGGAGCTTGTTAGACGATAGTAGCCTGTTAAATGGTATGAACTTATTAAGGTATGAGTCATGTTGAAACAATGAAAAGAAGGCGTTTGTTAAAAAGAAAAGAATCGTCAGCAAGTCCAAAATAGAAGGAACCTATTATAAAAGTGTAGGACTCGCTTACTGAATTAAGCATATATGTAGAAATATAAAAGATAAGAAGAGAGAGACAAGAAGGATGTAGTCGATTAATACTAGTTCGGCTAACAACTCAAATCTACGTTCGGTCCCCAAATATTCAACTTGAGTGTTTCACCATAAAATCAAGTAGTAATTTGACAAGCCTCTCCAAGCTCAAATTTTAATATTTTTCAAGGGTTTTCAACCTTCCACACTAGTAATATTTCACTAGCCTCTACAAGCTTTCAAATAAAAATGAGGTTTGCTCAGTAATCTCTCTTAACAGAATTTCACTTTCTAAAGCACAAGAGAATTTTTTACAAAGATATCACTTTCAAGAATGTATATGCTTTTGATGAGTTTTGACAATATAGCTTTAAAAACTTCTGAATCGTTCGGTTCTTGTTTACAGTTGCATTGGCTCTTCCTTAAATAGTAAATTTCTTCAACTAGTCATTACTTCATCTTGCATCCTTAGTTAATTGGATAGATTTAAATCTGAATAACTTCGATGTCATCTTTGTCAAAAAAATCTTCTTATAATCACAAGGCTAATATACGTCCTTAGTAGGATCCTTTCGGATAAACCATTTCTGATAAGATAAGTTCATAATGAAGGTTCCTGCAAGAAAGAAAGCATATTTTTATGATTTTATTTCCTTTTGAGAATAAAACCGGTAATTATTTAAGGAAATAAATCCAATTTGAATTTTGAAATATTATACATTTATCATCAAAATTGTTAATCATAATCTTTGAACTAACAATCTCCCCCTTTTTTATGATGACAAGAAATAATAAATATATTTTTCAAAATTCAAAAAGATAATAGATGATTTCGAAAAGATACCTATGATTTTTATGTGTTCAGACATAATTAGAAGGAGCCTGTCTCTAAAGAAAAGAACCTATCGTTTATATATCACAAAATTTCATAAGTTCAACAGCATAATCAATCATATATAATCAAGGCAGCATTAAGAAATATGTATTGAGAAATATATCATTATATATGCAGAAATATGAAAAAATATATCCACATAAACTCTCATCCTTTGTCATTATAAAAAAATAAAGTATAGAGAGGAAGTGAAATAAAAAAGAACGAATTAGAGGAAAAGAGTAAATACTACATCAAACAAAATCGTTAGTATAAGTAAGCCAAGCAGAAAGCAACTAGCAACAGAGTTATTTAAGAGATTCAAAAATTTTTAAGCAAAATCTACAAGTCAAGAAGTTGATTCTGCACGTTGTCTATTCATTCTTGTTTTTGTTCTTGATTGCCTTGAATATCCTATTATTTTCATCCTGAGGAGGAACAGGAGTTTGTTGGTTTAGAGCAAGATCTAAGTTTTCTGCTACTCTTTCATATCTTTTGTCTACCCAGACATTGTTTTGCAATATGTATCCAAATTGATAAGGAATGGAAGGGTGAAATTTAGCCAGAGCATACCAATTTAGATTTGTAAAAGGAACTCCATAATGGTTGAAAATCTTGGTGAGCAACATTCCATAATGTAAGCAACCATTTGTATTATTATAATTCCCCTTGTCCACCATGAACCTCAAGATCATAGCTGGAAGATTCATTTGGTTCCTTTTTAACAAATTATACTCCACATAAGTGTCAAGCAAGCTGCATCTTTCAACTAAGCTACTCCTAGGAAAAATTCAAGTAGCTGAAAGTGATGTAAGGCATCGTGGTATTAAGTCTAATAGTCTGCTTTAGGGTCTTCCATCTTGGGTGTTTTTAGAGTGATTGCAGATGGATTTGACAACTTCTACTATCTTCAGATCATCAACATCCCACTTATGATAGGGAAAATTAGTTCTTCCCGTAAGAGCTACTTCCAGTATATCTCCTTAGATTTCGTCAAAATTAAAATTTCATGTTCATTCACCTATGGGACAATGGCTAGTTTTCCATTAATTTCTTCATTTTTCATGTGTGTGTAGAATATTTTGATTAGCTCATCGCATGCTTTCTTGCTTAATTTTATAAAATTTTCCCAACAAATGGTAATAAAGTGATGAGAGATAGGTATACCTATATCATCAAACATCATAGGAAGCAAGATCCACCCAATAACCACCTTTCTTTCCTTATACTGCATATTATAGCAAACTTCAGCTTCGACTCATTGAAACATTTTTTATGGTATTGATGTCTTTCCTTTTTGTGTAGCTATTTGTATCTTCTTTGTCCTTTTGTCTTTATAAATCATCTCTTCATGAAACAACTTTTTCTATCAATAGTTTCTTCAGTCATATGAGTTTTTCCCTTATTTATTTCTTCCTTTTTTTTTTGCATTCTTCTTCCTCTTTCTTTTCAACATCAGGGTTTTCTTTTTGTTCAGAAACTTTCTCAGCTTGTTTTTCAAGACTTCCTCTAGTTCATGGTTGTCTAACCAAAAGAGAATGTTCTTTTTCTGAATCATCATCATTTATAACCCAGTGCACTTCTGATATTTAGGGCTTAGAGGAAATAGGTTCAGTAATATGAGCTCACCATGACTATTAGTAGAAGTTGGAGTTTTCTTTTGTCCTTTTGATCTAGTTCATGCCATTGTAAGAGAGATGGGTGAGGTTTAGAACATTTGAGATGGAACCAGAAAGTTGGAATGTAGAGAGTCAAGAGCAATGCTTCGAAGAACAATGAAGGTGAGTAGAAGAGAGAAGTCTGTGTTTGGAATATTAGACACTTCTTGAATGTTGAGCTCGTGTGAGGATGAACGATCATACGCTAATACAAGAAGTGTGATTGTTTGCATATCTTTTGATAGATCCATATCGCCGCTTGTCAGAACTTCCCACTTATCCTTAAATGCAAGCTCTTTTCTTATCATGCAAATCTATCTTCAGATAGTGATTTGGTGAAAATGTCAGTTACTTGATTCTTAGTATTAACATATAAAAAATCAATGATTCCTTTTAAAACATGATCTTTGAGAAGATAATGTTTGATTTCTACATGCTTAGTCCTAAAATGATGCACAGAATTTTTAGAAAGATTTATAACACTAGCATTATCACATAATATAGGAATATGAGAAAAGTTTAGAGAAAAATCCTATAGTTGATGCTTCATCCATAAGATTTGAGCACAGTAGTTGGAAGTTGCTATGTATTCTACTTTAGTCATAAAAAACACTGTGCAATTTTGCTTCTTGCAGGACTAAGATACTAGACATCCTCCAAGAAATTAACAGTGACCACTTATGCTTTTCAATCAACTTTATCACTTACATAATTTGCAGCATAATCTGCAACATAATAGCCCACTATGTCAAATGAATCAGCTTTTGGATATTATAGTAAAAAATCTATAGTTTTGTGGAGATATCGAAAGATTCTTTTGACTGTTTGAAGATGACTTTCTTTTGGATTTGATTAAAAGTATGCGCAAAGACACACATTAACCATAATGACTGGTCTTGAGCTTGTAAGATATAGTAGTGATCCAATCATTCCTTTATACTTTGTTTTATCCATAACTTTGACTTCATCGTCTTTATCAAGTTTAGTTCCAGTGTTTATTGGAGTACCCATCGGATTGGCATTCTCAAAGTCATATTTCTTGATGAGTTCCTCTGTGTATTTGTCTTGGCTTATGAAGATTCCTTTTTTTGTTGGTCTAATTTGTAATCCAAGAAAGAATGATAATTTTCCCATCAAGCTCATTTAAGACTCCCCCTGAATTAATGCTAAGAATTCTTTACAAAAGGATGAATTAGTAGTAACAAATATTATGTCATCAACATATATTTGCACTATAAGTAAATCTTTTTCCTTTCTTTTAATAAATAAGGTTTTATCAACCTTTCCTCTTTCAAAGTTATTCTTAAACAAAAAGTTACTTAACCTCTCATACCATGCTCGAGCAGCCTGCTTTAAACCATACAAAGCTTTGGATAACTTCATCACGTAATCCAGATGGTTTTCATCTCCAAAACTTAAGTGTTGCTTAACAAATACTTCTTCATTAATATAACCATTTAAGAATGAATTTTTAACATCCATTTGGAATAACTTGGAATTTTTATTGATATTCAAAGGCAAGTAAAATTATAATTGATTCCAATCTAGCAACAGGTATATAAGTTTCATCAAAATCAATACCTTCCTATGATTATAACCTTAAGCTGCAAGTCTAGCTTTGTTTCTTACCACCTTATCATTTTCGTCAAGTTTGTTTTGAAATACTTAATGAGTTCCAATAACTGACTTGTTTTGTGGACTAGGCACTAAATTCTCTTTGTTCTTGTCAAACTAACTTAGCTCATCTTTCATAATTGAGACTCAATTCTCATCAATAAGAGCTTCTTCAATAGACTTTAGTTCTAGTTGTGAGATGAGAGCCACAAAGTTGTTCTTGAATGATGATTTTATTCTTAGACTTTTAGAGGGGTCTCTAAGAATATATTGATGTGTATCAAAACCTCTCCCTTCTCTCAATGTTTTTTGTATGCATAAGCTCCTGTTAAGATAAAGGAACCTGCTCTATTCTAACTTCAAAAGGGATTTATTGATTTATGATTCTGAAGGTATTATAGGTGTAGTTTGAATCTCTTGTGTATATTTAGGTACCAATGGATGCTCTTCATCATTTTAGTCAGTTGTTGTCGAAGGTAGTGCTTCATCAAATACCATATATATCTATTCTTTTATTTTCTTTGTTCTTTGTTCTTTTATTATATACTCTGAATCCTTTACTAACGGTATTATAGCCCAAGAAAATAGTTCCGTCTAATCTCGCATCGAACTTTCTAAGGTTATCTTTTTCATTGTTTAGAATGAAACACTTACACTCAAATGCTCGAAAGTAAGCAACATTTGGTTTCTTCCTTTACACAACTCATAAGGGGTCTTTTCCAAAATAGGTCTTATAAGACATCCATTAAGTACATAACATGTCGTGGATCCGGATACTACCTTTACCCAATATCTATGAGGTAGTGCACTTCACATAGTATGGTCTTGGCCATATTAATCAAAGTTTTGTTGTTTCTCTCTACTACTCCATTTTGCTGAGACCTCCTTAGAAAAGAGAATTTATGAGTTATATCATTGTTGTCACAAAATTCTTCAAACTTTTTATTATCAAATTCTCCTCCATGATCGCTCCGAATTGAAGTGATGTAGCACTCTTTTTTTTTTGCAAAACTTCTCAAACACTTCAAAAGCAATATCCTTATTTGATAAGAAATAAACCCATGTAAATATGGAGTAATAATCTACTAGAACAAAACCATAATGTTTATTACCAAACCTCTGAGTCCCAGTAGGACCGAATAAATCTATGTGCACAAGTTCAAGTGGTTGGTTAGTAGACATAATATTTTTAGGAGGAAAGTTGCTTTTACTTGTTTACCTTTTAAACAAGCCTCACAAACTTTATTACTTTCAAACTTTAAGGTCGATAATCCTCTTACTAACTTGTTTTTGGCCAATTTTGATAGAATGCTAAACAAACACAATATTATCATTATGAATATCAAAATTTTCACAGTGAGATGAATAGAAAGTAACTTTGTAACCTTTGTCACATAGTTGACTCATACTCAACAAGTTATGTTTCAAACCATCAACAAAGAAAACGTTATCAATGGAGGTAAAGTCAGAATTACCAATTTTACCAACTATGGTGACCTTTGCTTTACTTTTATCTACAAAGACAACATTACCTCCATCTTTTCTTTCAATGTAGTTGAAGTGTGATATTTCACTTGTCATGTGTCTCAAACAACCACTATCAACTATTCATTGCTTCTCTCTTGTATCTATTTTTAAACATATCTGTAGAAAACATTATTTCATTTCAGGTGCCCAAATTTTTTTGGGTCCTTTCAGGTTAGTAGTTTGACCTTTTGGTCTCCAAACATACATTTGAGACAATTTTTTAACAAAATTTACAAGAATGACTAATGTGATCGTGTTTACCACAGTAATTGCACAAAACAGATAAATGATAGTTGTTATGATTTTTTTTCCATTTAACAGGTTCCTGTTGTCTTTGCTATAGCTATTATTGGATTTAACAAAGAAGTTTTTGTATGGCCTGATATTGTTAATTTCATTATATCCAATTCTGACCTTACCAAAAAACGATTTACTATTACTAAGCAATGCATCAAGATTCTTCCTTCCATTAACGAAATTTTCTAGATCTTTTTCTAAAGATAAGATCTTTCAAGCACTTTTCCCTTTTTCAAGTTCTAAGGCGGCAACTTTTTCTTCTAACTATCTTACCTTATCAGAATCATTTTTAGCAGTGTATTTTCCAACTTAGCTACTCTTTTTTTCCAAAACTTCCTTTTCAGGAACCTTTTGCTTATAGTCAACCTCAAGAGACATATTCCTGGTCGCCAACTTCTCATTCACATATTCCAATGATTTAACCATACTCTTTAGAGATACATCATTGCTCTTGGACTTCTCAACTTCTTTGAAATACTTCATTGTTAACCTTTTGTACTAATCATATAATTCATGATATGCATTTTTCAATTCATCAACTTCAATATCAGAGTCAAAATAATATACCTCGTCCTTTTTTTTATTCAACCATGAAGCAAATGTTGCTGACTTCTTATGGTTCTTCTTCTTTAAAGTTATCAAAATCCTAATATGTCCAGGCTATAGTCATTGCTTGCTTTCTGTATTTTCTATTCTCTTATTTGCCTTTTTAAAGAAGAGGACATTCTAGTCTTATGTGTCCAGGCTTCTTGCAGTGATAGCATATGATTTGATTGTTTTATGTATTGCCATTGCTGCTACTACCTTTATATAGGAACATGTTGTTTCTAGCTTTCTTGTTTCCTTCTCTTTTCTTTATTAGCTTCTTTTTATAGAAGCAGGTATATTTTCTGACCATAAAGTTGAACTCGTCATCTCCATCTATTTGCAACTTAGTGTCACTTTCATCATTAATTGATTCATCAATTTCTTTTAGTGTCGTTCCTTTTTTGTAGGATGATCCTTCATCTCACCTATGTTCAATTTCATGGATCATCAGATTTTCTCATAACCAGTCGACTGAAATAATGTCTAGATCTTTTGTTGTTTCTAAAGTATTCACCTTAGGTCTTCATTCCTTTGGTAGTGATCTCAGAATCTTCATTACGAGCTCGTTATTAGAATATATCTTTCCCAAGTTCTTTAAGGCCATGATGATGTTATTGAAGCATCTGAAGAATTCGTCTATGGTCTCTCCCTGTTTCATGCCAATAATTTTGTATTGATGCACTAAAAGACTTATTATATACTTCTTTACCTCATTTGTTCCTTCAAATGTAACTTGTAGTTTGTCCCACATTTCTTTTGCTATAAAGTAGTAGGATATCTTTTCATATTCTTTTGGAGACAACATACATATCAGGTGATGTTTTGCTTTAGCTTTTAGTTGTGCATTTCTACTGCAACATCAATCCATACTTCTACGTTATTGGAAGTGGGAATTGTAGCTCCAATTCTAATTGGTTGCCATACTTTGATATCAACAGATTGAAGATAGATTGTAATTCTCTCATGCTAATATAAGTAGTTATTTCCATTGAAAAAAGGATGCTTTGAGACAGATTGTCCTTCAAAACTTCTCAAGGTGTTTTCCATGATCTATCATGTGCTGTAAAACATAGTAAATGTAAAACTTTGCTCTGATACTAAATGATAAAGCAAACACATACAAACGGGAGGCGAATTGTGTGTGACTTTAAAAAAATTATTTTTAGCAAGTTACTTTCAATTCGTATAAAGATAGGGGCTTGTTAAAAATTAAAACAATAGGAGCCTGTTAGACATTAGTAGCCTATTAAACGACAGAAGCCTATTAAAGTATGAGTCCTATTAAAATAATAAAAACAAGGCATCTGTTAAAAAGAAAAGAATTGTCATCAAGTCAAAAATAGAAGGAAGCTATTATAAAAGTGAAGGAGCCTCTCGCCGAATTAAACACACACAATATAATGTAGAAATAAAAAAGATATAGAGAGAGAGAGAGAGAAGAATGATGCAGTCGATTTATACTACTTGGGCTTACAACCCAAGCCTACATCCAGAACCTAAGTATTCAACTTGAGTGTTTCACTATAAAATAAAATAGTAATTTGACGAGTCTCTCCAAGCTCACAAGTTAATAGTTTTTAAGCTTCTTTAACCTTCCACCTTAGTAGTATTTTATTAGCCTTTACAAGCTCTCAAATAAAAGAGGTTTGCTCTATATGAGCTTCAGTAATCTCTCAATAGAATTTCACTTTTTAATGCACAAGATATTTTTTTACAAAGATATCACTTTCAAGAATGTATATGGTTTTGATGAGTTTTGACAGTATAGCTTCGTAAGCTTCTGAATCATTCTATTCTTATTTACAGTTGCATTGGCTCTTCCTTAAATAATCAATTTCTTCAATTAGTCATTGCTTCATCTTGCATCCTTAGTCAATTGTATAGATTTAAATATGAATAACTTTGATGCCATCTTTGCCAAAAAATCTTCCAGTAATAACGAGGCTAATATACTCCTTAGTAGGATCCTTTTGGATAAACCATTTCTAATAAGATAAGTTCATAATGAAGGTTTTTCAAGAAAGAAAGTGTGTTTCTTATGATTCTATTTCCTTTTAACAATAAGACCATTAATTATATAAGGATATAAATCTACTTTGAATTTTGAAATATTATACATTTATCATTAAAATCGTTAATCATAATTCTTAAGCTAACATAATACCCTTAAAATTGAGCAATAAAATCCAAATGACTAAAATAATTTTAGAGGATTTGGTTGATAAAAATCTCTTTGGATCAAATGGATCCACTCCCACTACTTAAAATATGAAAACTTTTGTTTTTCTCCTCTCCCAAATATAAACTCATTTGTATCTATAAGCTATGACATCAAACAAGCTTGATATTTAAATCTAGAATAAGGGATGGCTCCTCCACCAACTTTTGGTCAGATAATTAGATTTCTTGAGGCCCTTCATGTAACATCCCGTCCCCATATTAAGGGTTATGACCCAAAATTTCAGTACATGCGAGCTCAAAGAGAAATTAAGACAATACATTTTCTTACTTATGCATCATATTAGCATATATGCGCATAAATACGGAATGTTTTCACATAAAAAGTGGTACATGCATTCATTGACAAC
>JANIJH010000224.1:30133743-30146221 GCA_024520975.1 Erythroxylum areolatum
TTTTTCTCATTCCTTTTCCAACTTAATCACTTTTAAATTGTCTATTATGCTTGTATGAACTCACTGAAACTTCCAAACAATTCGGAAATAATTCTAAACTTCAACATCATAAATTTAAATCCTCATTTTCACTTTCTCACACTACTGTAATTTATAACTTCTGCATCTCTCTTTCTCCAATTTTCCATCACAACAACCCACGTTTGTTTTCATTTTCCTCTTAAAATACCACACCTCTTTATGCTCTATGGTTTCTTAAGCTTTAGCCTCATTTAAACCCATCTCTAACAATACCCACATATTGACGCATATATACAAAAACAACAGAGCATGTCATCTTTACTACAACGTCACTGCACATGTATATATTTCTGCACATCCTTTAGTATCCAGCAACATTCTCATTTCATTATAAGTTTATCATTTTATTAACTCTATACCATGACTTCACCTACATCTTCATTTAAATCCATTTCTACCATCATATAACCACTTCACATATGTACTAACCTTCTGCGTTCTTTTTTTCCAAAACAGAGCATATCTAAACCTCAACTTTCATGATTTTATACTTCATCATCATAGTCTAAAACCAGTCCCATATAGAACCCAACGAATTACTCCTTACACCTTTCATGCATTCATTTCTAACACAAATCCAGCATCAAAATCATGTTACAAAACTCAATAAAGCTCAAGACATAACTTACTTGAGTTGGTAAACCGAATTCCAACAGTGAAATTAACAAGCAAGATTTCGGTGGTTGGAAAGGAGCAACACAATGAAGCAGAAACAAACACTAGCAGATTTGGTGATGAAAAGGAGAGCTTGGCGATGAATACTTTCGGTGAAGACCAAAGTCATTCCAAAGAGCAACAAGAGCTACACTAAAGTGTATAAACGTGTATAATGAATCTAGTGACACATGGCTCCATGCATGTGAGCCATTTGTCACTCAGATCAGACGACCACATGTCACCTTGCATGAGAACCATTTGTCACAATGTAATTGGTCCATTATTTAAATATTTTCCTAGTCTAAAATACCCCGAAATTTTCAAAAAAAATCACCAAAAATCCAAAATAATTAGAATATTCTCTAAACAAATTTTCAGCTAAAATAATTCACCAAAAATTTCTCTAAATAAATTTTTAAAGCAATTAATCTACAGTTCGCATTTCAATTTCATTTTTAATAATTCATAATACCCGAAAATGTCATGAATGCATGTACAATTATTTGTATATGTCCAAAATGCTTATGCACAAATAAGCAAATATTCATATATGCAAAGCATAATATATACTGAATTTCCTTAATATCCTAACCCCTAATATGGGGCGTTACAGGTTATATTGAATTAGAAAAGATACATCCATATCTACAAAGATCTCCACTATCTTTAGATGATCCTCCCATATGCTCTTTATCTTTTAAAGCTAACATGTATCCATATGATCTTATCTACCATATCATCTAAGATCTCCCCACAATATCTATCTATTAATGATGAGTTATCTAAGTCAAAGTCTTTCATATCACATTAGGTTGATATAATACTTACCAATGTTAAGTATATTAGTTATGGTCCATTCGTTTGAGATTACACTAGGTCCTTAGTTTATTAAGAACTTATTCTTAGCCGAGTCAATCTACATAGGATTTGAAACTCTTTCCAAAACTCGCACCATACTCAATCTAACCTACTAAGCTACTTTGGAGCTCTTATATACCTCTTTCTTGTGTGTGATATAGCTAACCTTTAACCCAAGGTCCATCTTAAGCTAACTATGAAGTGTCTTCCTATATTAAGGGGCTAACATCTACCATATTACTCAAACTACCATTGTTAAGGACATAAATTCTTTAGATATGATTTTGAAGGCTTAAAAGAGTAGACAAGAGTGGGAAGCATTAGATCACATGTGCAAATTGCTAGATGGAGAGTCAAAAACTACTTTAATCATACTATCTTCATTTTTTGGTATGTTATCACTTTTTGCTTGTTCATATATTCCATCATAAATGACAAGTACTAAATCTTGTAATCCTTGCTTAAATTATCCACAGATTAGAATGATCAATAATTAAAAAAATGTTTTGGTTGTTTTCATCATAATTAAAGCATAATGTTACTTTATATTACTTCAAAGCATAATGCAGTACTCTGATTTTGAGTTTTTCTACTTTTTTTTATTTAAATGGAGATGATACCTTAAGCGTTAGAGTATGAAATAGATAAGGTATGCTTATGTGATCTTCTTCATTGGAAGTCAAACTTTTGTTAAGTATGTTTGCTAGAATAGAATTGTAGTCTCTCAGTTGAGTATTTTTGCACAACCTATGAGTATATACATTTGGAAACTATTTATAGTTCTCTTTGGATTTCCCTGCCACTGATGCTTAACTCCAATCCACAGATAAAATTAAATCAATCAGATCCTGATTATATGATGAAGGTTTCAGTTACTTGTTAACATTTTACATACATCTAATACTACAAATAATACTGAAAAAGGAATGCTTAAATACACAATGTCATTTTTTAATTTGGTATGAGTTAAGTTTTTTTTTTGGCTTTGTGTAGAGCTAAAAGAAAGATTTTGAAGTGTTTTTCAGTCAATTACAGGTATACAAATTTTTGAGGTCAAACTTCAGTTAGTCTGTAATTCTACTGGCTACTTTCACTTTTATAGAATTTTTTAATGTACCCTATTAATATGTCGAAGTAGATGTTAAATTAGACCCTATATCTTATTAGACCAAACATTAAATTGAAGCCTATATCTTATCAGACAAGATGTTAGTATTTGATATAATATTGTTAATTATACCATATATCCTATCATACCAAACACTACTATTCGATATAATATTTTTAATCGGACCCTATATCCTATCGAATCAGACGTTTATATTTTAAAAAATAGTATATAACATAAAATTTAATTTTGATAACACTTTTGTAGAAGAGTTAACCTGACTATAAGTTCCTGAGAGTTGAAGCGACTCTTGATCTTTTGTCAAATAAGTTATATCCTAGGATCCTCTATTTTTCATTTATCTTTTATTTAAGTGAAGATATTGACTTTTTTTGTCTAATTAAGAACATGGTATTGCAGTGTAGAATATATAAGCGTTATATCTATTATCTACTAAAAAAGTCAATGTTTTCTCTTCAAACTTGTTTGCAAGCAAGTTCCAAACTGATGTAGGAAAATCTTGGGCTTAAATTGAATCAAGAAGGAAAAATAATCTCTAATTTCTTTGAAGTTTTTAGATAGCTTTTTATTAACTTCTGTTTGTTGTTCACAATGTACAAGTTGGATTAGATGCTTTGATGCAATTAAGATGGAAAATCATTCGAGTTTTGAATGTTAGATTAATTTAATAATCATAAGTGTGGCTCATATTACTTTATTTGATTCTAAAGTGTGGCTCATATTACTTTATTTGATTCTAATATAAAGCGGGTCCAAAATAATGATTATTGGGTTTGTTAAAGGAAATTAGAATCATTAGGCTTAATTAATAATGAAACTCTTCCCTCTCCCATCAGTTCAGAAAATGAATAGATATAAAAAAACATAAGTTCTTAAACCATTGAAAAGAATGAAGAAAGGGAAGAAGGTGAGAGTGGATAAAGCGTTCGCGTAAAGAAGGTATTTGCGAATAAGAAGAGATTACATAAGTATGGATCAAGGTTAGTATTTCTCTCTTTTCTTTATAGCACTAATTTTAGGGTTTGAAGGTGTTGAATTAATTATGTCATAAATGTTCTTGGGTGTTGGCCCCCAAATTTTTTTCTTGATGAATAAGTATGATTTACATTAATTATGAGGTCTTTAAGAAATTTTGGGGAGTTAATTATTATGTTAATGTCAGAAAGATTATATGATATAGGTTAATGGAATTAAAGTATTAAGGTTATAAGAATGTTCAAAGGTATTTTTGGTAAGACACTTAAGATTAAAAGAACCTAAGCTTATAAGGAAGGGCAAGATGGACTTTTCTCAATCATTAAGGGTAAAATGGGAAGAAAGAAATGTTGTCTTCTTCCTAAAGAAGGGAAAAACGAAAATAGGATAGAAAGAAGAGAAACAACAAATCAAAGAGAGAAAGAAGAGAGGTTTCGGTGGTTGAGAGGAAAAAAGAGAGTTGAGATAGGGTTTCATCTTTTCCAAGCTTTCTAGAGAGATTTTGAGGTTGTGCAAGAAGAGAAAAACGTAGAGGAAGAGAAGAGCTTCTATTTGAGCCAAAGATCTCTTCATTTGGTGAAGAATCAAGGTAAGATCATTTTGAATCTTTTGAATTTTAGAAGGATTTTAGTTCATAGAGTTTAGAAAATGCATGGGTTTAAGTATTCTAGAACCAATTTTAGTGATTGTGCTTTGAGGGATTTTCAATTGAAAACCCTATTGAGTGGGAACTTTGTTATTGTATAAGGGGATCAAAAAAGGCAAGATAAACAAGAGGAGAGGCATTTTGAGCAAGTCTTTAAGCAAGGAAATCAAGGTGAGTATATGTTTATAATAGAGGAAATAAGCCACTAGTGTTTTCTTTGAATCAAAGAAGTTTAATGCTTTCAATTGCATCATAAATGTGCATTTATTGCTCTTTAAATGTTTTGAGAAAGTGCTATATGTTTGATGTATAAATTGTGTGATTTATTTATGAAATGAAAAATGGAAACGATTTTTGAAAGGATACCAAGTTTATGAAATCAAGTTTCGAAAATGTGTCACTTTGGGCAACAAGTTTACAAGTCATGAATTACATGTTATGTAGGATTGTGGTGGTCCCTTAAGTTAAGTCTAGTGCACTTTGATAAAAGGCTTCTCCCGCCTGACCGCTGGTGGCATGAAGCTCCTTCATGAACTCCCATAAGTTCACGACTACGTAAGACCATTATGTGGGATTGCGTTAGTACGTTCTATTCCCGACTACATAGGACCTTTATAGGAAATGTGTAGTATGTTCTATTTTGGATCTACCCAAACCATTCTGATGTGCTTATGTGCTTATCATATGTGAACAAGTTTAATGCATTCATGTTTCGTAGTTTGAGAATTTGACTACATGATGTGAAACATGTGTTTTATGAACTCTATGAGAATTTTCTGTGACAATTGAATGTTTTCAAAGGTTTTGCTTATTTTTTCGTTATAAACTGTTACCCACGAGCTTTCAAGCTCATCCCCTTTTCGTCCCATCTTCAGGTGATAGCGAAGTGATCAAGTGATCAAGAGCTTAAAGGAATTACACCAAATTTGCTTATTTTATATTTTGAGTTAGTTTTGGGAAAGCACAATGTTTTAGTCGCATTTCAAGGTTATTTGTTCAAGAATCTTTTGTAATTTAAGATTTTGAGATGATGATGTACTGTGGCTTGAAATGCCATTAAAGATTTGTAAAACTGTGTTCTTTTAATGTTAATGAAATATGAATTGTGTATGGATGACATTGAGTTGGAATCAAATATACTTAAAGAAGTTATCAACTTGAGATGATTATCGAATTGAGCAGATGGTTTTGGAACATGAATTGTTGATATATATATATATATATACATAATTGAGATGTTATGGAAAAGAAAGATAGGAATTATGACTGATCAGATGTAGTTGAATATGATGAATCAAATGAGTTGAGATTTGAGAATTTAATGAAGTCAATTTGGTAGCTGAATGGTTATACTCAAGACATTCCAAGTTTGCACAGTGCAAATTTTAAGTCTTCCATAAGGGTAAAATTCATATTCTAACTTCAAGAGAAAAACTGTATTGATCTAGGCTAAATTAGATAAAGTTGTCGTCTATAAAGTTGTAGCTTATCTTTCTAACTTTCCAACGATATATAGTATGAAATTTTTAGACATTGGAATTGAAAGTTATGATCTTTATAAGTGGATATGCTCAGGAGTGTAGACTGAAACATCTTCTTATCCATTATAGATTGAAACATCTTCTTATGTTGACCTTTTGTAGACAGAATCATCTAGTCCAATTTTGACCCTCTAGATGATAGAATCTATCTTCAAAATCTTCATAAAAATTGTAGATCTAGAATTCCTTTTTCAAACCATCCTAAAGTGACCTTAATTTGACATTTATAGAGAAAGTTATGCCAATTGTCCTGAAGCAGGTTCAACATGATTAAGGACAAAACCTTGCTTGATTCCTTCGGCCATAACGACATCATCTGACCTCTAAATGAGATGATTCTTCTTTCCAAATAAACTAAAGACATAGAGCTACAAATTGCCTGAAGGAATTTAATTTTAATTCAATCCCTAAGACTTTCAATTTCTAGATGGAAGTTGAGCACAGAATATTTGCTTCAGTATAAGAATAATTTGAAAATGGGGCGCAACACTTATGGTATCAGAGAATGAAGATGAATCGAGGATGACTAATGAGGGTTAATTGAAATAACCATGCATGGTAACAAGCATAAGCACGCATTTTTATGACATCAGAGTTGAGCTCCGGAATCGAGGTCCAATATTGGATGAATTATACTCTTGAAATATTTCTTAGAATGTTAAAGATTAAATCTTACATGTGGTATCAGAGCAAATTATGACACTTTGATTTGCATTAGAGTTAACCCTAAAATTATCGATAGCGAATAATATTACTTTAAGGTTATAAAAGATTGCTTATTGTTTCCATTGTAATATCTCAATTAAGGCTATCTTATTTCTCGATTTCTGGATTTGATTTTATCGATCGAACGATCCTTTATAATAAAAGTCAGAGATTGCGATGGTGTTGCTGTCTTTCACATATATGTTTGCTTATTTTATTTTAAATTGAGATGGGAGAGTTATTAAGTTGGGTTCTCTAAGAATATAAATCGAAAGCTGTGTTTTTTGTTTGTGGAGCCGACCTGACAAAGCTTTAAGTTTATAATGTGTTAAAAGCATAATAATTACATTAGTAAAGAATAGTTTTTATGGGACCCACCATTAAAGGCATTGGATTTGTGCTACATTAGTTGATTACTACATTTGTATGAGATCTAGAAAAACATGATGCATGCGTGGGGCCTATCTTTAAAAATTTTTATGTTTGAAGTAGTGAAGCATACCTTGTTGGGGTAACTTGTGTTCTGTTTATGGAAAACAAAAGAGTTAAACGACAAGGTTTTGTGAGGCCCGTCATAGAAAGACTTTGGTTTATGTTGTTGTAAAGTAGAATTCTTTTGAGATTAAAATGTATGAAAATCATGACTTCTTTGTTGAAAAGTCTTTAGGCATATTTTGTTGGAATTGCCAGAAAGTTTTTGAAAATAAAAGGTTTAAGATGGTCAGTTATGTTTTGGTACTAATAGTTTTTAGACTATTACAATCTGGTAATAAAATTACAATTGTGTTCCTAAAAGTTTTTTTGAATTTTACAATATCATCTTTCAACATCATAGTTAAATTTCAAATTTTATTTATACTTAATTCAATGTTTATTGTATAGAAAGCTTGTTAGTCACCAAAGTGACCTTACTTGAAAAGATATTTAGACATTTAATTATGAATTCTTTCAATTGTTCATGTTATATGATGCTAATAAATGACATACTAGATGAACTGAATAATTGAGATTATTAATCATAATGCTAGGAGATCACCTAAAGGTGGATAATTGCTTATAATTAATAACATTAAAGAGACTTTTCAACCTACTTGGTGAATATGTTTGTATATCTAAAGATAAAATGCATACTAGGTTGAGTATAATTAACTGTCTATCAAAATGTGTGTATATATATGTAAGCATCATCAAGGATTAATGATATGTGTTTAAGTATCATCGAAAGGTGGACTTAAATATATATATTAAAGTTTATTATTGTCTGAATCTATTAATTATACTCAAAGTATTAATATGTGGGTTTGTTTTTACATTCGCAGTTTCTAGTAATTTGCTACCTATGGGCAACGGTCTGATCAAGTTTAATGGGCTAAATTATGTTGAATGGTCTGAGAAATTCCAATTTCAGTTGGGTATTTAGATAAGGACCTAGCATTAGTTGCAGAGAAGCTTGCAACCATTACTTAGACTAGTACCCAAGTTGAAAGGGCATATTTTGAGGCTTAGGAAAAGTCTAACAAGTTAAGTCTAAGCTTGATGTGATTAGCAATGGCTGAAAATGTTAAGCCATCAATGCCTCGTACGAACAATTCAAAGGAATTCATGATGAAAATCAAAGAGTAATCATAATCAAATATAACTGACAAGTCTATTATAGGAAGTTTGATGAGTAAAGTGGCGACTAAGAATTTTGACTGGTCATAACCTATCCATGATCATGTAACAAGCATGTAAATTTTGGTTGCAAAGCTGAAATTAATGGGTCTGGATGTGAGTGAATCCTTCCTATTACAGTTTATCATCAACTCACTTTCTCCTGAATTTGGTCAGTTCCAAGTGAATTACAACACGTTGAAGGAGAAATGAAACTTTCAAGAAATTAAGGCCATGTTGGTGTAAGAAAAAGGGAGATTAAAGAAAATGAAGGAACACTATGTTCGTATTACAGTACACAAAGAAGCTAATAGTAGAAAGGAAAAGTTAGGAAAGAGGAGCAATAAGAAGGATAAAGCCCCAATGAAGGTTAATGAGGGCCAAATCCATAAAGAGCAACATTGTTTCTTCTACAAGAAAGCTGGTCACCTATATCGTTTCAACCTTGATGTTAATTATTTTAATTCCTTGTTTCATATTGAACATAATATTGGTAATAAACATAGTGCATATAATGAACACTCTGCTTACTTATGGCATCAAAGGTTAGACCATGTATCTAGAGAAACGGTAATGAGGTTAGTAAAAAGTGAAATCTTACCTCAACTAGATTTTACTGATTGGGATGTATGTGTGGATTGCATTAAAAGCAAGCGAACCAAACACATATCTAAGAATTCAGCCATGAGAAGTACTGAGTTACTTAAATTAATACACAATAATATATGTGGTCCATTTCATGTCCCATCTTGGAGCAGTAAAAAGTATTTTATCACCTTTATTGAAGACTATTCACAACATTGTTATCTCTATTTACTACATGAAAATTCTCAATTAGTAGATATTCTTGAGGTGTTTATTAATGAGGTAGAAAGGCAGTTAGATAGAATAGTGAAAGTCCAAAGGTCTAATAGAGGTGGTAAATATTATAGTAAAGATGATGAGAATGGATAGTATCCAGGTCCATTTGTAAAATTTCTTCAAAGTTGGGGCATTTGTGTACAGTATACAATGCCCGGTACACCACAACAAAATGGTGTAGCTAAAAGGCGAATCATACTCTTATGGATATAGTTAGAAGTATGTTAAGTTATACAAATGTACCTTTATCCTTAAAGATGTAGGCATTAAAGATAGCTACATATCTACTTAATATGGTTCCTAGTAAACTGATTCCTGTGACACCTTGTGAATTGTGGACAGGTAGGAAACCTAGCCTAAGACACCTGCATGTTTGGGGTTGCCCAAGCAAAATAAGGATTTATAACCCTCACGAAAGGAAACTTGATGCAAGAACCATTAGTGATTATTTCATCGGTTATTCAGAAAAGTCCAGAAGATACATATTTTATTATCCTAACCATGGTACAAGAATAATTGAGTCTGGTAATGCTAGGTTCAATAAAAATAGACAAATCAGTAGGATTAGGGAACCACAAAAGGTGGATATTCAAGAGATTCAAGTGGAAAATCCTTCTCCTAGTGTCTCTTCTCAAGTTGTTGCTCCTCTTATTGTATCACAATCACACAACATATCAAAATAACAAGTTAATGTTCCAGGCCCACAAGAAGTGAATGTCAATAATGAACTATTAAATAATGTGCAAGTTGCAAATGATTAAGTGATATCACAAGAAATAGTATTGTGAAGGTCTATAAGGGAGAAAAGACTAGCTATATCAAATGACGATGTGGTGTATTCACTTGAGCATAAGTGTTACTTAAGCATTGATAAGGATCCAGTCTCATTTAAAGAAGCCATGAAATGTAATAATTCTGAAAAGTGGCTAAATAATATAAAAGAAGAGTTAAAATCTATGGATGATAATCAAGTCTGGGAACTAGTTAACTTACCTGAATGCTCAAAGCAAGTGGACTATAAATGGGTCTTTAAGACCAAAAGGGACTCGAAAGGTAATATTGAAAGGTACAAAGCCAGACTTATAGCCAAAGGTTATACTTAAAAGGATGGCATTGACTTTAAAGAGACCTCTCCAGTCTTAAAGAAGGACTCTTTAAGAATTGTTATGCCATTAGCAACTCATTATGATTTATAGATTCACCAAATGGATGTAAAGACCGCTTTTATGAATGATGACTTAGAAGAAAAAGTTTATATGGAACAACTGGAAGGTTTTATGATTGCAAAAAAGGAAAATATGGTGTGTAAATTAAAGAAGTCAATATATAGTTTAAAACAAGCCTCTCGACAGTGGTATCTTAAGTTCAATGATGCCATTACCTCTTATGGTTTTGTAGAAAACACTATTGATAGGTGTATCTATATGGGTCAGTGGGAGCAAGTTCATTATTTTGGTACTATATGTTGACGATACTATTTTGGCTGCTGATGATTTGGGCTTGTAAATGATGTAAAGAAATTTCTCTCTAATAATTTTTAAATGAAAGATATGATTGAGGCATTTTATGTGATTGGAATAGAAATATTCCGTGACAGGACACAAGGATTGTTAGGGTTATCTTAGAAAAGATATATTAGTAAAGTATTAGAGAGATTTAGGATGGAAAAATGCTCAACAAGGTAGTTCTAATTCAAAAAGGGGATAAATTTAGTGAAATGCAATGTCCCAAGAATGATTTGGAACGAAAGGAAATGAAATAAATTCCCTATGCATTTTTAGTTAAGAGTCTTACGTATATTCAAACTTGTACTCAGCCAGATATCAGTTTTGTTATTGAAATGCTAGGCCAATATCAAAGTAATCCTGGATTGGACCACTAGAAAGCCGTAAAGAAAGTTTTAGGTGTTTACAAGGAACTAAGGATTATATGATCACATACAGGAAATCAAATCACTTAGAAGTGATTCGTTATTTAAATTCAGACTATGTTGGTTATGTAGACTCAAGGAAATCTACCTTTGATTATCTATTCCAACTAGTAGAAGGGGCAATTTCTTAGAAGAGTAGAAAATAGTTTATCATTACTACTTCTACTATAGGCGCCAAATTTGTGACATCCTTTGAAGCCACTATTCAAGCATTGTGGTTGCGGAACTTTGTCTTAGAGCTAGATATTGTTGATAGTATAGCTAGAGCGCTAAACATTTACTATGATAATTCTGCAGCTATCTTCTTCTTTAAAAATGACAAATATTCTAAGGATTCTAAACACATGGATTTGAAATACTTGTCAGTCAAAGAAGAAGTGCAAAAACATAAAGTGTTAATTGAGCATATTGAAACTGATCTAATAGTAGCAGATTCGTTAACTAAAAGATTACTACCTAAAACATTTAGTGGCCATGTTGAAAGGATAGGCATTATAGATAAGTCCTTGTTAACATGAGATCATGTTATGTATGTACATATGTTTTGATATTTGATATTATTGTTTTGACACTTGTCAATTCAATAATGTTATGTTTTTTTCTTATTTGTCAGTTGTCACGTTATGTTGTGTACATGCATTGTTTTATTGTGATGATAAATTATGTTTTAGGAAAACATTAAAGTTGAGAATTCCAGTGTTTCTCAATTATAGTTAAATTTGAGTTAAGGTGATTGTGTGATATAAGGAAGGAATCATGTCGTTAGATGACTTGTGACCGCTATGATCTCATTATTTCAATTCATTCAAGTTTAATAGCTTGATAGATTCAATATATGGTGTACACTTGAGTTTTTGGATCATCAAGTCGTAACATGGGCCAAGTAGGAGATTGTTAGATTAATTTAATAATCATAAGTGTGACTCATATTACTTTATTCGATTCTAATATTAAGTGGGCCCAAAATAATGGTTATTAAGCTTGTTAAAGAAAATTAGAATCATTAGGGTTAATTAATAAAGAAACCCTTCCTTCTCCCTTCGGTTGAGAAAACCCTAACAGATATATAAAAAAAACATATGTTCTTGCACTATTGACAAGAACAAAGAAAGGAAAGAAGGTGAGAGTAGATAGAGCTTTAGTGTTAAGAAGGTATTTGCGAACAAGAAGATCTATACTCGCTATTTGCGAACAAGAAGAGAATACGTGAGTATAGATCAAGGTTAGTATTTCTCTCTTTTATTTATAGCACTAATTTTAGGGTTTGAAGATGTTGAATTAGTTGTGTCATAAATATTCTTAAGTGAATTATATGCTTGAAATATTCCTTAGAATGTTAAAGATTAAATCTTACATTTGAATACCTTAACTATCGACAAAATAAATGTTTGCCTGAAATCCCCAAGTATGCTTGTTTGTGTCGAACTTTGGAAAGTATAGTA
>JANIJH010000224.1:30183987-30201688 GCA_024520975.1 Erythroxylum areolatum
TTTCTAACTACTTTTATTTTGTCTCTCTTTGTTATACATCAAAATCATTTTTAAGTAAAGTCATTTTGACTTAACAAGAGTTAAGGAAGCAATCAAGGTCAATTTGAATCATAGGTCTTCTTTGTACACACCGTATCTTGCAATCATCAATGAGAGATGAGAAAGACAACTTTCTTCTTTGTTGTTTGCAATAGGTGCGTTTTTAAATCCTATATTTCAGATTGGATTTTACAAAAGTTGAAGTTAGTAGAGGAATACTATTCACTGTTACAACAATTGTTGGCTATGAAATGATGCAAGATCTTTTAAGCTCACAAATAGAGCTTTATAAGCTGTTTTCTAGGAATTTTGGATTGTTGATGGCTATTTGACAAAGAACAAAATTTTCTCTAGGTATTAGTTGTTTCCTTTTTCTTATTTTTTGAAATTTAGTTATCACCTTATTTTGTTTGTAATGCTACTTTTTGTTATCTTACAACTTATAGTTTTTTGATGGGATCAATTCAAAAGTGGTGTTTTAAAATTACAAAGGTTTACAATTCGAATTTTAAGTCAATATGTGAGTGCAATAGGCTGTGAACGGAACTGGAATACGTTTGAATTTATTCATTCCAATAAAAAGAAATAGATTAGAGTACAAGAAATTGAATGATTTAGTATTCGCTCGTTACAATTTAAAGCTTTGAGAAAAGTATGTTATTATCATTATTAATTTTGATATAATTCTTTATAATTTTCTAATAATTAAATTTTATTGTTTACTAGGAATCTTAATAGTACAACTATTTCAATAGATCTAATTTCTATTAATAATAGAAATTAGATTTGATAAATGTGAACAACTTGGAAGATAATCTTGATTGAGAAAATATTGATATGTCATTTAATGCATTGAATATGAATTATGGTGATGATGATGATACTCCTCTCAATAATGAAGATTTTGTACCAAATGATAATTGGGGTCAATGTAGTTATAGCAGATATCCTTCTATAGACAATTGAATGAAGCTCTAGGTTTTTGTTTTCCTCTTCTTTAAATTTTACTTATATTTAATGTATATGTTAAATTCTATATATGTATTATAATTGTAAATATTTTTGTTATAAATTTCACCTCTAGTTGGTTAATTTCTCATCATGAACTCTTATCATAAATTGTAATAGTTTGAGAATTAAGGATATTTGCTATTATTTTTGTTAGATATGTTGATGTAATTATTATTTATTATATGATAATTTGTATTGTTCTTCATTATATATTTGTATGATGATAATTATTTTTTTTATTAATTGTGATTAATATTTATACGTGAAATATTTAAAAATTATTGTTATTTTATATTAATTATAGTTATTATTTATTATTATGTTTTTTGAAAATAAGATTGGTGTAAACTTATATAATATATCATATAACAGTATAATATGATAATAAATTATTTTTATAATTTTTAAAAAATTTTAAAACTATTTTATAAATTTAAAAATTACTCAAAATAATAACTAATATTTACCGGTATCGTACAAAAATTCAATTTGGTACCAAATGGGATACGGTATTAATAACATCCATAAAGATTGCGGGAGAAAGAAAGGAAGCGGACAAAGAAAAAGGCAGATGCGGAGAGAAAGGAACGGAACAAAGGAAAAGGCAGACGCGGAGAAAAGGATTGAGACAATTGGGAGAAAAGAGGATAGTTTTTGTTTTCTTATAACTTTATTATTTTAATAATAACTAAAGTAATAACTTACAAATGTTTATTTATTTATTACAAATGTGGTTATTGAATCTTCTTAATTAGTGGTCATGGGCTTATGGGAAGTGGTGGGGACTTGGTCCCACCCACTAACTTTCCCACTTTTCGGTATCACATTAAACCAAACCAAACCAAACCAAACTCCTCATAATATTATCAAGGAGGGGGTATTTTAGCTTAGTCAGCATCTCAACAGATAATGTCGTACAGAACCACGTAATCATATTTATTCATAAATAACAGAACACGGGGGACCAAACCTCAAACAAACTTGGAAGCCTTGTCCATTGCCTTCTCTCTCCGCCTTTCTTATCTGCCACTCCCTCGCACGAGAATTTGGAATTTCCTCTGTACCAAGATTGATAGAGACAACAACAAAATTAAAGATCAATCAACTTTTGTACAATTTAGTCTCTTAAAATCCTTTTCATCCAAAAGATTTAATCTTTCGTCTTATACCAGTGATTTGGATTTCGTGATTTCTTCGACCATCGTACCGTACGTATGCTTACTCTCTTTATTTCTTTCCTTGAAAGACAGTTTACTCTTCCCGATCCTGTCCATAATTGTCATGCAAAAAACAAAGAGTTATTGATTGTGATTAAGATGGATTTCGCGTGTTTACTTCCTTTGCACGATTGGCTCAAATACAACGTGATAACTACTTTTTTTTGTGAGTCTTAAAATTTAATTTTTGCAGGACTGCTACTGGATAATTGTGTTTGAAGTACAGTTCTCAAAACTGTCGATTGGATTTGGATAAGAATCTTTGCCTTGAAGAAGATGAGAAGAGGTGTTAGATGCATAAGCCATTTCCTGTCTGCGATTCAACGTCAAGAATATAACCACTCGTTTAGTTTCAGTCGAAGTCAACGGAATTGGGTTTACGCCAACTGCGTTTCTGCTTATGGACATGGAGTTGATGGTAGAGTTCTTTGTCCAGAGTTCTTTATCTCTAGAGCTCTGTCTACTGACCTTGCAAAAGTTTCACCTTCAGGTTGTAGCTTATGATCTTATCTGGGTATTTCTTTCTCAAATTCTGTTGGTGGCTTAATATCGAGCGAGTGAGAGATTGTAGATTATCATTACTTTATTGTTTTTTGCTGAATTCTCTGATCGCAATTGCAGATGTGACCCGAGGGGGGCCGCTTGTGGAGTATGAAAGAAGGATAGCTGCGGGTGAGCTTGTGGACGGTGATAGCTGCCAGGTACGGGAATTTTCTTTTATGTTTTATTTTCTCCAACTCTTTTCATTGCTTTTGAGTTTGCTATTATGGGGGTGCTAAAGTGCGATACCCACTCGCTGCCATGAAAGGATGCATTGATGATAATTTAAGCAGGTAGGCACTTTAAGAGAGCTTCAGAGACTCTATGATGAGATTGTGGAGTCAGCAGATGCCTGCAGGTTGGATCGTTATTCAACTTCAGACAAATCTGGGAGGTAGACTATTCAATTCTGATTCATTTATTATTGCAGCTTTGTATGAATATCAAACTGTTCCCTTTATCTTTAGAATTGTCCTGTTTCTATTGATTTCTGGGTTTTGCCAGATATCCAATTCCTTTGCTGGTCACTCAATTTTTTTGTAATGCACAGGAGTAGATGGTTGTGGTCTCGTCTCATCCCACAGTCTTCATATTCGCCTGTTAAGGGACTTTATCTGTATGGTGGAGTGGGCACCGGAAAAACTATGCTCATGGATTTATTCTATGAACAATTGTACGCTTACTATCTTTATTTATTTTGGACGTAATTTTGTTTCCTTGTCATGTTACTCTGGCACTGAAGAATGGGATCTAAAATCATTAGCCTAAAAATAGAAGAGCATAATTCTATCATCATCTTGGCATCTTCCAGTATGCCCCATGGATACTTGTTGAACTTATCTCCTGCAATCTAATCTGCAGGCCCAACAATTGGAGGAAAAGGAGGGTCCATTTCCATGACTTCATGTTAAATGTCCATAGTCGGTTGCAAGTAAGAAGCTGCTCACATTTATATTTTAAGTTTCATACACATATTTGATATTTCCACCAGCTATGTTGTTTTTGTTTCCATTGATCATCTCATGTTTCCTCACTGTTGTGGCGGGTAAACATCACAGGCACTTTTAAAACTCAATTTGATGATTGTTGGATATGATGCTAATTTTAGTTTCAAATTAGTATTCTCTTATTCTTCTGTTTGGTTTGTATTCTAATTAATCTATAGAGATACTGCAGTGAGTTTGATACTATAGTTTAAATGTGGAATACTTGCAGAGGCATAAGGGCGTGTCAGATCCACTTGAAGTTGTTGCAGCAGAGATATCAGATGAAGCCATCTTATTGTGTCTTGATGAATTCATGGTATAAATTTGGAATAGCATTGTGTTTTTTTAACTGATTGCAAGTTTTGATGCTGTGTAACTTTTGTAGGTTACTGATGTTGCTGATGCATTGATTTTGAACCGGCTTTTTGGACATCTATTCTGCAATGGCGTTGTAAGTCTACTTTGTCTTGTCACTTCTATTGATAATCTGAATTAATGGTTTATGGATGGGAATTGAAATTAAATTTATATGTTTATGCATGATGGAGCCAAGTCTAGATTCTTGTTTCCACATCAAATCGTGCTCCAAGTAATCTCTATGAAGGTGGATTGCAGAGGGATCTTTTTCTACCCTTCATTGCAACTTTGAAGGTATGCTGATATTTACTTGATATTGTTTTCTAAGAGAATTAAGTATATAAGGTTTATCCACAGTTAGCATACCTGTCCATAATCAGATCATCTGCAGCAATGACATTTGTATTATTATTGCTTTTCCAGGAACGGTGTGTTGTTCATGAAATTGGTTCATCAGTGGATTATCGGAAGTTGACTTCAGTATGAATTTAAACATTCACTTTTTAGAATAAGGAAAATCCATGACAAATTCATACATTGCTTATTTATATTGAAATTCAGGCAGAGCAAGGTTTCTATTTTGTTGGAAAAGATTCATCAAACATTCTTGAGCAGAAGTTCCAACAGCTGATAGGTGAACAAACTGCAGTTATGCAACAAGTGGAAGTAGTAATGGGTAGAACATTGCGGGTGTGTGTAATTTTTATTATTTTTATTCTTTGATGGGCATACAAGTTTACTGGGATTCTATTGACATTGCTTTTTTTGTCAACTTGGTTAGGTGCCCCTCGGTGCTAATGGATGTGCATATTTTCATTTTGAGGAACTTTGTGACAAGCCTCTTGGAGCAGCAGATTATTTTGGACTTTTTAGTGAGTCATTGTAGATTTTTGGATTCAGCATTTATGAACATAGTCAACAGTTGACATCTGACTATTTAAAACATCAAGGTTGAGATAGCAGCTGCAGAAAATAGGGAGGACATGGTTTCAGTTAATGCAAGTCATAATACTCCAGGAAAAATGGAGAGAGAATTCACATGCAGAAGTCGTTTTCTCTTATGTTCTGCTGAGCATATATTAGTAGTTACCTAGAGTTAGTATGATTGCAATCTTGTTGCCCCTTTAAAAGATATTTTCTTTTGAATATCAAATGTCTGAATTGTTTTCTTTGAAGCATAGCTCACAAGCATTGTGAAATTACTTCTGAACATATGAGAATAATCCTTATTCTTATGTTCTGAATTTCACAGACAAATTTCATACCTTAGCATTGGATTGTGTCCCAATTTTTGGACTCCACAACAGAACAGCGGCATATCGATTTGTCACCTTAGTTGATGTATGCCAAACGTTACCTTTTCCATCATACTTTCTGAATCCATACATATATTTTGTCCAGGCAGTAGTTTGATTTTCTCTATTATATTTTCGTTCTATTTATGGAACATGACGACTATTTATTGGACTAGAGTGATTGTTTTCCTAGAGTTGATATTTGTATAGACTTTTGACTTATACACAACTTAAATTTTCTTAATGTAGTTTCTGCTTTCAACTGAACATGATTAATTGTTTGGACAATGTCTATAGAAATGAATAGTTCATCTACTTGCCATCTTATGTTTCCTTTGTGGATATATGGTTTAAACATAAGCAATCTTGAGCAGTCAGAAGTTAATTAGATGCAGTGTCTCGGCAAATTCTTCCAGTACTGCCTCAACTTCTGAAGCTGTTAGATTGTAATGATTTTATTATTTCCCTGTGGACATGCGATACTTCCTGTTTCCTTTTTCTGGATAATGCCAACAATCTTATACCTTCGAAAGACTAACATCACATTCTTGTATAAAATATCGTTGCATACTTGTCGCTTGCAATTTTATGAATCTATTCGACTCAAAAAAACCGTCTTGAATTCCTTTCCTTCTTTTAATGAAGTTATTCAAGTAGGCAACTTCTTGTAATGGTTTTAATGTAATTATGGCTACAGGTAATGTATGAGAACCATGCTAGACTATTATGTTCAGCTGAGGCAAGTCCAGTAGAGCTTTTTGAAAAGATAGTGACAATTTCTGATGCGCGGCAAATGGCACCCAGGACTTCTACGAGATCAATGAGAAAAGATGAGTCTAATCTTTGTGTTGACAATGAACTAGGATTTGCGAAAGACCGTACCATTAGTAGGTAATCTAGATCTACCCTTGCCATTCCCGTAATATTGAGATTTCGTATTCTAAAAACAACATGGGTCATTGACAAGAGAAAGGAAGGAAATTGATGCGGATGATTCTTTTATTGCATTGTTTCAATTTTTTATTTTGAAAACTACCTCTAAAACATACTTATTAATCTATGAACATGAGCTTATCATAGTTAAGTTAATTGTTTGATGCCTTCTATTTTCAATCTTCAGTATGTGTGTGAATGAAATTGAGGAGTTTGTACTTCTTTACTGCCTTCTTTATATGACTTGGGGTCTTCAAGGGTAGAGGGTTGTTTGTCTTCATGGGCTTTGGCCATTAATGCCGGCCATGCTCATCTTTTTAGATATCTTGTGTATGTAAGTAGGTGGAACGGGGGAATCTATATTTGAGAAAGAGCAATGATTGTATATAATCCCAAAACTTAGGGGATTAGAATGAGAATAAAACTTGGAGACATGAATAAGAAAAGGAAAAACTAACCTTAAACGATAACATGTCTTCTTTTGCTATTTTCTAGCAGTTAGCATTCTTTGGTTGAATCTAGTTGACCTTCTTACTTCCTACTGAGAACTGTGTTGTTCCTGTTTCCCTCAAATTTTGTTTTCTTTATTTCCTAGTTCCTTTTATACTGTTAAGGGTGAAATTCTTTCTTGTTTTATCAAAATTTTCTATCTTAATCTCCATACCCTTTCTGCCTACTGCTCCCGTAAGATGTTAAGTTTAATTGCAAATACCACTAATGGATATGCAGACTGACGGAAATGAATAGCAAAGAATACCTGGAACAGCATGCGGCAATGTTAGCAATTAATTAGCTCATACAGCAAGCTCAGAATGCCATTGCTGCTGGTACTGTAAGCAAATAAAGCAAGCAATACTTGCTGTTTGCATTAACACAAGGGGACTACAAATCTTAATCTTCAGCTTGTAATGTAATTGATTGTCATTGTTACAGCTTCATGTCATAAAACCATGTATGATGTAACATAAAGAGTTCCTTTTCAGGGACATATGAATTCATAGATCAAAGGCCACAAACGCAAAATCATATGATTTTCCTTTGGATTATTGGATGTGGGAAGGTGTTTTAGGTGTCCGTAGGGACTAGCAAATCCTGGATACAATCTAGTTGGATTCTACCTCATGACAAAGAACCTTAGAAATCCAAGAAAACCCCCTTTTACTGTCATAGTTGGATGGTTGAAGTGGACATCAGGTATTATTCTCCATAGCTTGATGAGGTGAGAAGCAAATAATTGTGGCCGTTCACTTGTTACTGTGAAGATCTAAAACTATCCAATTTGTGAGGCTTAGCTTGGTTTTATGAATATCTATTTTAACAGCCTTTGGAAGCAGCAAAAATAGTTTGAAGCTAATAAAATTAATCTTAAAATAGGGAAGAAAAAAAAACTAAAGCGACGGTAGCTTTTTATTTTCAATGATCGTCTTATCTTAGTAAAGCTAAAAACTTTGGGCAAACCCAAGTTTGGAACAGCAGAATCATGCATTTAACCGTTTACTTAAAATTAAGCAGACAAGAAGGGCAGGACTTTATAAGCAAAGCCCCCTTCGCTGATTACATAAAATTTCATGTGCAGGCGTTCACAAGCCCGCAAGTACATATCAGACTCAGCTGTCACCGCATCTTTTCTTGGCACGGGAGAATAGTCGAAAAGTGCCTTTTTTTGGTGTTTCTAATTCCTCAGCAGCAAAACCAAAACCAACATTCGTAAATGCAGTCTCTTTGTTATTTTGAGTATGAACATAATTTTGTAAGTACTTAAAAACTTGTCCCTCCAAGTCCGACATCAAAGCGTAGGAATAGAAGAGACGGAGGACCAGGGCCTTTTCCTCTAAATTTCCCACCCACCAACTCCGGCAGCTTTTTCCTCTTTTATCCGTTGCCACCCTCTGCCGCCCAACAGACCTTAACAGGGCAGGTAGTGTTTATGTTTCGTTCAATAAATTGTCTCTCGTGTTTCTGGAAACTCACCAACGTATGCTTGTTAGACATTGTATCTAATTCACATGCACGGATAGAAAACACGCTCATGACATTTTCAACATAATTTAACGTCTTGCATGTGTATGTGAAGTCCTTCTCTTTCCGGTTGATAAGATAAGATTAACGCAAGTTATGATATGATGATCTGGTTCACAAGTGAATATAATTCTTCGTGCCGTATTCATATAAAATTTGAATTGAAGGCGTGGTTGATGCAATTGAAGGAAACATTTTTCTTGCAACAGAATGGCAGCTGGAGTTAACACTCCTCAAACCTTAAGAAAGGCCATAGGTGCCTTGAAGGACTCCACAAAAGTTGGATTGGCAAAAGTAAACAGTGAATACAAGGTGACTCTTGCAACTTATTGATTTCTCTTTCTTCTGCCAAATTTGTTTCATTTGTTTTTGGGTTATGTGCGTCAGGGGATTGATATTGCCATTGTAAAGGCCACAAAACACGATGAAGCTATGCCAAAGGAGAAACATATCAGAAGTGAGCCAAAACCTTGTTTCTCTGTTTCCCTCTCTTTGACCCCTAAAAGCTAGGGGATCAACATGGTTTCTGTAGTGCTTGTGCATAACATAACATACAATTTCTTGTTCGGTCATCAGAAATCTTCAGTGCACTTTCAGCCTCAAGTCCTCGCATGGATGTTGCCTACTGCATACACCGCCTTACGAAGCGTCTTAAGAAGACAAGCAAGTGGACGGTAAATATAAAACCCTTCGTCTGCTAAACTCACCTTCACATTCAAAAAATCATTGTGAAAACACGTTCAGGTTGCACTAAAGGCAATGATCGTTATACATCGTGCAATGAAAGAAATTGATCCTTCATTCCGTGGAGAGCTATTTAACTATGGCCAGGGCAGAGGGCCTATGTTGAATCTATATCATTTCAGGGATGATTCAAGCCCAAATGGTATATCTTAACTTCCCCTAATTTCCTTAATGTTTTAGTGGGAGGAACTGACTTACGGTTTGCTCTTGTTTCTTTTTTCTTTTTTTGGGTGTCTTAAGCATGGGACTGCTCTGCTTGGATTCGTAGTTATGCTTGTTATCTTGAAGAGCGTCTTGAATGTATTTGCATCTTTGATTATGATATTGATCAAGATTACCCAGTACGTCTTGTAAAGAGAACTACTTTTGTATGTTAAGTTTCATTCCAATATAACAAACAGAGCTCAGTGGATCTATGCTATTATCCAATTTTTGGCAGACTATCAGAAACCTTGAAACACCAGAATTGCTGAACCACTTACCAGCACTACAGGAGGTTCTTTTTCGCCTTCTTGCCTGCAGGGTAGCTATCCAACCATCATGTTTCGAATGAAAAAGGAAATGGAGCTGAAACTTGTTGGTTATGCCTCATCCAAAAGTTAAGCTTCCATTAAATCTATGAAAAGTAATACTGTTTGATATTTTATTTCTGCAGCCAGAGGGGGCAGCTCTTCACACTCCCTTAGTCCATTATGCGCTGATCATGGTAAGGAACCATCAGAACTCATGCTATCATTATAATTTGGCTTTGGTTGACCACGGCCCTTTTCCATGAGAATTTTAGGTTGCAGCTGATAGTGCAGGGCTCTATGTGGCAATCTCTGGTGGAATTCACAACTTAGTGGATAAGGTGAGGTTGCTTGACCAATGGAAGCTATCAGGTTCTAATACTAAAATTTTGTTTCATTCTGTTTCAGTACTTTGATATGCATCGCAAAGATGCTATTAAAGCACTTGATATTTATCGGAGATCAGGGAACCAGGTACGTTTTTAATGTTCATGGCGTTTTAATATCAGGATTTCAATTGCTTATTTTTATTTGGAAACTTAAACTGTTGTGCAGGCCAAAAGTTTAGGGCAGTATTATGATATCTGTAGAATCATGCCTTCTGCTCGGGGCCAAAACTTTGTTTGTATTGAACAGGTAATAACTTGTTACAAGGCCTAACTTTTGCTCGCTCATGTCATCAAACAATTTTGTTGATTTGTCTTACACCATGCAGCCCCCCGATTCTTTCCTGTCTTCTATGGAAGCCTATGTGACAGACACTGCAAATGATTTACCAGTATGAATTCTCCTGTGCCCCATCTTGTGCGTTTTTTTAATGTTACCTGCATGTCTGCAATAAATACCATGTGTTTTCAGATCAATGACAACAAAAATGCAACACTTAAAGCTCTGCCTGCCCCTGAAGTTGAAGAAGTTGAATGGAAATTGGATCCGTGTATGAATTCATCAGACACATCAAAGAATCAACTTAATGAGACTGCCCCGACGGTTGAAGTTGCCGATCTTCTGGTGTGAACATACTTTTATCAAAAATTTTGTTCCTTTTGTTCTGTACTGCCTATGCTCAATTGGTTGATTTGATCGCTCTACCAGTGCTGGGATGACTTCACAGAAGAGACACCAGGGCAGGATGAAAGCAATCACCTGGCGCTTGCAATTGTCACAACTGGTATGTTTACTTATTTTATTGATAAAACTATTTGTCCATGCATACGAATTTTCATGTGCTTCCCATTAATGCCGCAGATAATGCATTGGATGGCATCAATTCAACTTCTCAAAGTACAGGTTGGGAGCTTGAGCTTGTAACAGCTCCGACCTCCGGTGGAGCTGTATATGAAGAGACTAAATTGGTTAGTGTTTCATAGCATCTTCGTACTTGTTTTTGAAGTCTGACAACAGAACTAGAGATTATATATCAAGTCTAACATCGATTATCAGTTCTATCCAGTTCCAATTGTTCTGTGTCATTATCACACGAATATATGGATCTTCCAATGCAGGTTGGTAAACTGGACAATTTGTACAATGATGCATTATCCGGAAAAACAAATAATGGAACTCTAGTTCCGGGACAAGTTGCATCTAATCCTTTCGAATTTGAATTTTACAACGTCGAATCATTTCATGCTACCAGTAGCATGTCCCCTTCAAATAGCACACAAATAGTACCTGTAGTCCAAGAACAAGCTGCCTTCCCGATTCAGGATCACCAGGAACAACAGCCAAATGTGACGAGCTATGATTCAGCTAATCCTTTTGGCAACCCCTTTCTTGATCCAAGTTTTTCATTCAAATCTGTTCAACCTCAAAGTTCATGAACAAGTTTTATTTAGGTTGTTTCCAGAATCAGGATGTAAGAAGTAAGAACCTTATTTGACAGGATTCTTGACCAGTAACTTGGTAATACCAGTTACAAGGTTTTGTTCGCTGTTTCTCACTCTGTTGGGAGTATAGCTGATAGTTATCATTATGAGTGTTCTAAATCATGTCTAAATTGCCCTTTGAACACTTCTACAATGTGAAATTTGAAATCGAATATTCACCTTTACAGGAAATATTGAAACAAAGGTTTATAGCTTTACATTTCCATTGCAACGAACTGACGCTGAACATGTTAACAGTTAGTACCTGAGATA
This sequence comes from Erythroxylum areolatum, assembly GCA_024520975.1. NCBI lineage: Eukaryota > Viridiplantae > Streptophyta > Magnoliopsida > Malpighiales > Erythroxylaceae > Erythroxylum > Erythroxylum areolatum. The sequence goes on from JANIJH010000224.1 coordinate 30,195,779, forward strand.
TTACAATGCTCGTCAATAACATAATTATCAGTTTTAAAGTCATCTAGAGCTTACACCCAATCGTCTCACAAGAAGATTTCATCATTTGTTTCAGCTACTGTGCTAGCGCTAAAGCCTGATAATGTCAACACATTGGAAAGGGTCACGAACTCGACCCAATACTTCAAATACATTCTTTTTCATATCAAATGTGTTTTTTTTTTAATTTATACTTCATAAAACAAAAGACGATTCACGTTTAGAATAGCATGTGAAGTGATGATCTACGTAGTATTTCTTTTTTTACTCTAATCAGTAATAGTTCTTTTATTATGTCGTGGTGCCTGATTGTCCTTCTCTGGGCCTACTCAACAATCACTTTCTTTCCTCCCAGGCGTTTTTAATCTACAGAACCAGACATTTCAAAGGAAACAAAATGCCAAGACTTGAGAGAAAATGTTAAAAGAATATAAAGATAAGAACCAGGTAGAAAGTTTGAGACATGTTTCCAAACATTTCATTAAAAAGAAGCGATAAATTCACATAATAAAAAAAAAGTATGCAACTTAAGAACCAAATCATGAAAAAAAAAAGGACACCGGATATAGCCAATCAATTTACATGTTGATAGATTCTTTTTAAAGTATCAAAAACTTGACAAGCGTATTATTTGCAGCTCTACATGTTTTCAATTGTATATTTCGTGTTTCATCGAATATATATTGAAACTTACGCTTATATATCTACTTTTGTGTTTTGACACATCCTGGATCTTGATAATATGTCTTGATTGATCACCACTTGATGCTGAACTATATTTTTAAGAACATAGCTTTCATTTTGAGGTTCCATGAAGAGTTATGCCAGCAACAGTTAAACAAACCTCAGACAAGCTGAAAATTCTGTTCTTGACCTATGATTGCAGGGTGAATGCTAAAATCAGCATTAACTTCAAATGTCGAACAAAAGAAATGTGATATAAATGACCTTTAGATGTTACCTGGCATTGCTGTCAGAAGATTAAATTCACGTTCCAAACTCCATTTAGGCCCACTGTGATTGTTTATGTTTACTAAGTACTCAAGGAAACAGCCTTGATATGTTATGACCGAGAGTGTGGCCCTAGAAAGTCCAAAATTAGGGACAGTAGGTCAGTAGAAAGACACTTATGCTCTTGAGACAGGTGCATCAACTTTTTTGTTAATTATAGGAAATGGAATTATACACAAGTCACTCACATCAAATGCAATGATCTGAAGATGAAACACTAATGTCAGCAAAATCAACATGAGTTCATTGTCCAAAAACAAAAGTTGTGTGATTCCTAATAGTTGCAGTATAAAAAGAATCATTGGTAGTGGCATGCTTGGTGTAATGAGCAGTAAGAAATCAGGATGGAATGCTGTTAACTACTGTACTTCCATGTTTATGACCAAGCCAAATCCTTGTATGCAGTATTCTATACATACTCCATGATGTTGTAATTATTTCGTATGGCATAAAGGAGTTTGTCCAACTACCCACCAATATTTTCCCAAAGCTTAAAACCGGAAAAATCCAGTAACAAATCAAGTGGAAGCAGTTAAGAAGAGATGATACATTCGAACAAGTAAATAGTACAAAGGACTTACAAGCATGCTTCAATCTCTGTTGATGATCTGTCAGAAACCTTATCTATCTTGCGAACTACCACGTAGCTGTATAGATCAACAATCAACAAACAAATGATTAGTTAGCCAAGCTCATGTTGGAGAGATACATGTGTTTTCAATTATGAATCAAGGAAGAATGCAGCTTGTGTTCAATATTCAGTCTCCCGTGTACTACAATACTGCAAACACAACGATCCAACTACAATCCTACAGACAGGATTGTGCCAAACTACATGACTAAAGAACAATTAATGATCCAAAGTGTGTCAACCTTTTTACTCCTGCTGGAACAGCATTTTGAAGCACGTGGTGATAGGCAGGATCAAATGCATCATTTACAGAATCAGGTAGTATTGACCCAAGAAGACTGCTTGATCTTCTGCTTCTGGAAATACAAAATTACAAACAAGAAAAAACAACCTTCATATTCTTTAGTTGGCATTAATCTTGTGGAAATATAACATAGAAACAACGTTATGAAGGGAAAAAATCAAGAACATGAGATGCTCTATAGTGGTACAGATAAGAAAATTCCAGGCAAAATGTTGCCTGATACAATGGGAAAGAGAATAGTGAGTTTGTTTATTTTGCAATAAAACAAACTTTTTAAGGATTGCAACATCTCATAGAACTCCGGGTTTTGAAGAATTACACTTGCCCATTATTGTTCACTGATCAGATAAACTACTTCAGAAAGTTCCAATTAATCTGTTTTACATATTAGCTCTTTGCACATCAAAACTTAAAAGAAACTGAAGCTAAATGGAAAAGGCTTCGTCTTTAATGTAGTACAGTTTGTTTTGTTGGCTAAATCAAAGAAAAGGGAGCAATCAAAGAAAAGGGAGAAGTTAGCTAAGAGGAAGCATCCATTGTCTCAGCACCAAGCCACTATTAGAACAGAGGTAGATAACAATGTGCAGTTTTTGAGTGTGTCAATGCAACAGAGACTTTTTTCAGCTCAAGAATATTATTCTTCAAACAAAGCACAAGAATCAACACAAATAAGGATTAGAATATGCATCTAGTTTTTGAAGGATTGGACAATGAGGAAGAAACTTCAGAAAATTACGAGGTAAATTTACTGTCTTACAGCATGACCTGAAAGTTGATGAATAGAGGCCATGCAAAGAGAACAAGTTACGCAATGATTGAGAAACAAAATGGTCCAATCTAATCTACAAATAAACTGTTGCTCTCACCTCTGATTTAGGGCAAAGCACAGGGAAAAGACATGAATGGAACCTGAAGAACTAGTAGCTACAAGAATATCTGGAAGCTGCACTGATGGGGCAAATGACAAGGAAAATATTGTTGAAGGGCAAGTCCCCCTGCGAAAGCTATATGACTGCAAGAAATAACAAAAGAATTTAATAAATACACCAGAAGTATTACTCAGCAGGTAAGTGGAAGTACAAAGGGCGTTGCTGTTTTGATAGGTAAACTTGCAAAATAAATCAGATTGCAGAAAGGATAATAATGAGAAAACCACACATAAATCTGTGCACGCAGAAAATTGATTTTGTAACAAACCCACGTAAAAGACAGGAGAAATACAAAGTGAGGCTTTAACTGGATCTTAGTGGTCCTACTTTACGAAAATTCTTTCCTGATATTGCACCAAATCCTAAAATATCAAGGAATAATCTATTTCCTAGGGACCTCATTTATGATATCCATGAGATGGTAAGCATTCAATCTGTCTGTCCTATGTGTGGTACATATGATCCACATTTGCATGTTTCACACCATAATGCTGGCTTACTTAACCATCTACTATGAATTCTGATTCACCTTAGTTGCTTCAGAAACTAGATGAACTCTGACAATTGTTCCCTGTTCGGACGCTGTCGCAATATACTTTCCATTAGAAGAAAGAGCTATTGCTGCCAATGGTGCCCGATGAGCCTCTATCTGCAAGGAAATTCAAACGAAGTATAAATGATATTGAAGGATTCACAAGGTATACATGTTTGTGTGCATGTGAGAGAGAGAGAGAGATTAACAAAGATGTTACAGCAGCCAGCCCTTAGCACATAGTATGTCCCACTCAATTAAAGGAAAAGAGAATAGACATGTTACAACCTCACAATGTAACTGGAGTTCCATGACATTGTATAATAAGACAGATCCCTTGTTTGTACTTGCTGGAAGTGCCAAGAAGCAACCATCCAAACTAGGGGAGAATGCACAAAGGCCTAAATATAACAAATGATCTTAAAGCAGTTAATGCTGCAATATATTTGACTAAAGTCCAAAAGATCATCCAATCGTTCTGTTTCACACACACACATAAGCAAGTTACTTTGAAACTTACCTTTTGCATTTGGAACTGTATCGAGCGTGTCCAATATTATAAGCGTATTTGTGTCATAGAGGTAAGTTTTTTCTTGTAGAACAACAACGAGCCTGCAATTGTTAAGGCATTCATTTAGTTGGACATTATTTAGGTAGCTCACCCTTAGATGTACAAAAACCATAGGCAATTTCATCCTTTGGCATGTTGGTCATGTGCTGATGCACAAAGTGACATCCAAAGAAGTCAAGTTGTTTGCACATTCCATAATTTCATTTAATTCTTATAATGAAAGTGCGTATTTAAGTCGTACGTGATTGGCAAACTCTTAAGAAATCAGCAGCGACAGTTTCCTAGCAAATTGGTCGATGATACAGTACCTTTCCTTATTCAAGCGAATCGCAAGAACAGAAGTCAAAAAGTTCAGTTCCCGCAAAGCAGCTCCAGCCGTAGTATTGAAAAAACAGAGACGTCGTGGGGATAAAGGTGGCTGTTGAAATCCAATCAAACCACCAGCCATAAGCGTTCCAAAAAAAAAGGTCCAAGTAACTTTCAAGAACCTAAATAGTAAACTGGTCTAGTACCTGCTCACCAGCACCAACAATGGCAAGAAGACTAGTGCTGTAAAGCATCTCAACGATAATAAATGCTCCAACAGCTATCCCATAAAAAAAAACAAAAGCAATAGAATGTTACAAAGAAAAAAAATCTGATCGTCAGGAAAAGCCAAAAAAGAAATCAGAAGCTTCAGAGCACAAAAAACTTAAAACCTAAGGACAATAGAGTGTAAAAAGCAGTGGCTTTCAAAACTTGCCTCGTTCATAACAAAGACGCCCTGTACTGGAATCGTATATTCTAAAACCATCCCTCGTGCTAATTGCAAACCCACTACAGAAGAATTGAAAAGAAAATAGATTACATTAAAAATCTCGAAACTAAAAATGGGATTTTTTGAAATATGCGGAGTCATTCACCTATTGTCTTGATTGAAAGAAGCACAGATGATTGGATATTGCAGAGACTGGCTGGTCATCACACCAATTGTTGGTCGAGGAAACAAGGTTGCTTCTCAAATCTCAATATATTTTCTCCGGCTCTGTTTTGTCCGGGGAATCCTTTTTATTTTTAACTTCTTGCTTGGTACTGACTCCCCCTAAGGCCAAAGTTCCAATCTTTCTTGATATTTGAGTGGGTCCCAACTCTTTTTCTTTTTTTTTGAGGGGATGGGTCCCAACTTTTTAAATTTTTAAATAGCAGATATTAATAGATATGGCATATATGTGCTACGAAATTAAAATCTGGAGCTTTAAAAAATGCAACTTTCAGTAATATTGTTTAGTCATAAAAGCTTTTATACAAATACAAGATTCCTTTCTTCAATGATTCATTGGTCAAGTTAGAGGAACCAAAACATAAGAAGAATAGAGTACAAGAAAACAATTTTCCAATTTTCCACGACATATCGCTCAGTTCTCACACGACCCCACTTCAAGTCCACCTTCATCTTCATCTTCAGCTTCAGCTTCATCTTCCTGCTTTGTTGTGTACGCAATTTGGAAATATTACATTAAATAGTTGAAAAAAAAAAAGAAAACCTATACATACATTGTACTTTCTTGAGCAAAGTTGGTTTTTTGGTTTGTAAAAGAATTGCTCACCAGAAAAACAAATCATTCCTACTTCTATTCTTTTTAACCGTGGACCAGAGAGTTCCATGGCATAGGTATCAATGGAATGATCATCATTGCCGAAAAAGCTGCTGGAGCGATCGTGAACATTGATGTCATCATCATCTGATGTAGGAACCTTGACGTTATAATTAGTGTTATACAGGCTCGAGGTGAAGGTGGTGTTGAGATGATTTTGCGAAGCATGATGATTATTTATTATTGATTAGCGGTTTTTTTTTAGTTAGTTAGTTATCAAGATTAGTTACGTGTACTAGTTTAGATAGTCATGTATATAAGCTGAGCTGATGCTTTGTAC
>JANIJH010000224.1:30217715-30229762 GCA_024520975.1 Erythroxylum areolatum
AAAGAAACGGTTATTCAGTTGAGTTCTGTAACTAACTCGAACTGACTCTTGATTTGCTTCCGTCTGCTTTTCATCCTTCATCTATTTTTCAACGTCTGCTTTTCAATCTCCGTTTGTTTTTCAACTTCGTCTGCTTTTTAGCGTCTGCTTTTTATTCTCTGTCTGCTTTTCAACTTCGTCTGCTTTTCAACTTCGTCTGCTTTTTATCTTCTACTTTTTATTCTTTCATTATTTGTGCTTCATCAAAATCATTACTGTAAAGTCATTTTGACTTAACACATAACACACACCAAATTCACATAAGCCATACTGGAGACATACACAATACTAGCCATGGAGAGCCACACTCTAACATGTAAAACCAATTCATTTAATTCCTATCCCAAAAATCCAACAGTGTGCATATCAATCACCAACGTGATAATAATAGACTTCCATTTTATGTAGGATTTTTTCACAACTATAAGTGTAGCAAACACATCCTTTTGAATCCAGTTCCAATTAATATCTTATATGTCCAATTAATTACTTAGGGGGAGTTTCATATTTGTGACAAACGCCAAAAAGGGGAAGATTGTTAGGATATATGTTATATATCTAAGTAATTAGCTTTGACATTATTTATTAATTGGACATATAAGATATTAATTGGATAATGAATTGGATTCAAAAGATATATAGATAATCTTTTAGTTGAAAAAGAATCCTATCTTAATTTGAAGTCTTTCTTGAGAGGGGGTGCAATACATCATGTGCGTGTTGGCAATTAGGAAGCTTTTAGTTGTTGTGTGGCTGAAGTGAAATTTTGCTTGCTTGAGTAAGTCAGTGTTATGCATGTCTCCTGTTGTTGTTGAAGTGAATCTCTAATGTAAGTGTGCTGCAATGGTTTCATGTGGGTTAATGGTTAAGAGAAAAAACACTACAGTATATGTGCATGTCTTTGAAGAGAGGTGAATATACGTGTGTTGTGTGTGAGACAAGTCCTTGGAGTAGTGGAGTGCATTTATTATTTATTGAAATCAACGTTGCAGTGGAACTCTAATTAATTGAAGGATTGCATTCACGGTCTCCAAGGTGTGCTCTATCTCTAACGTGAGTGTGTGTTCTTACTTGAGCATTGTGCACGACTTTTATCTTGAGTAGAAATTAATCTCACTGGATTGAAAAAGCAAGTGAGGGTGTGTGTTATTTGTTATTGGGAAATACACTGCGACAATAGTGCGGGTGTGTGTTATTTGTTATTGGGAAATACACAGCTACAATCTTGTATCTCTTGGCCAATAGCTGAATAAATTTTTGTGTGATGGGTGAGACAACTAATGGTGCAGTATCCATGGTGGTGATTTAATTGTTTTGATGAATTAAGACTTATCCTTCTTGATTTTGTGTGAAAGAGGGTTTTTACGCATTCCAAGCTACATCTGTATGTTGCACTTTTCATGATTGTGTGTGGTTAATGAGTTTGTGAGTGCAGCTGTAATTTTTTTTAGGAATTGCAAGAATCAATTGGTTATCTTTATGCTAGAATTTCTAGGGATCACGTCACCTGGGCTGAATGGTTTTCTGTTGTGTTTTCTTTGATATTTTGTCGTTAATTGGGTATTTTTGCAGCTGTGATTTTTGTAGAAATTTTTGTGACTTGATTATGAGTTCTAAGTGAATCAGCCCATTGTTGTTGCGACAACTTCTAGATCTATTTTAGTTGAGCAGAACTCATCAGGAAGTTCTTTTTGTCTATCTCAAGTGTATTTAGTTTTTGTTCTTTATTATTTTAATCACTTAAGTTATTTGTTCATTGTTCTTTCATTAAAAGATTGATTGAGAAAATCCTTTGTTGAGGTTAACACGAGTGGGTCGTGTTATTAGGTGTGAAATTCTTTTAAGTGAAGTGAGGTTAAGAGATAGTGTTAAGGGTTGAGTGGTGTCGGCTCAGTAAAGCCCTAGGTAAATCTATTGTACTTCAGAGAAGGTGATTAAGCTAGGTAAGGGCCTCACAGATGTAGATAAGGTAAGCCGAACTACGTTACCAAATTTTTGGTGTCTTTATTATTTCAATTTTGCTTTCTACTATTTTGTTCGTGCTAAAGAAGTTTACGGAAAGTTTGCAAAACAATTAACACTTTCGATTTTTTCAGAGGAAACCAAGGTAAAAGGAAGGATCTTGAACTGAGAAATAAATATACTCACCAGCCAATAACAAGATTTTCAAGCGAGCAAGTAGTCATAGCCTAGCTACATAGATCTACAGAGTCTTCATCCCAATTGTTTAACATTCCATGTGGATCATACAACGCTTCCCTCAGACTTATCAGAGCCTCTACTAAAAACAAACTCAAAGGAGATTATGTTAAATTTTCACAAGAACATGTCTAATTCCAACTAAATGGTTGGTTACCTTTATGATTTCGAGGCTTGTAAGAGTCTATATTTTCAGCTAGATGGAGAAAGATGATAGAAAGAACAGACAGCTTATTGAAAGGCGTGGCTAGTTCATGATCCTACACAAGAACATATTGTTTCTGAAATTATATTAATAAGAAACACGTTATGTCTCTCTCACATCTCGCTTTGAAAAAAAGGTCAATATGTTATTCCTATTTCGTCTCTCTTTTTCCACTTGCTTTCTCTCCTTTGCTGGGTGCATCACAATCTCTCTCTCTTTTACTTTCCTTTTTTAGTCACACCATCTTTTGCATTCCCACACATTCTTTTTCCTCTCTTGGGAAACTAAAGCAAATATAAGTTTATCTCCCCCTGTTTTCCCTAAAAAAGAACTTTTTGTGCCATCAAGCTCTCTTTTTCAATTGCCATCTGTTGCCACTTTTGGTCACAATTCACATCCTTTAATCTCTCCCCGTGTTTGGCATTTTGGAGAGACAAAGAGAATGAGGAGTGATGTTTGTGCATTGGATGGTTTACTGTTGAAGAAAAAAATCCAAAAGAGAAGAAAGAGAAGAAAATCCAAAGGAGTGATGTTTGTGCATTGCCACTATGTTGAAATATAAAGTGGGAGTTTGTCCCACATTGGAAAAAGAGAAGAAAGAAGACTAATATATAAATCTAGTGGGCTACTCCACCTATTACCAATTGGTTTTAGAATGGAACCTCACTTAAACTTGTATGTAGTCTAACTTTTTTTCTCGTGTGGGCCCGTAGGCCCATTGTAAATTCTTACAAACTGCAACTCCCTGTCTTTGTTACTTGTTCCAACCAAAACATGAAGGTAAGTCGGATTTGAAAAAGTCATGTTATCCCTGCTATGACATACAACTCTGGAAAAAAAAGAAAACTCGGGTTATCCCTGTAGGTGTATGAAATGGCAGTAGTGCAGTCACAGACTCACAGTGGCTGCAGGGTTAGTTGACTATGGCAAGATATGAGAGATAGGCATTGAGTTATTACGTAGGAACAAACAAAGCAACCCTCATACAGTAGAGAAGCTTCTCAGTTCAAAGAAGTTTTCACCCTACAATTAAATTCTTGTACTGAATATTTGCTTGCTCATCAAGACTACACCTGCTAATGCCCTGCACTTCAACATACCGTTGTATAAGACAGGTTCTCCCATTACTATTTTCTTCAAGCTTTCCAAATAAATTTGATCGTTAAACATAAACACTGTTAAGGTGGCGTTACACTAAGAAAAAGAACAAGAGAGAGAGAATGTCGACCTGCTTTATCTAGCTATATCTTACTTAGCTTTTATGTGATTGTTTTATATAATAACAGGAGAGCCTCGTTATGAATAACTCCTGAGTCTTGCTAATGGCAGGGCTTAGCCACATCCTCAACCTTTCATTTAAACTTGCATCTAAATCAGGGGATTGCGTTGCCTACCCTTGTCATAATCACTAGTTGAATCTTCTTTTTGTCATTAAAGATATCAAACTAGCTAACATCAATTACATCAGAGAAGTCTTGTCCTAAACAAAGCAAGATTCAAATCTTCAAAGAACAAACACCCTTACATGTTACCACATTAAAGGTACGGTTGGTTCACATGAAAGAATGGTAATAAGAATGAGAATGAATATAATAAAAAATAAAAATGTATATTATCATTATAATTATGATGGTTGGTTAAGAAGAAGAAATAATTACCATTAACATTGACAGTGGTTGGTTTGTAAAAAATGTTAAAGAAATAAAATTTTAATTTAATTTATTTAATTAATATATTGTAATTAATGAATGAATTTTATTGTAATTAATTATATTTTAACTAACTAATTAATTATAATTTAATTAATTAATTAATAATTATATTTTAATTAATTATATTTTAATTAATTACTATATTTTAATTAATGAATAATTATATTTTAATTAGTTATGTTTTAATTGATTAGTTATATTTAATTAATTATAATATTTTAATTAATTATTAATTATATTAATTAAAAAATATATTTTAATTAATTAATTAATTATAATATTTTAATTAATGAATGATTTTTTAATTAATTATATTGTAATTAGTTAATTAATTTTATTTTAATTAATTATATTGTAATTGATTAATGAATTATATTTTAATTAATTAGTATTAAAAATATTTTTACTAAAAGAGTCATTATTAAGAAATGAGTCTCATTTCTTTACTAAATGGAGAGTATAGATGATTCCCAAAAGTGAGATATCAAACTATTTTCGCTATAATAATAATTAACAACCAACCACTTGTTTTTTTTTTATACCCATCAACCCTTTTCTAAACCCATCAACCAAGCATCCCCTAAATGTTTGTGAAATTTTCCTTGGAGCAGGGAAACTGAGGTCTTTATTAAACTCAGTTCCTTAATTATGATAGTACATGGGAGGACAAAATTATAGCAGCAATAACCCCACGTGAGTGCCTTAACCCTTAGGTGCTACTTTGGCTTGCATTGTTGGTCTAACGTAGTGAGCTTAGAATGATATGATTAAGGAGCACATAAGTATATCAATTCAATGATTATTTACAATTTAAGCCTGCTAGTCCTTTTTCCATAAAATATTGATAAGACCAGAAGTTGAAACATAATAAATCATCTATGCAATCCAAGCGCCAGAATCTTTTTACTGTTGAATAGAAATAACAAGAGATGCATATGAAGGCTTCCATCTGAAAACCAACAAAGAAACAAAGAATTTGGTGGAGAGTGGCCATATGTCAACCAACACTCCCTTTATTGCAATATATATCTCATAGAATTGGGTTACACATGTGCAAAGATGCATATTTACAAAAATGCCCTTAAACTATACAAGAAATACAATTACAATTAAGTAATATCACTGATATCCCTTGATTCACATCCCCCCTCAAACTAAAGTGGAGATAACATTAGTTTGCTTACAAGAAAATCACGTCCAGCCCGAGTCATAGACTTCGTAAACAGATCCGCAGGTTGAAATTTAGAAGAGACGTGAGGCAATGAAATGAGACTAGAATTAACATGTTCTCAAATATAATGACAATCAACCTCTATATGCTTTGTATGCTCATGGAACATAAGATTAGAACTAATACAAATAGCACTGAGATTATTAGCATAGAAAGGTGTCGAACTTGGAATATAAACCCCAAGATCTTTGAAGAGACCTTGTAACCAAACTATTTCACTGCATGTAGAAGACATTGCTCAATATTCAGCTTCGGTAGAAGATTTGGACATTGTCGGTTGCTTTTTACATTTCCAAGAAATAAACAAATCACCAAGAAATATACACGAGCTTGTTGTAGACCGTTTAGTATTCAGATAACTCGCCTAATCAGCATCTGCATAAGCCCGAAGTTGAAGAGGAGTAGAAGAAAAGAAAATCCCATTGGAAGTGGTACCTTTAAGGTATCTAATAATCCGATGAACTGCGCTGAGATGGAGTTGGAAAGGGGAAGAAACAAATTAGTTGTCAACTAACTATCTATACAAACTAGGATCGGAAAGAGGAGTACCTATATTTTTAGAATATTTCACATTGAGCTCCATAGGGGTGTCAACTACTTTAGCATCAGTGAGATTAGCAAGTTGGATTAAATCTTGAGTGTACTTTCTTTGATTGATAAAATAACCATGAGAAGAGCTTTGAATTTTTAGACCAAAAAAGTAAGTGACATGACCAAGATCCTTCATTTTAAAGGACTGATTGAGCAAGTTCTTCAACTGTTCAATTCCTATTGTATCATCACCAGTAATGAGGATGTCATCAACATAGAGAAGAAGAAATGTCATATACCCTTTTTGAGACCCAATGAACAAAGAAGAGTCATAGCCACTTTGAACAGAGCTTGCATTAACCACAACTTCATGAAATCCATCAAACCAAGCTCAAGGAGCTTGTTTCAAACCGTACAAAGATTTTGTTAATTTGAACACAACAGAACCATTATAATAATAACCTAGAGGAGGTTTCATAAAAGCTGTCTCTTTCAAGTGACCATATAAAAATGCATTCTTTACATCCATTTGAAAGATCAGCCAATGATGAATGGTAGACAAAGCTAGAATAGCTCTAACAGTAGTCATCCAAATTACAGGGGCAAAAGTTTCTTCATAATCAATGCCATATTCTTGCTTGTATCCTTAAGCCACTAGTCAGGTTTGTATCTATCAAGACTTCCATCAAACTTCAATTTGACAGTGTAAACCCATTTACTACCAATTGCTGTGGCATTTTTAGGACGATGAGTCATTTCCCAAGTATAATTCTCAACTAGTGCTTGTATTTTAGCATCTATAACCTCTTGCCAACATGAGTGAGAAGTAGCTTCCTTGCAGGTTCTAGGAATTTGTGTTATCTCAAGAATAGCAGATAAAGAACTATATGGTGAGTCAGCAAAACGGGAAGGTGGATGAGATTTTTTTGTAAAACAATGAACAATATGTGTATCTACATTAGTACTAGGTAAAACATATGAAGGTTCATAAGAAACACTTATAGGAGGGGAAGAGGTACTAGGTGGTGAAACATTACTTGAACAAGGAGGAGAAGGCGTGTTGGATGAATCGTCAATATCTGGAGAAAAACTAGAGGAGCCTGGAGTATCAAAGTCATGTAAAGTAACAGTAGAAATATTGTTTGAATCCACAAAAGTAAAGTAAGTAATAGATTCAAAGAAAAAAACATTTTTGGAAATTCTAATTCGGTGAAGGTTAAGATCATAACACAAAAATCCCTTATGATTAGGACTATACCCCATAAATACACATTTTGTAGCTTGACAAGAAAGCTTAGTACGCTCATGAGGAGGTAAATGAACAAAGCACATACACCCAAATACATGGAGATTGGAGTAAACTGCTGTACGTTTAAATAGAACCTCAAAAGGAGACGTTTGATTTAAGATCGGGGTAGGAGGACGATTTAATGAGATAAATGGCTATGGTAGCTGCCTCAACCCAAAAATTAGGAGGAACATGAGATTTACTTAAGAGGGTTCTAACAATAGTAAGGATGTGTCTATTTTTACTCTACGACACACCATTTTGTTGTGGTGTGCTAGGACATAAATATTAATAAAAAATCCCATTTATATCTAAGAATTGTTTAAATTCCCCATCAATATATTCACCCCCCGAATCATATCGTAGTACCTTAATAATTTTAGAGGATTGAGTAGCAATCATAGCTTTAAAAATTTTGAAGTAGGGAAAAATTTCAGACTTCTTGCTAAGAAAATATGTCCATATGTAATGAGTGTGATCATCAATGAAAATAAGAAAATACCAAAACCCCAAACGTGATGTACAAGGAGTAGGCCCCCAAAACATCAGTATGCACAATATCAAAAGGAGCAATGGTAGTACTGGTTCTATAAACAAAAGGCAAAACAATACTTTTATTTAAAGAGCATGTGGAGCAAGACTTTCAACAGAAGAAAGAGATGTGAATTTTGCATTTAACAATCTTGATCAAAGCAAAAAATCAATTTTCTCATAGTTCAGATGGCCAAGATGTTTATGCCATAAGCGCCAAACATTATTGAAACCTATACTAGAAAAAAAGGCAGACAAACAATGTAAAGAAGTTTCAAAATTGTGAGCAGGTTGATGCACATCCAAAGCATATAGACAGCCCATCCTATGCCCCTTCCCTTTCACTTCCCCAGTGTGTAGGTCCTGAATAAGACATCTATTGTGAAAAAAGAGACAACATTATCATCGGTATCATTAACCAATTGCCCAAAAGAAATAAGATTGGCAGTAAGTTTAGGAATAAGCTGAACATTTGGTAAAGATAAGCTAGATGTGGGACATAGAGATAATGAGAAATCCTTGGTACCAACAATATCAAGCTTATCACCACCAGTTGCAAGAATTTTCTTTGTACCAGTAAAAGGCTTCAATGACATGTCTAGAGGATAGGTACCAATCATGTGATTAGTACAACCAGAATCTATAATCTAAGGCTAGTTATTAGGAAACGAATCCTTACCAGACAACCCAATAGCAGAAAAGGCAGAGAAAATTGTGGTGGATATCGTGTTTTCTACTAAGGTCTTCACATCTGCAATGAGCATATTGGAGGAAGTACTTGCTAGAGTGGAGGACGAGGACACCTCACTTTTCCCATCAGTGAGAACATGATAGGCTTTGGAAGTATGTTGAGATGATGCTCCCTTAAATCCTTTAGTAGTACACTCAATAATGATATGCCCATGTTTCTTATAGTAAACACAAAATTCTTCTTCTTACAATGAGAAACCACATGGCCATGCTCCTTACATTCGTGGCATTGAACCTTAGACCAATCCCTCTGAGCTTGTGGTCCTTTAATTCTTTTAGCAATAAAAACTGATTCTACTCCCTTATTACTCTCTAAAGATGCTTGAGTAATCAAGTGAGTCTCTTCGCACAATAATTCACTAAGGACTAAATCAATATCAGGCACAGTAGTCCAACTCAAAATATTCGCTCTAATAGGTTTATATTCTGGCTTGAGCTTCATGAGAAATTGCATAAATTTTCTTTCATCATATAATGCATGCAAATTCTGAACACAACAATTACTGGTAATATTCTCCATACTAGCAACCTCAAGATCAGACCACAATGTCATGAACCCAGCATAATATTGATGTATATTTTTATCTCCCTAAGAATATTGAAAAATTTCATGTTCAATTTGGAACTTACGGGCAAGATTAGATTGTTGGTATACCTTGGAAAGATAATCCCACATCTTCTTTACAGTACGCAAACCTCTTATAGATGACCCAATTTATATGGTAACTGAACTCAAAATCCAAGAGATAATCTTTGCATCATCGACTAACCAATCTACCAATTCTTTGCCTTCTACAGTTGGTTTTGTGATAGAACCATCAATATGTCCCCAAAGATCCTTCCCTTGAACAAAAAACTGAAAGTGGAACCTCCAATTTGGATAATTGCCACCATCAAATTTGATGGTAACGAAATCTCCCTTTTCAAATGCCATAAAAAATTCTAATCAAACAAATTAATTTAAAATAAATGAAGAGAAGGGAAAGCAAAGTTTAGATCAAAACTAAATAGTAGAATCTTATAAGAATAGACAAAAAAATTAAAAAAACAAGGAAATCCCTTATTTTGATACCATGAAAACTAACAAAGAAACAAAGAATTTGGTAGAGAGTGGTCGTATGTCAACCAACACTCCCTTTATTGCAATATATATCTCATAGAATTATGTTACATATATACAAAGATGCATACTTACAAAAATGCCCTTAAACTATATAAGAAATACAATTACAATTAAGTAATATCACTGATATCCCTTGATTCACACCATCTACTTATACTCAACGAATACAAGAGGATCCCAGCAGCACCCCATACCTAAATAATTGTGCTAGCATTGAGGCATATTCTAAACACTGTCCATTTCAAGATAAAAATGGTGACTGCCAACTGGTGTATAGTGCATCAATTAGAAGCCAAACTAACCCGGCCCAATTATTTTCGGACTGGTGTGTATGTGTGTGTGTGTTTCAGTTTTTGGGCAGTGGAGAACAAATTCTAATTCACCAACATGGCACTCTTGCTATAATTGGGAGAAAATCTTCTGAAATCAACTTAAGTTACTAACTTTTCACGAGGATATTCTATTGTAAAATGTAACTTATATTGAAGTTTTTAACAATATTTTTAAAATTAACTGGAAGTTAAACCAGTAAAATAAGAAGTTTAAGGTTTATAAGGTTCAAACAATATTTGACTATCATAAAATCGGCTTAAAGTATAAAAAATTAAGTAATTTGAAATATGATTGAAAAAGATTGCTCTTACTTATTGAAGAATTTGAAGTTTAATTACAAAAAAAAGATTGTTAAACAAAAATTTTATTAATTTACCAAAATTGGCCTATTAATTAATAAATTGATTGATTTTTAATAATAAGAGTTATAAAAGTAAATCAAATCAAAAAGTTGCAAACCGAACTGAAAAGTTAAGCAGTTCAAGGTTTTAAAGGTTGAACTGACTAAATTGGTAAAGTATTTTAATCAATGGTTTTTAATGTAAGGATTTTTTTTATTATTTCTCATATTATTTATTTCATGACTAACTTTTGATTTGGCTACTCGTATAATATTATAACTAATGATTAAAAATCAATTAATTTGATTAATTCAACCATAAAAACCTTAAACTATCTAACTTTTTGATTTGAATTACTTTTATAATTCTTATTATTAAAAATCGATCAGTTTATTAATTAATAGGTCAATTTTAGTAAATTAATAAGTTATTATAAATTAAAATAAATCAATTAATTTTTGTTTAACAATCTTCTTTTACAATTAAACTTTAAATTCTTCAATGGATAAGGACAATCTCTTTCAATTATATTTCAAAATTATTTACTTTTATTATTTTTAGCTGATTTTATGAAGATCTAATAACGATTGAACCTTGTAAACCTTAATCTAACTAGTTTAACTTCCGATATGATTTTTAAAACATTAGTTATAACTAAAATATGAGTTTATGTTAAATATATAACGAAAATATTTATGAGTTACTAGATTATGAGATTGGAACAAACCTGGACACATAAGCATAAACACAATGGAAGAAGAAGCAATAACAATGTCTTCTATCGGATAATTCAGAAAATCTTTTAATATCTATGTTTCTTGAGATTTATTTGATTTTTTTTTAAATTTCTAAGAGAACTAGTTAGAGAAGATCTATATTCTAACTTTTATAATGAGATCCCTATGAGATGTTTAATTAAATGTCAGTTAGGAAAATCTAAGATAGCTTTTAGTATTGCTTAATTGCTGTAATTAAAAGTCTCGTTAAGTTATAAAAGGAGAGGGTTATTATTAATTTTTGAATCATCAATGAATTCATCATTCATTAAAATTACTTAAAGGTTTTCCTATTCTTCCATTGTTGCAATTGTTCTTTTTGATGGGGACAACATTGTGGTATCAAAGCCAAAGGATGACCCACAATCTCAGTTGCAAATTCAACTAAAAATTTGTTTATGTTTACAAGTCCAAATTATTAGTTTTGGCGCATCAAGATAAGGACAGTACTTATCTCTCATTATTTATGGGACTTAGAGGAGAATTGATATCAACTTCTTGAAGAAGAGAAAGGCATTAAGATGACGGCAACACAATGAAATGATTTGAAGGAAAAATAGAAGAAAGATGCTAAGGCTCCTTCCTTCATCCAAAAGTCTGCGGGTGAAAATATTTTTTAAAAAGTTTATGTTTGCAAAAACAATAAAGGAGGCTTAGGATGCACTTCAAAAAATGTACCAAGGAGAAAATAAGCCCAAGTAATTGAAATTATAAGGTTTTCATCGAGAGTTTAAGAACTTAAAAATGAAGGCTTTTAAGTTAATGAAAGAATTCTTTTCAAGGGCATCTTTGATCATTAATCAAATAAGATCCTTTGAAGAAGATTTGTTAGAACAAATGTAACATCCCATCACCAATGGGAAGGGTAAAATGGTACTTTGGAATGGGTTACGAGTGTGTAAACGTATCTTGGCATGGTCATGCCTAATATGGCCTCCATATATGCATAAATTGAAATTTTTGTATATGCACATGATTGTACATGCAT
>JANIJH010000224.1:30311935-30322907 GCA_024520975.1 Erythroxylum areolatum
AAAATTTCCTTAGCAATTTTATGAAATATTTCTTGATATATACATAGGTACAATTTGATCTCATGTTGTTTTTATAAAAAAAGTAAAACTCATTTGTAATATTTATGTTTTGTTATCATTAAAATATTAATTACAATTAATAGACACATCTTCTATGATTACATTTGGAGCATTTTGTACTATAGGACCAACTAATGGATTAAAAGCAACATGACCAAGGATAATGATTATTCTTTGAACATAAATTTCCCAGGTCCTTGGCTTGCAGTAATGTCATAGGGCTTTTTATCACTAACAAAAGTCTTAATCATAGGTTTAGTAGGAGAGTCATCTCTCAAACTCAAGACTAATTTCATGGTTATTAAATTCATCATGAGAGATTTACCCCATTGCTTGTAATTAGTCTTGTTAAGCTTCAAGATAGCATATGATTGAGGATTGCTCATATTTGAAAAAAATCATATGAGCAATATTAATATTCATGTAAAACAAGATCGTGCTATTTTCTCTTTCTTCAACTTCCTTAAATGATCTACGAAAGTCACTATTGAATGCTAAAGTTTATTGAGCATAAAAATGACTCATTTATATATAATAGCAATACATTAAATATCACAAGCAAATGAATAAATCAACTATCTATAGGGTGGTAAAATTGTGTTAATTTATAATGTTCAAAAGATTCTCTTCACCATTCTAAGCATCCTACTAAATAATGAACTCATCGATAGAATACTTTCATTGTCCTTATGAATCTTAACAAAAAAATTAATTATTATTAGAAGAAAATGATATCAACAAAAAATATTTAAATGCTTAAACTTAAGAGAGGTAAGTTGATAAGCATAAAATATTTAATTATTTCCAAAACATGATAATAAGATCAACATAATCAAAATGTTATAATAAACAAATGATAACTAGTTAGAAAGGACATAAAGCTATCCAAAATATAGCAAAGTTATCATGTAAATAGATAAAATATTCATTGTAACAAAACATGTCAAAACACCCCTCTCAAATGATAGTATTTTAAAAAAAAAACTTTTCTTTAACTACTCTTAAATTTTTTTAGTCGCAAAACTATAAATATACAATCATGAACAAAGCTATAAATTTACAAGTAGAGATAATAATAGTGACATACTTATAAATATTTTAAAATGGAAGAATTATAAATGTAATAGTGATAAAATTATAAATGTTCAGGAGTAAAAAAATTATCTTTATCTTCAATCTCTAGAAAAGTGAGTAAATTATGACTTGACCTAGTGGTATCTTATGAAAAAGAAAACCATTTGTGATGATCTTAGATGGGCTTAGGTCCTCTTCCAAAAATTAAGTGATCCATGGGAACAATTTGAACAAAAAATACCAAAAAAAGTGATAAAACATAAATAAATAAAAAGTTGTAGGCAATGGTGGAGGTTTGAAATGTCCAATTTTTAAAAACTTTTTTTGTTAAAAAATATAACCCAAAACACCTATGAATGCATGTACAAATGATACATGATGTGCTTGAAAAAAAATTTATACCCATTGTTAACAAAGGTGTTCAAGAATACCTGTAAAAGAACACAAAAATATATTTAAAAAGAGACAAAGATAATTTTAGAACTTATGAAAGTGGCTCTAATACACACATCCAATATTCAATGCTACAACTAACCAATATAACTTTCATAGCTTTGAAGCATGAATATATGATATGATTAGGAAACTTACCTCTTAAAAACAATAAAACTTAATTGGAAGCCATGGATCCTATATAAATTGTTGTAGAATAGGAACCAATACAATAGAGAAGAAAATTATGAATTTTTGAATCCTATTTATAACCTCCTCTCACACCATCACATAATTCTTAACTTGATAATAGGTAAAAATACATAAAATAGGTTAAAGGGTAAAGGGTGCAAAACTCCTTTATGGTTTAAGTAACTTTAAAAAATTCTTTAATATTCAAAAATCTAGA
The DNA here is from genome assembly GCA_024520975.1 of Erythroxylum areolatum. Classification (NCBI taxonomy): domain Eukaryota; kingdom Viridiplantae; phylum Streptophyta; class Magnoliopsida; order Malpighiales; family Erythroxylaceae; genus Erythroxylum; species Erythroxylum areolatum. Next base: position 30,313,911 of record JANIJH010000224.1, read on the forward strand.
AAAACTTCTTATAGTTTTTAATTTTCAAGGAAACACCTTTTCTTAGATTTCTAGTATTAAAAAAAACGATAAAACACACAAGACATGAAAAATATCTCTAGATCAATCAAATGTTGTTGACATGACGACTCAACCCAACTCTTAAAATTGATCCAAATTAATTACATATGATTCAAATCAATAATTTATCACAATTATCTTAAATTATTAGGTAGAGTCGAGTTTAATTAGGTTAAGTCAATTTTAAGAGCTGATTAAATCGTCATATCAGTAATATTTGATTAATCAACATGTGTTATTCATGTCTATATGTGTTTCATTGTTATTTTAAAAGAAAAAAACTCTAAGAAAAAGACTCTTTTTAATCTAAAATTTTATAAGGATTTCTTTTAAATTTTGAATATTAAAGAGTCTTTTCAAATTTACTTAAATCACATGGTAGTTGTAGGTTTATCTTAGACTAAAAATACATTTATGGCAATTCACAAACCAAAATAAGCTTGGGTGAGATTGGTGAATGGATCTAACAACATATAATATTGAGTGTCATAATTTCAATTGAAAGATTCGTAGGTTCTAAATGAACATGTCAACTTCAAACAACCATAATAAGCAATATGAGTAAGTACGTATATATATATATATACTGTAATGCATAACACGAGTCTTAGTTATATGCCTAGGATCAAACGTAAAAGTGAATAAACAGAGAAAATGAGAAAACATACTTGATTTGCTTTCCATATCTTTGAATGAGCTTTTTGATGCTTAAACCTTTGAACTTTCTTGAAAACCTTTATAAAAGTTAATCACCTGAATGTTGTTAACGTCTTTCTTAATGCGTAAACCTCCTAATAGGTCGGAGAATCTGAATGTTCACAACTTATTTAAGCAAACAATAGGAGACCTTAGCAACTATATATAGTAACTATATTGGGTCTCCCTATCACAGGCCCAATGCATGTTTGGCTTATATTGATTAGAGTCCATTTTCTTCTCTATACTTTAGCCCATTAAACCAGATCCTTTATTAGGCTTCTTTATTATCTTTAATCAGATCAAATTTAATTTCCTTAACTGTAAAATCCTTATAAATTGAAAAATCTTAATTAACTATTGTCCAACTTAAGAAAATTACTAACAGTTATTGCAGTATAATATACTAACAATATCAATACAGCTATATAAATACGATTGCATCCATTTTTAGGTTAAAATTCACCATTTTCTTATTTCAAAACAATTTTTATCTTATCTTTATATTTAAGAATATATTCACTCAATAAATAGGTGTTTTATGTTTTTAAGGTATTAAATACGATTCACATAATACTTTCTCTTGATCAATATTTATGATTCGACTTTTGACAAAACTCCGAAAGCATAGTTGAATGTTAACCTTGTTCATGATTGTTGGTTATGTCAAGAAATTGCATGGATTTCATTCTTTAATTATTCCTTATATGTTTTGTCCTTTTTATGGATAGGAGACACTCTATAACCACAATTGATTAAAGTATATCCTCTTAAATGTTATTGATCTTACGACAAGTTGTGCCTTTATCATTTAAGTGCTCTAGGGATAACTTAATATAACTAATCATCATTACAAATTAAAGGTGACTAGAAGCAAAATTTCCAAGATTCCAAAAGCTAAGCATATTGAGCACATTCACAAATTAGGCAAACAACCTTTTAATTCAATATTTACGAGGGTGGTAGAATAAGTCCACCATTGGTATGGAAATTATTGCATCTATATACAAATAAAAATTGTGGAGTGCCCCTCTTTTAGGCCTATCTTGTTCTCATCTACATTCCCTTCTCACGATAATATAGGATCATAAATTGCATATTGTTTGTTTTCTGAGATTTTACAAATATGTAGAATGTGTACACTAAATGAGAGTCCTCTTCTCCCTTTTTATTTTCCTTGTTCTCCTTTAACTTTCTAAGATCTTAGTTTGAGAGTAAAAGGAGCCATAACAAGCAGGGAAATAATACAACCTAATAATTCTAACAAAGAGATTAATTAGTAATCAAACTTATGTCAACAAAAGGTTATAATTCTTTACCTGTTCACTTTTATATCCAAAACAACTTATTCCACAATGTTCTAGTCAATGCTTATTTCAAAGAAGCAAGAGAACGCAGTCTTCTTTCAACTAAACTATGTGGTGAAAACCTATTTTATCTTGATTACATGTCTAATTTGTGAAAAAAAAAAAAGAGGAAAGAAAGTTTTATAGATATTTGTTTTGGTATAATTGAATTGTACATGCTTTTATAGTAATAGTACTTCAAACTTAATACGAGCATATGTTGGAAACCAACAATGATCAAATTGTGAATGCAACGAAAAATAAATTTTTTTTACAGTTTTCTTCATATCCCAATAATTGAATAACTTTTATAATAAAAATATGAATCGTAAAATAAAAATTGTACCTAATTTGATTTTCCTATTGAAATCCTTTAAAAGCTTTTCAATGTGTCAACCACAAGCTTTTCACTTGTCAAGCCTCTAATGATATCCATATAGTAGCTTTTCTACTCTTAAGACAAATTAAATAAGACTGCTAGCTCTATGAAGCTTATTCCTATTCATAGAAAAAGTAATAGGGTTTTGTAAATTTTTATTAAAATTAAATACCTTAATTATAATCAAGTTAATTTTAATAAAATAAAATTTCTCATATTTGATCCATAAGGTTTCTTAAACTTTATAATTAAATTCATCTTAATTATAATTTATTTTTCCTTCACAAACTACTCTTTAATGTATGACCCATTAGGTTCATAATATATTGACAATGATTATAAATTATAACTCTAATTCATAATTAGAATAAGATAAATTAAAATTATTTTAATTTATCTTTAATTCTCTAATTGAACAATCTATAATCGTAGATCAAAATTGATGTCTAACAACATGTCATGACTACCCAAATATGAGGAATGCCAAAGTGGTTTGACTTAACCTGTCCATGTATAGTTATGATGTATAATTTAATTATTTCATGATCCAATTGGATAGAGTATGGATATAATGTTTACTCTTTTGTATCCAATCATGTTCGTTCTTGTTAATTAGTAATTAATTTATAATTAAAATTTAAAAATGCCTTTTCAAATGTCGATATACTTTGGCCAGAGAATTCCATAAATCACTACTAATTAACAACATTAGAATATTCTCTCTAATTACTTTAGAGTGACGAGTCCTTTATTGACCTACTTAACTGTTTATGTACGGTTGATACTGCATCCAAGTACTACCGACTGAATTATCCTAAGACAGTTTATAAGTAGCATCAAAACACAATAATTTCTATACAAGATACCTTGGTAATCTCAAGTCTAAGTATCAATTATACAACTATTATTACAAGAAATCCACAAACACATAAGTAATATTCCATTTGGGATTCTCATAGTCAGGCCAGTTCAATGACTTACTCTCTGATAAGCACCCACATATTAGTTTAAGTATCTCTAATTTATGAGATCAATTACTTTCTTCATACGAAAGAAATATAATGTGTGCTAGTTTTACCCTTTCAACAATATCCCGTCTTGATGAAACTACAATTACGAACATTTAGGACTAATACATAAATGTAAATTAAATTTCATAATTATGATATCATCATAATTTCAATTACAAGGTAATTATTCCAAGATTTTACCTTTAGTATTAAAACATCAAATATAATTAACTTAATACACAAAGATAAAGAATGTCTTTTATTAATTAAATAATAATGTCATAATCAAATTACAGCCAATTGATTACCTACAAGGGTGTAAACTAACAATCTCCTAATTGCACTAAATCAATCACCTACGTATCTAATAATATATCCATCCATATGTCGATAGTGTCTCTTCTGAGACAATGACTTAGTGAGAGGATCTGCAAGATTTTCTTCAGTGGGAACTTGCTCCAATGATATATCTTTCTACTCCACTATCTCCCTAATCAAGTGAAACTTCCTAAGTACATGTTTGGATGGTTAATGAGACCTTGATTCCTTTCCCTGTGCAATTCATAGTATAATACTACAGGGTCAATAATGCTAAGAATCACTCCAACTTTAGTAATAAACCTCTTGATCCAAACTGCTTCCTTTTCTACCTCTAACACTGAAATGTACTCTCCCTCAATCATTGAATCTACAGTGGCTGATTGTTTGGAACTTTTCCAATTTATTGCACCACCATCTATAGTGAAGATATACCCTGACTGTGATCTACTATCATTGAGACCTAAGTGAAAACTAGCATCTAAATATCCTTGAACTCTCAGTTTTACTCCTCCATAGACCAAGACAACATCTTTAGTTCTTCAAGTACTTTAAGATGTTTTTCACAGTCGTCCAATGAGTTCAGTGACACTCACCTGGATTGGCTTGAAACCTGCTTATTATACTCAAAGTATAAGAGGCATCTAGTCTAGTACGTAGCATCACATACATGATTAATCCAATTGTCTAAGCACATGGAATATAATCTATTTTATCTCTCTCCTCTAGTGTCTTTGGACATAATCTCTTTGAGAGAGAAGTCCCATGGGATATAGGTAAGAATCCCTTCTTGGATCTATCTTTATAGATCTTCATTCCCAAAATAAACTCAGCTTCTCTCATATCCTTCATGGAGAAGTTCTTGGATAACCAAATCTCTACAAACTGAAGCATAGGTAAGTCGTTTCCAATCAGCAATATCTCATCCATGTATAACACTAAGAAAACAATTGCACTCTCACTAATCTTTCTATAGACAAATGGTTCATCCACATTTTTGACAAAATCAAACTCTTAGATTATCTCATCAAAACAGATGTTCCAACTCTGTTACACTTGCTTAAGTCCGTAAATAGACTTTTGCAACTTGCATACTTGATTAGGAAATCTTTTATATTCAAAACTTTTAAGTTGTATCACATACACATCCTCTTGTAAATTCCTATTGAGAGATGTTATTTTGACATCCATCTACCAGATTTTATAATCATGATATGTAGTTATAGCCAATAATAACCTTATAGATTTTAGCATTGCTATTGGAGAAAAGGTTTCATCAAAATCAACTCTTTGTTTTTGTTTAACCTTTAGCCATTAACCATAATTTATACGTATGTTTAGTTTTTCTCTTAAAAACCTGCTTACATCCCATAGGCAAGATACCATCAAGCACATCCAATAAAGTCCATACTTGGTTAGTGTATATAGATTCTATTTTAGATCTTATGGCTTCATGCCATTTTAAAGAATCAATGTTGCACATTGCGTCTTTAAAAGTAGCAAGCTTATCATATATGAGCAATACATTATCCTTCCTTTTTTCTATATGTAGATCTAATCTAAAGGGGGGAAGATGTATCCTACTAGTGTGTCATGAACTATATATCTCTTGAACCCATGGTTGTACATCATATGTATCAACTTTAGGTCTTCTCTATCTTTCTCCCACTACTTTCTAGAATAAATTCTCTTTCTAAGAATGTAGCATGTCTTAAAACAATCATCTTTTGCTCAATAGGATAGTAAAATTGATATCTGATACTCTCTTTCAGATACCCCACAAATTTTCATTTATCTAATTTAGTTTAAAGCTTATCAGATATAGAATGCTTCATATAAGCATCACATCTCCAAATCTTTAAGTGTGACAATCTTGGTCTTCTATTGTCTATATCTTACATGGTGTCTTGTCAACTGATTTGGATGGAACTCTATTTAGAAGCTAGGTTGTGATTTCAATGATAAATCCCTAAAAGGAGATAGGAAGGACTACATGACTCATCATGGATCGTACCATATCTAATATAGTATGATTTCTCCTTTCAAATACTTCATTATACTATAGAGTTGCAGGAGGAGTCCATTATGAGAAAATCGCATTCTCTTTTAAGTAACCAAGAAACTCGTGGTCTAAGTATTCCCCACCTCGATCTAATCTAAGTGTCTTAATACTTTTACTAATTTACTTCTCAACATTAAGTATAAATTCTTTGAACTTTTCAAATGATTCAGAATTTTTTCATAAAGTACACAAAACCATACCTAGAATGATTGTCTGTGAATGTATTGAAATATAAGAGTCCATCTCATGCATTAGTAGACATATGCCTATATACATCTGAATGTATTAGCTCTAATAACTCATTGGCACATTATCCCTTTCCACTAAAGGGTAATTTGATCATCTTTCTTAACAAACAAGATTCAAAAGTTTCATATGATTCAAAATCAAAAGGATCCAGATATCCTTCTTTATAACTTTGTGATTCTAGTTTCATTAATATGACCTAACCTGTAATTCCTTAAATAAGATAGATTTTGGTCACTTAACTTTCTTTTCTTGCTATTTATGTTAATAACTGGTCTTTCAAAATATAATTCATACAAACCTTTTGTAAGTAATCTAGGTCCATAATAGACATCATCTTTGTAAAAGGAACAACTCTTATTCTTAATGATAAAGAAAAATCATCTAAATCTAAATAAGAAATAGAAATGATGTTTCTTATAATAACTAGAACATAATAACAATTATTTATTTCTAATACAAGGCCATAAGGCAAAACTAAACTACAAGTTTCTACAATTAATGAAGCAACTCTTACTTTATTGCCAACTTACAAGTCCACTTTGCCTTTTGTTAACGATCTACTCTATGTTAACATCTGCATGTTATTACATATATAAGAACCACATCCAGGGTCTAATACCCAAGTATGTGGAAGAAAAGTAAAAAGGTTTATCTCACTCATAAACATATCTGAAAAGACAACTTCCTTAAGCTTCTTATCTTTGAGGGTAACAAGATAACATGGGCAATTCCTCTTCTAATGTCCATTGACTCTGCAGTAAAAGCATGTGCCCTTATCATTGCTCTTGACACATCGTTTGGGCTTTACTATATTAGCAAAAGCCTTATGTTTCTTGTTCTTATTCTTCTTAGAGCCTTTTTTCTTGCTCCTAAAAAAATTCATAACAAACACATAACTGGGTTCCTTCTTAAGGCATCCTTTTGCAGTCATAACCATATTCAGTAGTTCAGGAAATGTCATATCCTTTTGGTTCATGTGGAAGTTCATAACGAATTTTGAAAAGCTCAAACTAAGAGACTATAGCACCGGATCAACGCTTAACTCATAATCCATGACAAAACCTACTTGGGCTATTTTTTCAATATACCCAATCATCTTTAGCATGTGTAGGTTGACTGAAGATCCTTTTGTCATCTTATATTGAAACAGTGTCTTAGAGAATTGATACCTCTCCACCCTACTTGGTATACCAAACAACTCCTTAAAATGTTGAATCATAGTAGGTGCATCCATGTTCTCATATTGCCTCTAAAGCTCTGGGAATATACTAGCCAACATCACATATGTAGCTTGCTCAACGTCAGTAATATAATGTTGATATCTCTCCCAAACCTCATCAGTCGCATCTGAACTAGGCTTTGGTTGAGTTGGAGTCTTAAGAACATATAGCTTCTTTTCTTACTTGAGACATATTCTCAAGTTTTGAAACTAGTCTGAAAATTTAGGTCCAAACAGCTTATTAACATCCATGATGCTCCTCAATGTTATGATGATACTCATCTTTAATTTGATAATTGAAAGATATAAAAGGAGCAAGTATTAATTTATATCCAAAACTCAAATAAATTAAGGAATTTAATAAATATTTGATTACTCTCACTATTTTATTCAAAACAATATCCCTCACTATTAAATCAAGAAGTTATCAAATAATTTTCTAGTGGGCTAAGATCCTATTTAAGATAATTGATTTTGAGTTTGCTCAATAAACTAAGTTTAAATTAGGTTGATATCAACTTTATTAATCGGTTCTTATGTAACTCTTAGATCTATTAGGTGACAACTCTTTACCAAAATATATCATATATATGATTCCTATCCTAAAATCTATATGATCATTAAGTTGCTTATCCAAATCTTACAAATTTAGTTAAGTAGGATCCATTAATTTAAGATAAAACATATCCCTATTAAAGTATTCTTGAGTTTACTCAACAAGCCAACTAATAAACAAAATTTTGGTTTTATTTTTAAATAATGGAAGGCAACCTTCACATTCTTAGCATGTATTTAATATTTAATTGAGGGATTTAAAATTTTAAAAATTATTAGTCTCATCAAAAATAATATAATCTTATTATATTTATAATTTCAAACATGATATAATTATGAAAGAAATTGTTTAAAACCTTTGATTGACTCCAATTATTGATTTGATAACTAATTTAATTTAATAATTTAACTTCTTAAAAAATTAAACTAAAACAAATAATATTCCTAAAAATTACCCTTTGAAAAGAATTTTCAAAAAATGAGAAATTTTTTTTAATTTTATTAGAAATATAAGCTAATTTAATCTCCATTAAATTAATTTAATTGAAATTAAGGCTTTAAAAATATAAAAAAATCAAATAAAACAAGAATGGAGTGTACGGCCAATACAATCATATTAGGCGTCCGCAACACATGCGCCAACAACGTTTCCCATACGGTGTCTCCCTGCCCCCCACTGTTTTTCAATTTTAGGGTTTTCTTCAGTCGTCGCCACTCCTGGTTTTGTCATCGCCTGCTTCCTACCTACACGTCGCCTCCTTCCAATCACCCCTCCACAGGACTCCACTACGCCGTTTGCTGATTCATGGGCATTAATCGCCCATCTTCACCATGGTGACGCCACTAAATGCTGCGATGCGCCACTGGTGGTATTTACTATTTAGGCATTACACAAAACATATGCATAACTAATTAAGCCAACGTCTATACATTATGAAAAAGGAAATCGGTCACAAAACTATTAGCTTAAAAACAACAAGCGTAACAGATAATGAGATATGGTTTGGGTGGGCCCGCATTATTGGATTTTGTCCCCTTTGGTCACGTCGGGTTCTAGATTTAGCCCCTCCCTCGTGGGGAGTCGAACCTGTGACCTCAGAGTT
>JANIJH010000224.1:30354927-30365461 GCA_024520975.1 Erythroxylum areolatum
ATTTCTCGCTTTTCGATTTTCCGTCTTTCCGTTCCGTTTGTCGGTTGGGATCCGGTTCCCGGATCGGGTCCCAACAGTATTTGAAGGCTAGTAGGGGTCTTCTAAGATGTTTTAAAGAAGGAAACTAAAGGAGGAAAGTTCTCGATGACCAGATTGATGGATTTAATGAACCAACATAATTTTAAGCTTGTTTAACAATTTCTACCAAAATACTAGGTGACAAAATATTAGGGGTCAATAGGTAAAAAAAAATCTAGAGAGGAATGAACCTCTAAAGTAAAGTCATTCCTTGTTTTATCATATATACGTATTATATTTGACTTTACATTATTTTTGTAATTATGTTGTAATATTCTCTTTCTTTATGTGTGCTTCATTGTAATTTATATAAGGAGCTCTCATCTTTCATATAAGACATACAACAAATTTCTTTTTATTTTATCTTTGATAAATGGCATTAAAGCATCATTAAGAAAATTTTCAATTTTCTTATATTTAGACTCTGTTTTGCAATTTTTCTTTTTGCTAGATTTTTCTTCTTTATATAATTCTTGTCTTTCCATTATCATCTAGATTTTTCATACCCCTTTCTAGATATTCAAACATCAATTTAAAAATACCATCGCATTCTCCATCTTCAAGCAATTTAATCCCTACTTATTAGAATCTCATTTCCATCCAAATATAGGCTTATACACCCATCAAAGTTATTGTCATTTTAGTGCTAACATTAATAACCTATAAATCGAACTTGACCCAATCCATGCTCCATTCTAAGCTCCAAAACTAGCCTAATAAGATATGTAATTTTGCTCTAATCTATCTGGTCAACTTTTTTGGATTAAACCAAATCGATTTCTATAACTAACCTAGTTTAATGTTATTCATATTGGACTTTTAGATTCTTAAACTAATACATATGATTTTTAAGCTTATAAATTTCATTTTTATTTTATTAAAATTTATCACTTTCTTTAAGTTTTCCTTTTTTTTCAATTTATTATACTAGTTTGTTTATTTTCTTAGATTTAATGTCTTTCAAAAATTCCTAGCATGCCTCTTTACTTTTCTTATAACCAATTGTTATCTTTTTTATGGCACTAAATATGAGTTGTGGTCAGAAAAGTTATTTAGCTTTTAGTAAGGGCATATTAAATTAATAAGGACATATTCTTTGATGTTATATGACTTGTGAAATTTCCAAACCCACCAAAATTGTTGATGAGGGATGAAATAAAAAAACCATCAAAATTTAATGTCATTCTGTAGCTCCTATCTTCTTATAATTATATAGAATTTCACTATTTTGTTAAAAGCATAAGGTATGGGATTTTGTCAAGGCTAGATACATAGACCATAAACTTACCCATAATTTTCTCCTTATCTTTACCACTCTATTGTCCATGTTAATTATAGTACATATGTCTGGGATATATTGTGTGATATTGTGGGATATATTAATCTTTGCATTCATAAGTTAAACATCTATCAAATAATGGAATATAAGAACGTATATATTAAAAAATAACATAAGTGAAAAAACACAAGCATAAATTGTTGTACATTTTACTTGTCAAATATTTTTGTCACTTCATCTCCACGTTTTGATTAACTCCAAGTTAACTTATAGGAAAAAAATGAACCAACTCTACGAATTAGGATTTTCAACTTCAACAACTGCTCATGCTATAAGATGAATGCCTTTAACTATACTGCTTCCAATCGAATAAATTAGTTGCCCTTAAAATTTAGTCTTCAAACATCTTTCTTTCATAGCTAAAAAAATTAAATAACATCTTAATGAATAAATCCTAACAACTAAGACCTAAATAATCTTATTCTCGAGGAACCTAAAAATTTAGAAAAGGGTTATGTTCTTATATAAATGAATGAAATTGATTAAATTGAGTTATTATGGATTAGAATTGAGAATATCTTAATGTATTGACTATAATTGAGGATGTATGGGTTACAAATTGATATACTTGAATTGTGAATTGGATTATTATAGATTTTGCAATGTAAATGCGGATTAAATTAAGAATAGACATAAAGTTTGGAGACCTAATTTAAGTTGTGGTTACTAGTCGATATAGAAGTGTATTTTTATTACAAGAGGGACCTTATTTTAAAAGGGGGATGTCCATTTTATAGGCAAAATTCTACCAAATTTTCAATAGAGTCCTCGTAAAATGTGACATCGCCATTTTTAAATTAAAACAAGAGCTCCTTAGTATTAACTAATGATCTTATTATCGAGGAGACTTATAATTATGCAAATTATTGAGGATAACATCTGATGGTTGAATTATCTCAATATAGCTAGTGACCTTGATTGATTATAATATTTCATGGCAATTGTTTTAATATATCCCGCTTTCTAAACTGTGAACAAATTTATTCTTGGTTATAGAAACTCATTTGTTGCCAGTATTTATATTTTGAAGGAGATTGAAGAGAAGCTTTAGCAGGTATTCAAATGACATTCATTTTCTTATATGACGTGACAATGTCAACAATGAATTCTCACATATTTTAATGACATTTGTATTAGTTTCTATATTTTTCATTCTAGCACCGTCATCATCATCTTCCTTCACATACTTTAGAAAGATCATTCCACATGTCGGTTGAGGTAAGTAATTTATTTTTTACTAAGTTTTTTTAAACTTGGTTTAATTTGAGTATTTGTTTACGGTATGAACTTCCCATCTGAACTTCCTACATTTTTAATTGATATGGCCTGCATAATGTGAAACTTGTTTGTAATATGAACTTCAGTTTATCGTTGAATTAATATAAGATGAGTTTGACTTATATTATAGTTCCAATTACCTTAATATGTCAATCCATTATTTCATTGATTCTTATTCCGTTGTGATTAGCTTCTCTTTACTTTTTATGTCAAAAATTTTTACACGCATCTTTTAAAAACTAGCTATATGTTAAAACAATTTATTAAAATAAGTACATATTTAATATAGGACTTTTAATATTAATAATCTTCTAACATATATGATTACAAACATATATGTTCGACCTTTAGGATAGGTTCATTTTTTAGATTTGAACCCCCATAAACCTTAACCTATAACCTATGATGATTGCTCTTATGAAGCTTATCGGTGAAAAATACGAGGAGCTTAGGAGTCACAACGAGAACTTGTTGTCTTGATTCATAAGTCTTATCTTAGATGTGAAGTAATATTTGGCAAACATGAATGATACTAACTCATGATTCACTGTTTTAAATTAACAGTTGTACAAAAATGAGTTATGTTGATAGATCTTAGATGTATAGACGATTAACACCTGATGATTACATTAATCCTAAATTTGTTGCCAAAGTTGAAGCTTTTATTCATTAGGTTTAAATTTTTGCAAATGATATAAAATTATTTGTTTTTATATTAGGTTGATTCCGTCTGAATCGTATTTCAGACATATGACATCTACATTTAAGGAGAGGATTGATCCTAAGGGTTATGTATGGAAGAAGATCTCTTAGGCCACAAAGACATTTTACTTTCAGGAGTTTAAGGTACAATATGCAAATAATTTTATTTTTTCATTTATTTGTATACATTAATTACATAAATATCATTAGATTATAAGTTATCGAATTTTTTCTTTTAATTTTAGAAGCAATTTTACTAGGATTCTGGTATCGACGAGGTCCTACGTGGTGTATAGGAGAGGGGAGCTTGTACACGTTATCGCGATTTTATTGGTGCAATACACAAGGCTGGTGTATGACTACCTAATATTTTCGAGGGCATATGGAGTCGTTGACAAGAGTACTGGACATCTTCTAAGGCAATGTTTATCTTAGGGCATAACTCGGCCAACAGACGCAGAGGCTTAGGGAGAGACATCTTCCCATTCATATGGGAGGATCAATTATCCATCACAAGCATGCAGAGAGACTTGTAAGTATTTAACTATTACACTTATATTCTAATTTTTAACTTTACTATATTTCAATTTAAATTGATGTGTGAATGTTGTAATAAAAATATGTGTATTATGGATAATGATCATGGTATAAATATCTGATGCCATATATAGCTATGGTGGGTTATTTTATTTGTTCAACAGGGGGCAATATCACAAAAATATAGGAGACTCTGCTGAAATTTTTATAAATTCTAGTTTAACTTATAACATTTTATTGTTATGCAGGAAAAGTCTATGGGCATAAGGCTTACATCCCGTCAGTTGTTTTTGCATACTCACACTAAGAAGTACGATGGTGTGACATTCGTCAACAATCAATGTGAAGAACTGAATGTATGTAAAATTTATGCTTTAATATTCATTTTTAATAATTATCATTTACTAATTATAATATAAGCATTACCTCCTAATAGGATTAAATACAAGAAACAATTTAGCTACAGTCTCAGGGAGAATAAGCTGTTGATAAGAGTCAAGCATATTTTGATGCAATGGGTAGTAAGGACAGTCGTGGAAGGATTTTTAGGTTAAGCTCATTTAAGAACACATGTTATTCGCACACCTCTACGTTCAATACAACAGTATCAACTAGATAGCCGACAATGGAACATATCTATCAGCTTGAGAGCACAGTGCAGACCTTGAAAAGTCAATTACAACAGACAATAGAGTACATGACTAAGCTCCAAAATGACATGGAGCAGTTGAAGGGGAGGTCTAGAGACTCAGACCATCCACGCTCATCAGGATAATAAGATTGTTGTAATCATTTTGTTTGAATTTATGTACAATTTAATGTTTTTATTATCAATGAAATTTCTTTTTACTTTATATGATCAATTAATTTTCTATTTAAATAAATTAAAATATAACAAATCAAAAATTTATGTACAGATAATTTATAGATGTTGCAATTATCCATTAATAATAAGATTATGAAATCAAATTTTATATCGAGAATTTAAAAGAGAATATTTAATATCTTTATGGTAGAGTAATTACCGATGGTTTATGATAGATCGTCGCTAATATTTATGCTATTTACCAATAGAATTTTAGTTTCCATTAGTAAATTGATTCATATTTACCGACAGTTTGTGATAAACCGTCGGAAAAAGTTTATGGTTTTTACTGACGGATTTTTAGTCTCCATCGGTAAATTGAGTCATTTTTATAAACAGTTAGTGTTAAATTGTCAGAAAATGTTTACATTTTTACTGTAGATTCACCGATGGTTTATCACAAACCGTCTGTATCTATACCGACAGAAACAATTCTTTCCATCGGTAAATGTACTGACAAAAAAATGGTTCCGTCGATAATTTTTCCGACGGATACGAGATTCTGTCGGCGACTTTACTGACAATCAATTTTATGACACATTTTTCTGTCGGTGAGTACCATCGCAAAATTTAATTGCCGACGAAAAATTAACATTCTCCGTCAGGAAGTGTCATTTTTCTTGTAGTGAGGTGAAAACAAGTTTTTACTTACAATGGCCGACTTTCAAAACAAAAACAGGAAATTTGTATTTTCATATTTTTGCTACAATTTTCCTACTTTTAAAAATAAAAATAAAAATTTGTAAATTCAGTGAGTTGTTTTCATTGTTCTTAAACAACTGCAAAAGAAAAAACTACGAAAGAAAACGGAAACAAATAGCCCCAAACCCAAAGTCTATCAAGAAGGTTTCCTACTTTTAGAGGCTATATGCCAATTAATAAATGCAAATGAATTTTGAGGAAATTAATAAGGATTTTGGAGCATTTATTTCAGTAGCAAAAGGTTTGTATGCAAAATTTCCACGAGCCAAGCGAGCATGTGCGGACACATCTTGCTCCACATTTCGCCAAATGGAAGTTCGCAGCCAGAAACTTACAAAAATCTAAGAGATTCGAAAGTAATCTTATTGGTTCGTCACTTCACGCGGTAACATCGAAGGTGCGATAGGCTACTGCTCCAAGTGTATGCAATTGATTTTCCCTACGAACACTCCCACCAGTTGATATTTTGCTAATGCCACTCCTTTTGGACTCTATAAATCAAGCTTCTCCCTTCTCCTTTCCCTCACAGAAGCCTTTTATCTGCAATTTACAGTCTCCTTCTTTTCTTTCTTTCCAAACAACTCTTTTACGAATTTTCCAGGCATTTCTCTTGTACAATCTCCTAAAGATCCAAGCTTCGTCAGTTATTTCATCACCCCTGGTTTAGATAACGTAAGAACCTCAATATGGGTTTTTTTCTTTTGATGGGTTGGTTTTGGGTCTGCGGGGTGTTGAGTATGTTGGTTTTTTAACCGGTTGATGTTTGTTTGTTTGTTACCCTCGTTTTGCAGAGGATTGTGAATGTTGTAATGGAGGCGAAAGGTGGGGATAAGAAGTCAAGCAGTAGCAGTAGTAATTTCCATCAGTACGAAGTCCCTCTCGGTTACAGCATTGAAGACGTTCGACCAGACGGTGGCATTGAGAAGTTCCGATCTGCTGCGTACTCCAACGTAAGTGTCGTTTTCTTGTGGATTATGTTTTTAGTTTAGTTTCTTTGTCTTTGTAATGATCTTTGGCATTTTGTTGTTTCAGTGCCTGAGGAAGCCATCTTGATAGGACTTGGAAAGGCTATGACTCAGTAGAGTAGGATTTTCGCAATCTCTTTCCTTTTCTTTGTTTCTGCTTCTCCTGTCTTAGCTTCGTATAAACAAAAGAAGACTCGAAGTTTAGAACTGAAAAAGGCCAATCCCCACCTGAAACCAAGCGTTGTAGAGGTCAGTACTTTTGGCAGTCATCAATGGCAATACATAGTCCGTCACCTCCTTCCCCAATCGGCTTCGAGGGCTTTGAAAAACGTCTCGAATTGACTTTCTCAGAGCCACCATTTTCCAATGGACTCGGTCTACGTGGCTTGACTCGGTCCCAGATCGACTCAATTCTCGAGCCTGCATTTTGCACCATAGTCGATCAACTCTCTAACACCCAGTTCGACTCTTATGTCCTCTCCGAGTCAAGCCTCTTCGTGTACCCTCTCAAAATAATCCTCAAAACTTGCGGTACAACTAAACTGCTCTTATCCATTGACCCACTTCTCAAGCTAGCTGCTTCGCTCTTACTCACCGTCTCTGACGTCAAATACTCTCGCGGCAGCTTCATTTTTCCGGACTACCAGCCTGCTCCTCATAGGAACTTCACCGAAGAAGTTGCTATCTTGAACAAATTCTTCGGCCATCTGAATGCTGCATCCCACATCCTCGGCGATCCGAATCACTACTGGCACATATACTCTGCGTCAGAAGAATTAAAACCCCAGACCGATGTGATCACTTTTGAGATGTGCATGACAGGGCTTGACCGAGAAAAAGCCTCAATCTTTTACAAGAAATCGGAGGATGACACTGCTCAGGAGATGACTAGAAGCTCCGGGATATCTGAGATTATACCAACGCATGTGATTTGCGACCACAACTTTGACCCATGTGGATACTCGATGAATGGGATTGAAGGTGAATCGTTGTCCACTGTGCACGTGACCCCAGAAGATGGGTTCAGCTATGCGAGCTACGAGGCTATGCGGTTCGACTTCACAGAGTTCAAACTTAAGACAATGGTAAAGAGGGTGGTGAAGTGCTTTGCACCAAAGGAATTCTCTGTCGCAGTCACGTGCCGAAGTGGCAGGGCCCAGCTGTGGGCCACAGACTCTGGTGACGTGGCGGGATACTCGTGTAAGACAGTGGTGAAGCAGGAGCTGCCAGGTGGAGAGTGTCTGGTGTACAGGACATTTCATCAAATGGAAAACAAAGGTTTGATGTTGATGCAGCAGATGAAAATGTCACCGTGTCTGAAGGAAGAGCTGGGCGGTGGTTTGTGGTGGAAGTGGTGGCTGATGGCAGTGGTGGTACCGTGGTGGTTCATCTTCGTGTTTATTCTATTCAACGACAGCACAGGCAACCAGAGTGTTAGTCTTCTTTAGTGTTTGTTCCTGTCTATAAGGCTAAATAAATGCGTAGGTAAAGAGGTTGTGGTTTGGCACCTTCTGTTATCATTTTCTTACCGTTTCTGGGTTGTTGCGGTCTGTGTGTTTAATTACGGACCAGATGTTTTTACTATAAATCAATTTCTACTTTAGTCTTCTCTATTAAATTTTATCTAAAATATATAAATATATAAATTAAATTAAATTTCACCCGATTAAAACATATTAATAGGCACAATCTCATCTGTAAATTATGGTTCTCTTGTCGGGCGAATGGGTCTCTCTGCTCTTCTGAAGTAAAAGGGCTGGAGTTGGTCTGTCATGCGCCGTTGTTTTAGAGAATCGCATGTAATCTGGTGTGGACTTGTCGGCACTTGTGGGATGTTAATCAATGCGATTAAGGGGATTTTACATATTAATTACCTTATCACTTGTTAATCCTACCATTGCAGTACGTGAAGCCTGATACGAATCATTTATCCACAATTACCTTATCACTTGTTAATCCTACCATTTCAGTATGTGAAACCTGACGCGAATCATTTATCCATCCTACATATAATCATAACAAAATCAGAAACATCGGTTGTACCTTTCGAGTGTCATCGATTGACAGGTAGAGGAGTGGGATTTTTTTTTTTTAATCTAGTCTAATAGAAAAGACAAGAAAAGGGGGACCACATGTCTGTTACATCAAGGTAGAACTCAGGTGACAACGAGGGGTGGACCAATTAGTCCAGATTCCTCACTTAAGGCTCTCCTCTTCAAGGAGGTCTTAAGTTTGAGTCACGTCAAAGGAGGGGAAATAGGCATGTTTCTTATTAATGATCCTCTAGCCCTCTGGGCAAAGCTCCTTGATCGGATTAATTACGGACGCCTCGCTTCTAGCGGCAGTGTGGGAGTTGGAGCTGCTAGGGAACCTGGGGGCTGATGGGAACCTGATGTTGAGCAGAGGGGAGCCAGTGATCAATCATCAGCTGAACAATCTAGAGTGTATGAAGACTCTTTATGCGCAGAAGTGTACAGGCTACGTAAGAACCTGGGGGATCTTGGGGTTCCAGATTTACATCCTCTAGGCTCTTGGGGTGGGGTCGTAGGGGCTTAGGATTAGTCTGGCTAAGCCAGGATACCTAATGTAATAAAAAAAGGTAAACTCAGGTGCTCCACCACTGCTTTGTCAGGAATTTAAAGAAACTTCATTTAATGAGAGATAAAAAGGAGTATTAAAAATCCAGCGGCTGAAGATGATGCGGTTACTTTCGAAGTAAATGAAAGAAAAGCAAGGTGGGTACTGCTCTTGGAACCTGACAAGCTTTGAGCTCGTATAGTGGCAGCCAAGTATAAATTGAATGTTCACAGTCTCCATATTGCTTTGGCGACTACCGACGGGTCCAAAATTTGGAGGAGAATAAAAGCTGTTTGGCCTCATGTCATTTAACGCATGAAATGGGTGATTTTTGACGGGAAGACAGCACGATTATGGTTGGATCCTTGGGTGGAGGACTTGGGGTCGTTACTCTCACACGCCCTAAGGCCTATTTCCCCTTTTGAGTTATCTCGCTGTGTGCAGCAATATGTGGACAACATAGGTAATTGGTCATGGCAAGAGTTTCAGTATATCCTTCCTTACTCTATTTGTTTGCTTATTGCAAGTATTCTCCCGCCTCAACCACATTCTGGGACAGATAGACTGAGCTGGGGTAAGTCAGACACCGACAAGTTTTCTACGGCCTCCACGTACTCGATGCTGATGGACCAAGCTCCTTGCGACACCACCAGATTTTGGCAGCTTATCTGATGCTGGGCTGGTAATCAACATATTCGCTCTTTCCTCTGGCTACTGGCCCAAGATAAGCTACTGTCTAATCAACAACGACTGAAATGACAACTTTATCCGACTACTGACTGTCATCATTGCCATGTTGAGGAGTCTTCTATTCATGCGATGCGTGATTACCCCAGAGCTAGACGCTTGTGGATCACCTTCCCTATTCAGACCCTATCCTCTGACTTTTTCACCCTTGGGGCCCATGATTGGCTCTCCAGAAATCTCTAAAGTTCTTGTCAGATTTGTGGTTTCGACTGGTCCTTTATTTTTGGGACGGCCTGTTGGTTCTTGTGGTTGTGGCAGAATCGGTCAATTTTTGACCCGCATTTCTTCTGGCCTACTTCTCCGGTTCACAGTATTCTCGACTATGTGCACCAGATACACACTACTTCGAGCTGGTTCGGGCGAGCAGTGTCTGGCAAACACACGCGTCACACGTAGTTCATCGGCTGGAGTTCTCCAATGTAACATCCCACTCCCGTAAGGCCCGAATCCGACATCGATGGTGATATCCGAGTTCGTGCCCTGCGAGGGTGGCGTGCTACATCACTCAGTCAAATCTCAGTATAATTTTTTTTTGAAACAAACACATATATTTTATATTATGCGGGAAACAATTTACATAACATGACCGGTGAATACAATGACCACGAGGGCCCTCTTATAAATACAACTTAATGTGATACAAAACATATCAGACACTAATGCAGATGCAACTGATCCCGACCTCTTCTCTCACTCACTAGCGGTCGCTATACGCCCGTTGCCTAACGGGGTATTCTTCTGAGT
>JANIJH010000224.1:30378930-30388979 GCA_024520975.1 Erythroxylum areolatum
TTATGCTTAAGGTTGCTCAACTCATCATCCATACTTAGTTCACATTCTAAGTTCACAACCATCTATATACCAATTCACAATTCAAAGCCATACATAAACTCATATTCCATTTTGACATTTACACTAAAAATTCGGGGTCCAACCGGCTAGAGATCAGATGCCTATGTAAAAAGTGCAAACACAAATATTTCCTCACTATTGATGAAGTTAACCGGCATTTGCTCAGAAAAGGGTTTGTCCCTAATTATTCTGAGTGGACACGACATGGGGAATCGTTGATTTCTAGCACCTAAAGGGGTAATGAAGCATAATCATCTGTCAACTTAAATGAGTATGAAGGGGGGATTGAATTTAGAACAAATTATGTGGATGGTACTAAAAATCTGCACATGCAAATGGTTTATGATGGGGTCGGTTATACCTTTGAGAAAAATAGAGAAAATCTTAAAGAAGAACCTAACCCACAAGAAAAATAGTTTTTTGACTTACTACAGTTAGTTGACCAAGAATTATAGCCAAATTGTGAGACAATGACCCAATTGTCTTTAATTACTCGAACATTGAACATAAAGTCTGAAGAACATATTTCAGACCGTAGTTTTGATAAAATTCTAGAATGGTATAATGAATCATTGCCTCCTGATCATATAATGGTTGATAGTTTTTACAATATGATGAAACTTATTAGGGGTCTTGGTTTGCCTATTGAAAAGATTTATTATTGCAAATTGGGATGTATGTTGTATTGGGGAGATGATGTGGAATTATAAGAGTGCAAATTTTGTGGTCAATCTAGGTTTAATCCTAAAAAGCGTTCAATGAAATAGAAATTAGTACTATGGAAGCAGATGTATTATTTCCCGCTAACTTCGAGACTTCAAAGATTATATGTTTATGATGTTGCTGCATCTCAAATGAGATGGCATGCTGAACACGAATAGGAAGATGAAGTAATAAGTCATCCATTAGATGCACTGACATAGAAACATTTCAATGAATCCCATCTTGAGTTTGCAGATGAATGTCGAAATGTTAGGTTGGGATTATCGAAGGATGGATTCTAACTTTTTGGTCAATCCGGGCAGCAATATTCATTATAGGCAATCATAATTATTCCTTATAATTTGCCTACTTTGATATGTATGAAAGAGGCATATATGTTCTTAACAGTTATTGTGTTAGGGCCTATAAATCCGAAGTATAAAATTGATGTTTTCTTATAACCATTGATATCTGAATTGCAGCATCTTTGGGAATATGGTGTTCAAACATATGATGTCTCTCTGAAATAGAATTTTATGTTTAGAACAACTTTGATGTGGACCATTAGTGATTTTTTGGCATTTGCCATATAATTTGGATGGAGCACAGATGGAAAATTGGCTTGTCCTTGTTATGGCAATCATTCTGATGCATTTAATCTTCCAAACGGGGGCAAAATATATTGATTTGAGAATCATAGGAAATTTCTTCCTCTAAATCATCCATTTAGATGCAATAAACATAAGTTCAATAAGAATAGGATGGTAAAAACACCTCCTCCTCTCAAAGCTGGTGAAGAAATTTTGCAAGAAATTGAGGAATTAGGCTTGTTGAAAGCAATATAATTTGAAGCCGATGAAGTAAATACAAGCATTACTCAAAACTTTGGTTGGAGAAAACGAAGCATCTTTTGGAATTTGCCATATTGGAAAACTAATTTGATACGTCATAATCTAAATGTGATGCATATTGAGAAAAATATTTTTGACAACTTGTTCAATACCATTATGAGCATTGAAGGGAGGACAAAAGACAATACAAAATCACGAGCTAGTATGTAACTTTTTTGTAGAAGGAATGAGTTACATAAAAATCTTCACACTGGTAAATATCCGAAAGCATGCTACACTTTGGACAAAAAATAAAAGGAGCTTTTATGTGAATGGTTGAAAAGTCAAAGTTTCCTGATAGTTTTGTTTCAAACCTGGCTAGGTGTGTGGACCTAAGGAAGCACAAATTATTTGGGATGAAAAGTCATGATTGTCATATGTTTATGCAAAGGCTAATTCCAATTGCATTTCGGGAGTTGCTACCGAATAAGGTTTGGGAAGTAATAACATAATTAAATTTGTTTTTCAAGGGTTTAACATCATTTGAAATCAAGTTGGTTGAAATGGAAAAACAAAGGAGATTCTAGTAATTTTGTGTAAGTTAGAAGGGAATTTTCCTCCAAGCTTTTTTGACTACATGGAGCATCTACTTGTACATTTAGCACACGAGGCAAAACTAGCCAATCCAGTTCAATATCGATGGATGTATCCTTTTGAGAGGCAACTCGACCAAAAT
This sequence comes from Erythroxylum areolatum, assembly GCA_024520975.1. Classification (NCBI taxonomy): domain Eukaryota; kingdom Viridiplantae; phylum Streptophyta; class Magnoliopsida; order Malpighiales; family Erythroxylaceae; genus Erythroxylum; species Erythroxylum areolatum. The sequence goes on from JANIJH010000224.1 coordinate 30,381,259, forward strand.
TATTGGAATAACCATATTACTATGTTTTAACTACAAAATTGTAATAACTATCTTCTCTAATATAAGTATTTACATCGCTTGAAAAAAATGTCAAAAATAAGGCTAGAATTGAAGGTTCCATATATAATGCTTATTTAGTGGAGGAAGCTAGTACATTTTATGGACATTATTTTAAGCCGCATGTTCACACAAGAGAAAGAAAGTTCCTCGTAATGACGATGGGGTAGGAACGAGTGATGCTGATGGTAACTTGCCTATTTTCACATATCCTGGAGGAACATATAGACGTGCAATAAGAAGAATGTTAACAGAGGAAGAAATTGAGGCTGCATATTGTTACATTTTATTGAACTGTCAAGAGGTTCTACCTTTCATGCAGTAATTTGAACATGATTATTTCTTCCTTTAAAATTCTATGTTGTTCATTATTGAAATAAATAATAATGTATTTAGATTATACAAGGTATTACGCAAGATAATGCCGGACAGCATACAGGATGATATAAATAAAGAAGTTGAAAGATACTTTCCTTAATGGTTTGAGAGATATGTAAGTTTTCACTTACAAATATTCTTATAGTTCAATACCATATTTAACTGTTCTCATGACATTATACTGTTTAATATGATAAATTCTTTTATGTAGGCCTTAGAAAATCCATTAGAGAATAAGTTCATTTGTGATATTGCAAAGGGATCTCTGCGAACTGTTAAATCATATCCGGCATATTTTATGAATGGATACAAATACCACACAGAATATCATAGACATAGCATGATAACAATAAACAGTGGAGTTACTATACAGGGAGAATTGATGGATTACTATGGTAAAATAATTAAAAAATTTGAAGTTGAGTACCTTGCTTTTTCAATTAAGTGATGTGTGATATTTAAATGTGACTGGTATGATCTGACTCTAAATGTTAGAACAAAAGTGCATAGCCGATATAATCTAGTTGAAATCAACAAACGAAGAAGATTGAGACAATTTGAACCTTTCGTGTTAGCAATGCAAGCGAAATAGGTGTGTAATGTCCTTTTTCCAAGCTTACAACGAGATAAGACAGATTGGTTGGCGGTTTGCAAAATTAAATCTAGAGGTATTTTTGAATCACATGGAAAAGGAGAGCAGAGAATTAAAAGTGAAGCTTTTCGGGAAGAAGTCACTTTTATAAATGCATCTGTCATATATGACGATAATGAGCCTTTGAACAATCCATCTAACGAATATGTTGAAATTTCATCTGGAGAGGATGACGAGGGTTAGAGATTTGAAGAGGAGCCATAGTTTGATTCTTATTCTTCTAAAGAAGAAGATAATTGTAATTTACAATAAAGTTATGATAGTGATTAATTTATGTTTGTAATTAAATATTTTAATCAACAAATTCATTATTTCCTTTTCAGTATATTATGTAAAGTATTTAATTCAAAATCTTATTTAAGGAATATCGATATGGAGACTAGTTTCGGATGGTAGTAATTACTTCTGTTGGCAGGAATGTGGCAAAATTATCCCAACATAAGGAATAAACAATGTAGGAAAAATTGCCACTTCATATACTAAGGATCATTTGCCTTCCATGGCCGATCTTCTACTTCAAGGTGTTTAGTATGATCTGGACAACGTCTCTTTCTTTATTATGTACATCTCATTTCCTTTCATGCAGTTATTATATATATTCACATTTGATGGTCTATACTACATGTTTTTTTAAGCTTTCTTGAATCTCGAAGATGACATGTATGTCGATAGATACAAGAGCGATGTCATAACGGTCTATAAAGGATTAGGGAGATCGGTTCTTTTGGAAAATTCATCAATTCTTCAAACCTTGTCTAGACATTCACGTATGCATTAATATCCAGTTTTGGTTCATTTAATGGTTTTCTAATATTATATTGATTGTGTTTTAGGTAAATCTATTCCCGCTAGTAGTTCATCTGGAGAGTTAGCCTTATATATTAAGAGCAGCAACTTATTCACTGTATCCTCTACAAGTTTAGCTATAGTGAAAACACTGTTGTAAGAAGGCATTCAAAAGCCTACACCTAAGGGAAGAAGTATCATTGTTTCAATTAGTATGTTTAAAGATGCCAGGAAACTTCTCGAGAATCCAGATATCGGGAACTCATTTACCTTTATAGACTCCCACGTCACATGGAATCAAACAAAATAATTATATCATTGTGATTTATCGATGCAATAAACTAGAATTAACTTTAAAGTTGAATTATTGTTGTATTTATAAGAATTTGTCAAACAGCCTTCCTATTAATCAGAGGTCGACCCGCATCCTATTCAATGTGGGCTGTTATTGTTCTACAACTTTAAAAATTGTTAACCTTCATTTTCATGATTTGTACTTGAATATGATATTCAACAAATTGCCTTATTTCCTTTTCCATATATTGTGTAAAATATCTTAATCAAATTCTTATATTTGTAGAAAATTCGATAAACAATGAATTTCAAGTAAAAATATGGGATCAAAGTGCCAGCATGAGGTAATGCAGCCTAGGTTTAGAGACATGTTCGGAGGTACTTACTATGAAGGTGGATCATCATAATCTGTGGCTCACACTGACTCACCTCCTCCCCCTTCAAGGCCTAAAGTTGCAGATGAGACATCACTTACTGCCCGTCATGCTACACCATCCCCATCCCCATCTCATATATCATCCAATACCACTCTATCAGATGGAGGAGACATCCGCTAGCCTGGAGCTGAGGGCTAATAAAATCATTTATTTTGACTTTTTGACCTTATATTGTAGGGTAGATCTCGAAATATATGAAAAATCTCCCTATAAGTTGTACATAAGACTTTTATTAAATACAACTTTCCACATAATTCTATATGTATTAATGAGATCGAGTATAGAATTATGTTTGCTCACTTTCATTGAGTATTCATTTCCCTCCTTTTCCTACTAGGATTGGAAATCTTGTATTTAACATATCTATAAAATTGAGTCTTTGGATTTTCAAAATAGTGTATAAAGAAGTTCTTCAAATTATTGTTATTTACATCAGACCCATTCTAAAAATTAAAAAATTTGAAGCATCTCGAATTGTTTATTGATAAGGCCAAAGTGAAAGAAAACCTATGAAATTATTCCAATATAGGAACTTGGACATATAATACTTTCAAATTGATTCTCTTTAGAAAGAAGATCATCTGTCATATGGTATCTTACTCCGGTCCCTATATGAAACTTTCCATATTGGGTTAGCCATAGACTTTACATTTTGTAACGATTCCCATGGAATCATCAAATGATACAAGTCTTGGATAAGAATCTACTTCACACTAAAAGGCCCATGTTGACCATCCTTTACTCCAATAGTTTCTGTGGTTCCTCAACCAATGTGATATCTCACCCTAGGTGAATCCTTAACCCTTCCCCTTCTTACTAAGACTATATAACGTTCTTGTAAATTATGGTCAATACTAGGTACATAAATAGTCATTTCAAATTTAGAGGCTAATCATACTCTGGCAACTTTTCATAAGGTAGAGTTTGATTTTTTGGGAGTGATAGTGAAAAAGTTGATAGATAGTCACCCTTACTACGATTCTATAGAACCATAAATGAGATTTTCACCTTATATAGCTCCTCGTTCAATTTTTTCAAAGCTATTGGATTCTATACCTTGTTCACGAAACTCCTCCCTTACTCCACTCCGTCCTGAAGAGTAACAAGGATAAATTAAGTCACATTTTCATGTCCCAATTGAACACTTTTCATTTTTGATTATTGTCAAAGGAGAAGATTATTCTTTTTACTAAAAATATGTGAATCCAATCATGATCTTATAACTTTCTTGTAACTTATAATAAGGACAAGAAATCTTTCTCGATCAATCACTTTACCCCTCATCTTCAAGAATAAGAAATATTTTTTCAATTTGAATGTGTTCATTTGGAATTTAGGCTTTTCTACAACATTTTTATTTTTATTTATTTATTCTTTTTTTTTTAATATTATAAGTATATTATCCTCTTTTTTTATTTCCTTCTATCTTTCTTAAGTTTTATAGGTTTGGTTTGATACTATAAAATGAAAACCATTTTCTCATAAAGTGAAGGGTACAAAGAAATCATATTGATTTTTGATATAAAAAAAGTACTATATGAAATCTTTGATTTTTTCCTCTTTCTCTATCCTTATCTCATAGGTTCAATGTTTGAATTAATAGAGAACCTCTTCTTCTGTATCAGTATGAATCAATATTATTACATTCTAATTTGTTCTCAACACTTCCAACGAAAATCTCGAATTAGATCCCAGATTTTGACTTTTGTGCTTGGGCAGGTCTTCAAGATTTTTTTCATGACTTATTTTGTGTTAAAGGGATATCTATCTGATTTGATATAATTGATTGTGTAAAGCATGCGTCAATAACAAAATTAGGGAAAATATACAAAAAGGATCATTATTTTCTATTCTATTAGCATTAGTTAATGACAATAAATTATTGAGTCCTTTATTTTGTGATGAACTATTGGCACTAGTCTTATATTTTTTCTTTATAGACTAAGGAGAAAGGGGCTTTGTGAGAAGAAGATTATACCTTAAGAGAAGCAAGGAGGCCAACCTCTTTCAAATGTACAACATAGATTCTAGTAATGTAATATAGTTGGACTCTAATGTTAATTTGAATGAATCATCCTTTTAACGAAAGTCAATCTTTTTCTGCTCGACAAAAGGATAGGAAGTTACAAATTCTACATTTGTAGGATAAACACATATGTTATTTCTATGTTACTATGAAGTTCATAATTCATAATGAAGTAGTTAATAAATGAATAGTTAATGATTGGTTACCACTAGCCTTTTTTTTGAATTGATGAATCTTGTATGTTTTCCTAAGAAAAGAAATTTGTCCAATTTTTGGGGTCTCAAAGGGGCATGAAAACACATAAGAAATTTTTAATGAAAATGGAAAGGAGATGTAAATCCAGTTCCTTAAAAAAATAGTATGATCTTTGGTGGAAGAATAAGAGTTTGATTTATATCATCTTGACTTAGTTCTAATTTCTCTAATTTATTTTTTTAAGAATATCGAGTCGAGGTATTCTCCTACCCTATTGAATAGAACATGTTGAGCCAAATCTTCTACATATAAAACCTACTTTATTTAGAACGGGAAAATTATATGCTTTTATGAAACCATGTGTTATGGCTTAAATCCATAGTCAATCATATTTCTGATAGGAGTAGTTGGAAATTGAATCCAAGATTTCCCATTATTTTCATATCTATAATAGTGCAAAAAGAAGGCCTGACTCAAACTTGTTCAAGAATAGTGGTGTTGAGTTTTTTGATCCTTTGCTTTAGGATTAGTTAGTTCTATTTCTCGATGGGGAAAAAGGAAAGGATATAACTTAGAGGTAGAGTGTCACCTTGTCATAGACGAAGTCATCAGTTTGATCTTGATTATCTTTAAACCTAATGTTAGTTTTTCTATGTTGCATAGTAGAATCGATCAGGGGTTGAGAGGCAATGGTTTACCTTGTGGCAAATGTTAGCACTTCAACTCTGCTTATCTTCAACATGTGAACTTAGCCAATACAAAGTTTTATAATAACACATCAATCTTTTCTATTTGAAAGTTTCGTTTATGATTTATCATTTATGAACATTAATAAGATTCTTCTTTTTTAGTTTATTAGCACCTTAGGATGATATAGCCTTAACCTTAAAGTTAAAGGCAAGGTTCAAATTAAGAAAAGGTTACAGTGGATACTTATGTACTTATAGACGAGGAAGGGCGTAGTAAGTGATGAAATGCTTTGGGATATAAGCATAGATTTAGATATTACACAACATTTTAACCTTTCAAACTAATGTGGAATCTATGGGTATACAAAAGAGAACTTGTCAAACTGAAATATCTTATAAACCATAGGAAAAGAAAGAAAACTCAATTCTCGTAGTAGCAATGAGTGAAAGTTGCAACAAGTGAAATGGGAGCAATCTAAATCGTGAAACAGTTTGGGAGAGTAATATAAGTGTGCTTTGGGGATATAAGCACAGATTTAGATATTACCCAACATTTTAACCTTTCAAACTTGCGGAATCTATGGGTATACAAAAGAGAACTTGTCGAACTGAAATATCTTATAAACCATAGGAAAAGAAAGAAAACTCAATTCTCGTAGTAGCAACGAGTGAAATGAGAGCAATCTAAACCTTGAAGTAGTTTGGGAGAGTAATATAAGTGTCGTGCTGTTAGGTAAAGTGGTGGAGTGCTACACTCTAGATGGAGAAAGTCCAATAGTCAAAAGCATGACTAGCTTGTGCTCAGATCCAATTAGTATAGGGCACGTGGAATCGTATGTCAATCAACAAGGACCACCTTGCTAGGCTAAATACTCCTGGGTGACTGATAGCAAAGTTGTACCATGAGGGAAGGGTGAAAAGAACCCCTATCGGAGAGTTAAATAGAACATGAAACTATAAACTCCTAAGTAATGGAAGGAGCCCGAGTCTGACCACTTTCCAATTGAAAAATAAGTTGACAACTCACAGGGAGGGGCTTGGTTAAAGAAACCACCAAAGTAGTAGTGAAAGTAAGTCTTAATTGGGAATTATCACTACTTATGGGCCCAAACCTGGGTAGTCTATCCATAACCAGGATGAAGCTTGGGCGAAACTAAGTGGAGGTTTGAACCAACTGATGTTGAGGAATCAACAGATGAGTTATGGATAGAGGTAAAATGCCACTCCAACGTAGAGTTAACCGATTCTCCCTAAAATGCATCGGGGAGCAACATTTTACTAGATTATATATGACCTCAAATGAGGTGATGGATTTAGAGGGAAATAACTAGAATAACCAACTAACGCTCCTAAATGATCTCTCAGTGATAAAGGAGGTAGGGACTTAGAGACAGCCAAGAGGTATGCCTAAAAACAACCACCTTTGAAAGAATGCATAATAGTTCACTAATCGAGCACTTTTGTGTCGAAGATGAATAGGGGTAAGTGATCTACTAAAGCTATAGGATTAAAAAGGCATTAATAAGGGAGCCTTTCACCATAGAGGGAAGCACTCACATGAGCAGGAATGGACAAAAAGGAAGCGAGATTGTTGACTTGAGTAACACAAACATTGGTGAGAATCTAATGTCCTAAAAACTTAAGGTTTATCTATAGAGGGTGAGTCAAGGCCTAAGATTAGGCCAAAAGGTGTAGTTGATGGACAATAATTAGTATTCCTATACTACCCCTTGTTCGCCCTGAAGGATAGAGGAGGCTAAGTTAGTAGAAAGATGGTTATTAGTTCAAGGTAACATGATATCCCTACTTTTTTAGGGTAAGAAGGGGTAGAAAAATTCCTGATGTGTGCTTAATTATTTATACATTCACTTCTTAACACTTAGTGATTATTGTTGTGAAATATTTAAGATACTCATTTTAGTTCATATTTGATATTAGGTACAATTTGGAAACATAAAAGCTAAAATGAGTTAAGAGCACATTCATTGAGCCAAGATTTAGATGCTTAAACTCAATTACCCTTGTGGAACAAAAAAGAGATGGATTAGGGTAAGGATTGGACAAAAAATCACAAGAAGAACAACATTTTAGCAAGAACTAGAAGATAAACAGCTATTTATATACTTGTACTGTAACATCCCATCACCGATGGGAAGGGTAAAATGGTAATTTGGAACGGGTTAGGAATGTTTAAACTTATCTCGGCA
>JANIJH010000224.1:30389079-30399683 GCA_024520975.1 Erythroxylum areolatum
CCGTGGCCACTGTATTTATCGGTGATTATGTATGTTAATGATTTTCCGCTAGTGTATGCTTATGTTTTCAAAAAAAAGTAAAATTTATACTGAGTTTTGACTGAGTGATGTAGCACGTCATCTTAGCAGGGCACGGACTCGGATATCACCATCGATGTCGGGTTCAGGTCATGCGGGAGTGGGGTGTTACATGTACGGTCGTGTAAACATTCAGAAGACATTTTTGGACTTATACAGTTGGATACATGGCTAAGTATCCAACTATGTATCTTCATGATGTTCACATTTTTTTGATTTATATGATTTTATATACAATCGTGTATCAAACTGTGCGTATGCCTAGAAGCCTAATTTTTCATATAAATAGAACATTTTGAAGGTGAAAACAAGGGGAATCATTTTGGGACTTTGTGCAAGATAGAAACTTACTCTTTCAAGACATCTATAGAGGGCTAAACTTTTCAAACTTGATTTGAAGGTAAAATCGACATCTAGGATCACTGTTAAGTATATCTTGTCATTGTTTAATGTTGAATCCCTCTCTTTATGGATTGTTAAGATGATTTGAATGTGTTTATTGGATCGTTTTACAGTAAACCTATTGGTAGAATCTTCAATAATAATCCGTAATCATTATGTTTTAAATTCATTTGTAGATACTAATGATGTTAAATCATTCGGAACAATGTGACTTTGGTTTAATAACCCAAACTTATGTAGTTACTGCCTATATTGGTTTGTTTTCCATATCGTAATGCAGTTGTTCAATTAATTCTAGAGAGTTTGTTCTAGGTTATTCGATAGCTAGGTTTGACTAAAGAGCCTGTTCTAATTAAACATGACCTAAGGGAAAATTGAGATTAATAGAACTTATTGTTAATCTAAGATCCATAGTTCTAAGAGAAGTGTGGAAACATTATGACAATGAAATATGTTTAATTATGTATAGGTTGAGATTGATCCATGAACCGAATTCTAACACATTCATCACTTTTGATTATTTTCTATAATTTGTTCTTGTTAGTTTAATTTTAGTTTGATTTCTTAATTTAATTCACCAAACCCCCTTTTTATCTTAAACATCAATTATTTTCATTGCAAAAATTACACGTACATTCCTCAACCCAATGTTTGAGTACTAGGCTCTATGTTGCTGAAGTAACCTATGCCATACTTTTAGCAAAAGCTCAAACGACCTTCAACAAAAGGATACCTATACCTAAAATCAACAAAGGAAGGTAGGTGGAGAATACTTAAGGGCATGAGACAACTCTCTTTAAGAAACTTTACAAAATAGCCTTATAATTTTAGAAGAAGAGATGCCTCCTTATAAAAGGGGCTGTAATGACCAGCCCAAGCAACTGTTCACTAAAAATATAGGTCTTTATAAAGTTATAAGACTATATATGGGGGCTGACACCTGCCTATTATTAAAAGTTCAAGGAAGTTGGTGACCTGATGATTAGGAAGTCAATGACCGAAACCCTGGTAAATAGTGGCGGTAACTATAATGGTCTTAAGGAAGCCAAATTCTTTGTAGGGTAAGTTTTGAATCACACAAAAGAATAATGATTTGGGCACTGTCTCTGAGAGAAGCTCAGTGAAATAGACATTTTTATTAAGATGTGGAATACCTATACTTGGATTAAAAAAAAGGCCCTAGGTAACTTCATTATTCCTTAGGATTGGCTTTGGTCATTTCTTACCCAGCTTAGGTGGAAGGCAGGCCTCCTTCGATTAGGGTGGGGGGAGTTAGTGAGATACCACTCTAGAAAAGCTAAAATTTTAACCTTGTGTCACAACCTACGGACCAAGAGACAAACCTATGGGCCAAGAGACAATCTCAGGTAGATAGTTTTTATAAGCCTCTTAATAGGTAACAAAAGCGTGCAAAGGTTTCCTTGGGCTAGACAAAGGTTGACCCACTTAAGTTAGTTAAAAAACAAGTCAAAATTGAAATAAAAAAGCTTCATCCTATAGGTCAGAACAAAGAATTTTGGAATAAGCTATAAAATAAAAAATCTCTTTTTATTTTCAATATTTGAAATGGATATGTCCGCTACGGATGGATCATAACTTGAAAATTATCTCTCTTTTGTTAATCTACATTTTTGTTTAGTCTTTTATCTCCTTAATAAACAAAGGATTGGACTGTTTAGAATGATATAATGACTTTTTTGTCTTATTTTGCTTTTGCCACCCATTTTTGATCATCATATAACAATACAATATTAGGACAAAAATTGTGGTTCAATCTAGCCTATTCTTAAAATAAACAACCTGCACACACTCCTTTTTTAGAAAAAAAATCAATACACTAATTACTGCACTCTAGGCTAGTCCTGACGTTTTATAGGCTCTTAACAAATAAAAAAAGGTCTTATTTTTACCTTTTTTCTTTTATGATAATCAAGAATAGACTTTTATAAAAAAACAACAGAGATAAATTAGGGGTCCTTTTGTTACTTTTTATGAAAATCAATACGTTTATAAAGAACAAAATGAAAAAAAATGAAACCCTTTTATTGCCTATTTTATTCTTCATAAAGGTAGGCCTTAGGCAGGTGCCCTACCTACTCTTGCCTAGGCCGGTCCGATTGCACTTAGATTTATTGTGACTTGTCAAACAGTAGAGAAACTATGGCTTGTTCAATTCATTACATCTCTTTGCTCAAAAAGCTAATTATAAGATATGCCAATTCCTATAAATATTTTTCCTTTTCGTTCTTTAAAACAAAAGCGTTGATGCTTGATAGACAATCGAAAGAGACGAGAAAAGATAAACAAGCATAAATAAGCAAGCAAAAGCTTATCTGTGGCATGGCAGTTCTGTAGTCTGGTTATTAACAAGATACAGGGAATATGGACCAAGGGGCTGAGGCAAATCTTACAATCACTTTTGAGCATTTGGTAGTGAGCTGCGATAAGATTTTGTGTCAGAGAAGGTAGTTAATTGGGCTTAGTAATTATATTAAATCAAATTAAATTTATTTTTATAATTAATTAAAAATTATTTTTAAAATGTAATATTTTAAATTTTGATAATTTTTAATAAATATATTTTAAATTTAAATATCTTGACATTAATGCATTTTAAAATTTTAGAAATAATTATTTATGAAATAAATTTTTTAAAACAATTTATTTTTAACAATTAAATTGTATTAATAAATAAATGTTAGTTTAAAAGCAAATTATATATTTTTGAAATATAAAAATTAAATTAATAAATTAGAAGTCACCATATAAAGTCATACAAGACAATAACCAAAGTCATTAGAAGATAACAGTGCAACTACTTAGAGATAATAAGATAATATGAAATAATTATTTTAAAAACTTGGGCTTATGAAAGAATTTGGAGTGGAATGTTCCAGGTTAGGTTGTAGGGCCAGACAACGTATGATCTTCTCATATCTAAAATAAACTTCAATAATCTCGAGCTCGATTGCAGAACAGAACAATTGTCACTACTGTCCCGAGGACTATTGCTGGGACCTATACATGATATCTGCATTCAATCCCTGAGGGACCACGAGTAAATCTAGAGCTTGTTTTGCTTATCCCTGGAGTAAAGTTGGTGATGTTGATATTAGTAGTTGGAGTTTACTGTTGTTGGCAATTTCATGATAAGCTACAACTTGCTGCCATAGGTGGACTTAACAAAGTTTCTAATCATTTTCTCAAGACTGGTTCCCTTATCCATTCAAAAAGATTAATTCTTTTAAATTGGTGAACTCTAACCGCCCCCCTTTTAAGATTCTACCTTTTTTTAATGTCCAAATGATGTAAATAAATAACACTACTAAAACAATTTTGAACAAATTGAGGTGTAAATTCGATTGACAATTAAAAAATAATAATTGTGTGATTCTTACTTAGTTTTATGGAAGACATAAGTGAGTTTGCTAGAGGTCCCTCCTTTTATTCTATCTCTAGTTCTGAACTTTTACTCGATTGTTCGCCAAATTATAAACAAGGATTTAGGATGATTTTCTATAAACCAAAGTATATTTTTCCAAAGTGCCAAATATGAGATCCTTGACAGTGATTTCGATCATGATTTATTAGTAAACTTGTTTAAATTGTGTCTAATCAAAAGATTTTGTCTTCAACGTTTAAATTAGGGGAGTACTCTAAAAAGTATAATGATGATCAAGTCATTAAATGATGAGTACTATGAGTTAAGACTTTAGTGTTTCTTAACATTCTTATCACCAGAGTGTTGGAGTTAAGGTAAATTACCGAGAAGTCTTAAAAGAGTGTCAATTATCAAACTATCGTTAGTCATCCATATAAAATGAGCTATACGTTAGAATTATGCCCATGATCCAATCATTATGCAATAAATTGAACACTTTAGTTTTGTTATTATTAATTTAGATTAATAATATGGCAAATAATTTTATTATCATATTACGTTTATTGTTTTTATTCTAATACAATAAGTCCTTGATTAAATTTATACATTTGCCATCATAATGAAGATTATGATGATAAGAGTCAAGTCTTTAGGATTTAATCTAAAAATATTCTTGATCATAGGATCATCAAATAAGAACTTTAATAATCCGGTTAGATCAATATATATATAATAGTATCTATTGGATATATATTAGTAGATCTAATTTACTAAATTACATATATAGATGATGCATATGGAAATATGATCATTGAACTGACCAAACTGAGAATTCCCAATGATTAATATTACCTATGAACTTTCAAGTGGGATATTTTCATAAGGATTTAAATGTATATTTTTCTTTTGACCTGAGATCATTATAGTAATCAACAGGTCACTAATTATGTTTTGATGTCGGACATCTAGTGTGTAAAAATTCTAGTTGAATGATCATTGTATATAATTAAGTATCTATTTAATTAGTAATAAGTCAAAATGGGATCCATTGACTCTAGGTAACGAGTTTGAACTCTATATTGTCAATGATCTTAATGGTTGTTTCAAGACCTTAGCTAGGGCGATTAAATGAGTGAAGAAAAGGAGTTTTCTAAGTCACTCACTAATTATTAATGATCGACTTGTAACATAGTTAGTTATCTAATAAGGTTTGATAAGGTTTGACAGTTAAACCATACCTTAGGATAACCCAGAGTTGTAATGATAAAAGGTATTAATACATTATCCTTAAAATAAGGTTTTGTCTTTGTAAAATTGTTATTTCACACTATCTGGTCGTTGAGGAGTGTTGCCAGATGCCAACCTTGATTAGTAATTAATTAGATTAATTACTACCGGCTTAGTGATGAACTTATGTGGTCACACACTTACGAGTGTAATATTTTCCGTTTATGATTATTTAATTTATTATGAGATAATTTATTAAATAATCTATATGGATATAAATTGTTTAATTAGAGTAATCACGATATATTGCTAGACGTCAATATTTATGTATGGATATAAATTTTTTAATTAGAAAATTAAACATAAATTAAAGGAGTTTAATTTATCTAATTACAAATACAATTTAGGGTTCTAATTTATATCAATTTCCAAATTCGAGAACTTAATGGGTCACATAGAAAAAGCATAGTGAAGAAAGAAAACGTATTTTAATAAAGTTAGACTTAATTGTAAAGTTTGAGAAATTTTATAATTAAATATAAGATATTTAGTAAATAAGGATCAATATGAAATACTGGATCTTATCTAGGCTTATTTAATAAGAACTAATTATAATTCTAGTTAAAATTTAAATAAAACTAGAATTTTCTTTTAATTAAATTACTAAAAATGTCCTAAACCTATTATAAGTAGGTTTAGAATCTAATGGAGTTAAAATTTCTTATGTAACCCTCTCTATAATATTTATAGAGTTCTCCCAACGTGATTTATATATACCATTAGAGGATGGTTGAAATCAACCAATTTTGAAAAGGTTTAATGCAAATGATAATAAAAGAATCAAGCTTCATAATAACGTACAAATTATGATTTATGTTTTATTACGTTTTATATGTTAAACACATTATAAAATTTTGAAGTGATCTTAGCCTTTGAAAAGCCAAACAAAGAATTTTTTTTCCTTATTCCATTATGCGCGGGATTGGATCCTGCATTGATTTCTTAATAGTGGTACTTGAGTCATCTTTAATTTTACACTACAAGAAAATTAGTTATTAGCGATGGACAAATTATCGACGGAAATAAAATAATTGGAAATTACCATGAAAAATCATGTTCTATAGGTACAATTGTTGGGAAAATTTCAATTTGCAATGGAAAATTTTTCTTCAGTAAATATGAAGGGAAATCAACCTGGAAAAATTTTCGACAAAATATAACGACAGGTAAGAAATGTTAGTTGGTAAAGAAAGCGAGAATGCTTAGTGGAGAAAATGACTTTTGAATTTACCGACAGTAATTCGTCAGTAAATTCCGTTGGTAAATTTTAGACATAAACATTGTTGTTTGCTTTTGGTTTAGCGTTTAAAAAAAAATGAAAATGACGTCATTTGGTAAGTTGAACCCAGTTTCTTCCCTGACCTCACATACTATTCATATCTTTCCCAACTTTTGATTGCTTCAAGTCACAATTTTCCTACTGTGGAGTTGAGAGGTTCTTTTCTTCTCACACCCATCTACTTCTTTACTTCCGTGATGAACCGAAAAAAGTGAATCTTTGTGTTGAGAGGGGCTTCTTGATGTTACCATGAAGCACTCATGCAATTACTCTATTTCACATGCCTATTACATAGAGAAATGAACAAATTAATGTGAGGTTTTGCTATTCACAAAAGGTTTTTTATGTAGGGAAATGTACATAATTAATATATTTATATTAATCCCTTTATGGTAAACATAGTATGATATTGTTATATAGTTTAAATGAAAATATTACATGATAAAATTATGTTAGCATGCACCATTAGCTCACGAGATATACATTTAGTTTTTTCTAATTTAATTGTCAAAACAAGTAGGGGGAAGAGAAATTTTAATAAAAGAGGATTAATGGATACAACTTCTTGATTAAAATTACATAACATATATTAATGAAGCTAAAGAAAAACGAGAGCACACCTTGTCAGTTGTTTCACAGAAATCAGAAAAGGAAGATCCCTAAAGTTGAAAGTTTCGTTATCCTACTCTAACTGCAAAGTTCCTAAACCTAAGTGGGTTAGATTGCAATTAAGAAGGAGACGAGGAGCAAAAGTGAAAGAAAACCAAAAAAATAACACACTTAAATTGTTAAGAGGGAGACAAGTGTGAAAAATGTGAAAATAGGGGGCAAAAACAGGAAGAGGACTTCATAACATTAGAAAAAGAAAAAACAAATGTTTGGAACAGCCCATAGGAAATGTAGGTAATGACCCTTAGTTTTCCTATTCCCTCAAGTGAACTAACTCTATTTCTCTTTCAGCCTTATTAAAAAAAAAAGCTTAATAGATTTGAACATCAAAATTCTTAAATTGATGTTCATGATGTCTTTGTTTTATCTTGCATACTTTTAAATATGAAGCAAATTTTTATGTCGGTTGTAGTCCTTTTCAAAAAGTGGTGCATTCCCACCAGTTAACTAATACAAAATATTCTTTTTTGCAGGTCCTATTTTGTGTTGAAGAGCATTGCTTATCCTTTTTCTTTGTAGTCTGTAGTTATCCATCAATCTAAGTTTAAGTCATCCAACTACTATCTACCATATGTGTTGCTTTAATAATACATTAATTAGATGTGTTTTAGTTTTGTGTGAATGCAAAGGAGGTCTTGATTTTGTGTTGTTGTTTAGAATATTCTTATAATCATTGAGGAGTTTTATGTTCTTCTTTAATAGTTTAAGAATTTATGTTTGGGTTATGTTTGAATCACTGATGAGTAGATGTATGATTACATAGCATTTATTGTATGTGGAATGAGTTTGAGATCTTGTGGATAATTTGAGGCATAATAAACCCCTAGGACGGTATATAGGCTAGAAACTCGTGATGCAGCTCCCATGAGGCTTTATCGGTGAAAAATTCCACGAGCCTAGGAGTTGCAGCGAGAACTTGCTTTCTTGATTCACAGATGTAAACAATGTCATGTACCATAGTTTTGAAATCAATTGTAGGTGATTAATTCAAACATAAATA
Organism: Erythroxylum areolatum; assembly: GCA_024520975.1. NCBI lineage: Eukaryota > Viridiplantae > Streptophyta > Magnoliopsida > Malpighiales > Erythroxylaceae > Erythroxylum > Erythroxylum areolatum. The sequence continues at coordinate 30,397,177 of JANIJH010000224.1, forward strand.
CTTCAAATTCAATGTGAGTAATACAAACTTAATATTAACACAAGAAATTCATATATTTAATAGACAAGACAATTCCTTGCATAATAAACACCACAAACGAGATACAAATCGGTGCAAATTCTGACATTGCCACAAAAATACTCACTTACTTTTTTCGCTCCTTGCTCGTGGAGCGGCATACCGAAAAAAGAAAGCACTGGGAGTTGGTTGTTTTCCAATGGAAAGCTTGGGAAAAAGTCCTAGGATAGTATATAATCTAGAAACTCATGATGTAGCTCCCATGAGGCTTATCAGTGAAAAATTCGATTAGAGCAAGAACTTGCTTTCTTGATTCACAGGTGTAAATAATACCACGTACTATAGTATTGAAATCAATTGTAGGTGATTAATTCAAACATAAATACTTCATCTTCAATGTGATTAATGCAAACTTAGTCTTAACATAATAAATTCATACGTTTAATAGACAAGACAATTCTTTACATAATAAACCCTTAGGACGGTATATAGGCTAGAAACTCGTGATGTAGCCCCTGTGAGGCTTATCGGTGAAAAATTTCACGAGCCTAGGAGTCATAACAAGAACTTGCTTTCTTGATTCACAGGTGTAAACAATGCCACTTACCTTATTATTTTAATCAATTGTAGGTGATTAATTCAAACATAAATACTTCAACTTCAATGTGATTAATTCAAACTTAGTATTAACACAAGAAATACATACGTTTAATAGATGAGACAGATCTTTGCATAATAAACCCCTAGGACGGTATATAGGCTAGAAACTCATGATGCAACACCTGTAAGGCTTATCGATAAAAAATTCCATGAGCTTAAGAGTCACAACAAGAACTTACTTTCTTGATTCACAAGTGTAAACAATGCCACGTACTTTAGTATTAACATCAATTAATTCGATTGATTAATACTTAGGGGATGTTCTATAAAGTTTAGATGTTCCATAAACTTAGGGGACATGAATGATACTAACTATGAAATCACTCTTTTAAATTATCAATTTTGCAGAAATTAGTAATGCTGATAGATCTTGGATGTATAGATGATTAACACCTAATGGTTTCATTAATCTTGAGTTTGTTAAGCGAGTTGAAGCTTTTATTCATTATGAATGTTCTTAACCTGCATATATGGATGACCCAAAGATTAGATGTCCATGTAAAAAGTGCAAACACATTCGTTTCCTTCCTATTGATGAAGTGAATGGGCATTTGCCGAGAAAAAGGTTTGTCCCAAATTATTTTGAGTGGACATGACATTGGGAGTCATTGATTTGTAGCACCTCAAAAGGTAATGAAGCACACTCGTCAGTTGTAGATGAGTTTGAAGAGGGGATTGGATTTAGAAAAAATAACGTAGGGGTAACTGAAAATCCTTACATGCAAATGATTTATGTTGTAGTTGGTTATATCTTTCAAGAAAATATAGAAAATCTTGAAGAAGAACCAAACCCACATGCAAAACAATTTTTTGACTTACTACACTCAGTTGACTAAGAATTATGGCCAAATTGTGAGATAATGACTCAATTGTCTTCAATTGCTCGAATATTGAACATAAAGTTTGAAGGGTATACTTTTTATTGTAGTTTTGATAAAATTCTTGGATGGTATAATGAATCATTGCCTCCTGATTATACAATGGTTGATAGTTTTTTACAATATGAAGAAACTTAATAAGGGTCTTGGTTTGCCTGTTGAAAAAATTGATTGTTGCAAATTGGGATGTATGTTGTATTAGGGAGATAATGTGGAATTACAAGAGTGCAAATTTTGTAATCAATCTAGGTTTAAGCTTAGAAGGCATTCTATGAAATAGAAATTAGTACCCTAAAAGTGGATGTATTATTTTCCGCTAACTCCGAGATTTCAAAGACTATATATTTATGATGTTACTACATCTCACACAAGGTGGCTTAATGAACATGAATAGGGAGATGGAATAATGAGTCATCCATCGAATGCATTGGCATGGAAACGTTTCAATAACACCTATTATGAGTTTGCAACTCAAAGTCGAAATGTTAGGTTGGGATTATTGACGAATGGATTCCAACCTTTCAGTCAACCTGGCCAATCATAATTACTCATTATAATTTGCCTCCATAGATGTGTATGAATGAGGTATATATGTTCTTGACAGTGATTGTTCCAGGACCTACAAATCCAAAGCATAAAATTGATATATTTTTCCAACCATTGATATTTGAATTGTAGCATCTTTGAGAATAAGGTGTTAAGAAATGATGTGTCTTTGAAACAAAATTTTGTATTAAAAGAAGCTTTGATGTGGATCATTAGTGATTTTCTGGCATATGCTGTTGGATCCCGTTACCGGAACCCAACTCTCTTGCTTACTTTTAATCCATTTAGACATCATCAATTTATCTTCATGCTTATAACAATCCAAAACTCACTTACAATATCTTCCATGGTGTGCCCAAACAAAACAGTCACTATGCTTAACCTCATTTCTCCTATTTGTGCACA
>JANIJH010000224.1:30434650-30467182 GCA_024520975.1 Erythroxylum areolatum
AATCACCTTACATTGAAACCTAAAAACCCATTAGCCTTACCTTGTCACAAGTTTAATGAAGTAATGAGTGAGCATTTAATATATATGATTTATGGACTTTTGTTTTGTATTCAATTCTAAGATGTTTCGAGAGGCACTTTTACTCATGACTTGTTGAATTTTTCTGCTATTATTTCCATATTGTTTTATTGTTATTTAAAATAAAAAAGAAGAAGAAAGAGAAAAAAGAAAAAAGTATCTTTGTTTTTAGCGTTATTGATTAAAAGTTTCTTTGTTTCTGTTGTTGGAGGAAATATAGTAGCATTAGTTAATGATGAGTAGTTGTAGTTTGTGGTATTTATATGCATATCTTAGAATTTGTGTTTGGTTGTCCCTTATTACTTAGCACTTTGTTAATACTTGTGAGTTACCCGTTGATCTTTTTGTCTTACCTTAATCCAAACCCCCATTACAACCTTAAGTAAAAGCCCTTTTTGATCCATGATGGCATTTAATCTATATGGTAGAGAATTGGTGAATTTGCAAGCCTATGGTAGTGTAGTCTCTTAGAGGGAATACTGAGTGAAACACCGAACTTAAACACTTAAGTGAAATGAGTGAACATCGTGAGGAAAATCCATCTTAGTTTTATCTTACCTTTGATCAATGGTACCTTTGATTTTGTTTATGTGCATTGATGAAAAGATTATGATATATGTAGTAGCTCAATACTTAAGTTTGCCAAAGTTTTAAGGATTGCATATACTTGATCTTCTTTGAAAAAAGTTGACAGAATATCTTGGATTTTTTTAAATTGCTTAAGGATAAGCAATAGTTTAAGTATGGGGGTATTTGATAGGATTAAATCATCTTATATTTTCTTATGCATTTCAATTTCTTTTAAATCCTATTGTTGTGTTCAAATACTCAATTTTTGTTCATTTTGTGTTTACACATAGATTAAAGGAGTGAACATAAATATATGCTAAAAGGATGAAGTTTGACAAAGTTTGAAGAGCCATCCATGTAGGAGAAACTGTCAAGGACATTCGGAGGACAATCGGACAAGACACAGGAAATAACCCAGGGCCTTGATTATGGCCAGAAGCTTGAGCACAGGGCCACGATCATGGGGAGTTAGCCATGATCATGATAGAGAGCAAATAAACTGGCCACGATTGTGCACTAAAGGCCACGATTGTGGCCTACATATAAACAAATTCGGATAGCCTTCCTAACTTAAGTTTTTTAGGGGCTCTTTAGACTTTTGAGGTAGGGAAAATCCTAGGTTTTACCCTAAATAGAACATACTACATAAAGAAAGAAAGGAGGACCTAGGAGGGAGGCTACACAATTTGCCACTTTTGGAAAACTTCAAGAAGAGAGAAGAAGAGAAGAGAAAGAAGGAGAAGAGAAGTTTTTGTTATTTTCTTTATACTTAGCTAGTTTATTTCATTTTCAATTCTTTATTTTTCATATGTATTAATCTATTCATTGCATTAGTTTAGGGCTTTCTTAGTGTTAATCATGTTTTTACATGTGCTAGAATATTTACAATGAATGTTTGATGGATTTTATAGTTGAAACTCATAAATTTTGTAATGAACCTTTATGATGTTTATTTCTGCAACTTTCCAGTTTTAATCTTGTATTTTTTAGTTTATTTATGTGTTTTTGTATATCTAAATTTACTGGGTATTTAAATGTTTAATGATTGTGTTATGGGTTTTGTTTATTTAATATCAATTGTGCTTGATATGAACATGTGTGGCTAGACTACTTAGGGGTTTAAAAATATTATAAGGATGAAGGGATGGAAGTTGTGAGAATGAAGTTGGACTTGTCTTGAATTGATACTTGTAGTTCTAGGTTAGTTTGGGATATTCTAGTACATGTAGAAACATGATTAACACTAAGAAAGCTGCAGAAATAAAGAGTATATTCTAGGTTATAGTAGAGATCGAGGGCATTTTTAGAGCTTATTAATTTTGCTATTTTAGAGAAATTAAGGGTTCGAGAGCTTAATCAAGTCCATAGGCTAACACCATGATAAGAGTACCTTTTATTTGGATTCAAGGATCAATGAACATCCCAGAATCCCAAAGATATCTCCAGCCCACTTCCTTACCATTATTATTAGACTTTTCTAATTTTGCTTTGTGCTTGTCTTTTTGGTTACATTCATTGCATATTAGCTATCTCGTCTTCATCATTTTATTGTGTTTTGTTTTCTTTTGTTACAACATTTGAAGTAGCATTTGCATCCCAACTCTCTGTGGTTCGACCCTATCTTACCATTTACGGCATAGTTTAGTAGTTAGGAATTTATTATTTGGTAGTTAGCGACAAGCTATCAACAACCTTCTGGATTTAAATTTTTGGGGACTTTCAAACCAGAAAAACCATAGGGTTACCTAGAATAGAAAAAAATATAAAAAGGATAAAGAAGAAACCCTAAGGGAGCTCTCCAATTTGCCACTTTTGGGAAACTCTAAAAAAAAGAAGAAAAAGAGAGAGAAGAGGAAGAAGAGGAGACAAGAGCCGGCTTCTACTATTACTACTTTCTTGAGGCATCTCGATCCCCTTCCAAAGTGTATTCCATTCATCTTTGTATTCTTTTAATGTTGAGATGGATATAGATATGTTGATGGATTTAGGTTTGATCATGATGTTCTACTTTTCTTTTGGAATTTTGACTTGATTTAATGTTAATCTAGTTATTTTTGTGTTTAATCATCCAAGTATTATGAATCGAATGCAAAACGATTGAGTTGGCTTAATTAGAGTTAAGTGATCTAATAAATCACGCAATTAATCAAATCGGTTATTATATAAAGAGAAATCTCGTGCAGGACCCAATTATTTTTAGAAAGCTTAAAAACTTATTAGGGTTAGAGTTGTTCATAATTGAGATATTACATGTTCAGTATTTAACCAAATTAGGGATTATTAATTAGGGTTTGTGATTATAACTTGAGAGAGAGTAATCCTCCCTTCGATAGTTTAGAACCAATATCTCATTAACATATAAATGACTAGGTTAACATTAATGATAGAAAAAAATCTACCTTTCTCATAATTTGCAACTTCTTCTTGTGTGATCTCTCATTATGAAGAGATGGAAGTTTGAGCCCAAAGTAGTTTTGACAACCTTAAGATTTATAAAGACCGAATTCTAGCCAACAAACTCAACAGATGGTTTATTGCAATTAGATTAATTAATTCCACGACATAGATTAAACTTCTTGACTAGAAATTAAAATTATGTTGATTGCTACTTATTAAATCCAACAAACAATTACAGATTTATTATTTTAATTAGCAGTAGATTATTTCAAGATTATTAAATATATGCATCTATTCAATAAAACCTAAAACCATCATAAAATCAGTGAATTTAGGAAAGAATTAAATACCCATGCATGATTGAATTCTATAAAACCTATTCGATCTCACATTTGATTTAAAATCAAGGCTTCAATATAATCCTCTAACTAGAATTAACAAATTAGATATAAGTCATAGAGAAGAAAGAGCACATGAAAATTATTGAAAAGTAAAATTATTCTTACTAAAAAAGTTGAGAGGAAAACCAAAGTTGAAGAGCAAAAGATGAAAACTAAACAAATCTAGCCTCATACTATGCTCCCTACATCTCTTAATTTTCTCTGATTTACTTATCAAATCCATTTCAAATCGATGTGGAGATGGATTTTCGCTTATCTCTCTATTTTTAATGTATTATGTTGATTTGATGAGGTAAGGATGCTTTTTTCTTTTCTGCGACAATTTCCTCCCTACTGTGCGTGTACGATTAATCTTCCTCTGATAAGTCTTCTGTTCTTATATTTTGCCTCTTTTTTGGATGACATGTTGCGTTTCAGTGGGCTATTGGCTTCTTACTTTTTTGGCCTTGTGCATTTTCTCCTTTGTTTTCTTACGTTTTGGACTAATCTTCTTTTTCTCTGTTATGCTCCTCTCTGCGTTGTCGTTCTTGTGTTACGAGTGTTTCGTTTCTCTCGTGGCTATTGGAGTATTATCTCCTCTTTTGCGTTATCATTTACTTCTTATTTCTACTGGCAGTTTGCTTGTTTTTTGATGTTATTTTGTTTCTTTCTCATCTGCTGGGTTGAGCTGCTTTCGTTTCATTCTTCTGGACACTACTATTTTGCTTCATTTTCTAGCTAACTTATTTATGCTACTAGGCATTTTTTTCTCCTATGTGTGTCTTTTGGTGTCTAGAGTGTTGTTGTGTTTTTTATTTTCTCAGGTCCCTGCTATGTCTGGTCTGCTACGTCATTTCATTCTCCTAGCTGTTGTGCATTTCACTTCTTGTACATTTTAATGCTTTTATTTCTCCTGTGTTCTCTACGTTTCGTCTCTGTTATTTTCTCCTATGTGTTGTTGTTTTATCTCAGCCTTATCTGATTTTCTTCTTACATTATACGTTGCAAGATTTTAGCTCATTCACGTTCCCACATGCTCTTAATCACTCATGGCTAGCCTATCATTATGGCTTCTTAAATTCCTTGTGCAATTCTTCTCCAATTTAGTCAATTTTACCTTCTTTTCTCCAAAGTAGCTCCACATCTCCTAACCTCCAAAAACAATGTAAAAAAACTAGAATTAGAACAATATTCATCCAATATGCTCTAAAAATACCCCAAAATGATATGACAATTAATAACCTATCATCAAACCTAGTAGCGAAATTTATAAATTGATAATACAATCCTAGGAAATTTAAGTATAAAAGTTTTAGTTAATAAACCTATTGATTAGTTGTTAGCAGTCTCGAGAAAGTTATTAACATAAGATATGAATTTTACTATCTAATAGTTAATGAAATAATTGTATAATAAAAGGATAATTATTTAAGGGTTTTTGGGGGATTCATTTCCTAGACACTAATTCTTGATATTGATTGTTTTATAAGTAACTTCCTTAGTCTTCTACATTCATTATTGTTTTATATTTTAATTTAATTATTTAATAATTATTTTAGTTAAAAACCAAAATTCCATTTCGTAGGCTAGATAATAAGAGAAAAGTAAATACTAGTAATCATTATCTTGATGGGAATGACCAGTACTTGCCTATGTTAGTTACAGTTACACTGTGCACTTATGGGTAATTCAAATATTGGCCTTAAGTTTAGACCAATCAATAGAACCCCTAGTAGCAATTTAAATATTGAGATATCAAACAAATTTAAGAAGCAAATATGCAAATTATACTCGTGTCTCTCTAAATACTTCCCTTTTAAACCTCATACTAACGAACTCATTAAACTACAACATCAAACATAAATTTTTCCTCATCTAGCAAACAAAAATCACAATTAGATCTTAAAATGTAAAGGGAATAACACTAAAGACACTATATCTCATCATAGGCAGTAATCTATATGTGTTAATACAACAAACTAAGTGATGAGTGTTCAATTCTTGCAAATGGTTGCAATTTTAGTTCTTTAGCTTTATACCAAATTTACCCAGAACTTAGAGCAAACCCAAAAAAAAGTCTAGATAATGCGTTATTCTTACGATAGTGGTCTAGTGAAGAGCACACCAAGACCAAAAAAGCCCTATGTGGACAAAGACGAAGACGGATGAACATTAGAGACAAAGACGAACGAACACACTAGATGTAGACAAAGATAAATGGGTGGACAAAGACAAAGACAAAGACAAACAAGTGGACAAAGACAAAGACATATGAACACACTACAGGAAGATGGATGAACACTGCAAATATTGGAAGATAATGACAAAGATGAAGATAACTTAATCAAATGAAGACTGCTTCTTAATTAGGTTATCGATATGCAAAAAATAACGTCATTTTAGTGGACAAAACAACATCGTATTTATTGTCTTTTGTTCTTATTATTTTGGCTACAAAAATATTTTAATAGCTAAATATTTTTAACTACAAAATCTATATTTGTAGCTGATATTATGGAATCTTTGTGCTTTTGTAATGATCCAATTTTTTTTAAAAATTAGTCATAATGGACCAATAAGGAGAAAAGCCTATAAAAGTATAAGTTAATCTTAAGAAAACGTAAGTTCATTTCTCTCTTAAACTCTTTTCCCTATAAGTTACTATTCACTCCCAACTTCTGACACTCATAGCTTCACCATTTGAACACCATTTTTGGTGATCTAAGACTCTACAAAAAACTCTTTGGACATTCTACGAAACCCCTAAACTTATTTCATAAAAAATGACCTAAATTTAGAAGAATCATGACTAAAAATTTCAGTTAGTTTAGGTAAGTCACTGATTTCCTATTTTTAGTCATTTTTGGTTGAAACTAAAACCATCATCTTGTCTAACGACCCTAAAAATAAAGGATAGGAGGAAAACCTAACACCAATCGACCCATTTTACTGGTGAACAAAAATGGTAAAATGGGTCATCTTTGAGCTTTAATCCTTTGTTTCTCACAAACCGGGAGGAGTTTTGACATAAGAATAATGTCATTGGATTCCTAGAGGTGAGCTCAATAGGGGGAGAAGATCACCTCCTCTCCAACGTCAACACATGTATCTCATGCTCTGATGCCAATGGTAATTTTCTGATCAACCCAGAAATAACTAGAAATAATTTTAAAATTTTCCAAATATTATATGGATCAATTTTCATAAAAATTGGTGTATTGAAATTATTCTTATAGAAATGCATGAAATTAATTAAATTGAGTTGTTGTTGATTATAATTGAGACTATCTAGATGTATTGAGTATAAATGAGGGTGTATGGATTAGAAATTGCTATAATTGAATTATAAAATAGATTATTATGGATTTTGCGATGTAAATATGGACTTAATTGGGCATAGACATTTTGGAGGCTCGAATTGAGCTATGGTACCAGTAAATATAGAAGTGTATTTTTATTGTAGGAATGACCCTTCTTTTGAAACGTGGATTTCCATTTTATTAGAAAAACTCTGCCGAATTTTCAGTTGGCTACTTGTAAAACGTGTCATCGTTGTTTTTAAATAGAAAATAGAGCTCTTAACATCGAGTCATGGTCTTATTCTCGAGGTATCTAAAATTAGTTTAGGTTTTAAATCCTAATAGTCATTCTTATTTTTCTTTCTATAAATTAATTAGTAACAAAACCATCCACTTCGAGACACTAAGTTTGGCGTAAAGGAGCGCATTCTACCTGTGAGTTAATATTCATGGTTATAAACATACATTAGAATTCATTATCATATTCATCATGGAAATCACCATCATTATCATATGCACACATGATACTTTATGACACGTGTATACATTTTTTTTGTTATGCAATGTTATGCTTATCTTGATATGTGATAATGTGGAGTATCGTTATGATATGAGCTACCTAGTGGGTGTCACAAGGCTGTGCTTACATTGAGTCAATTAGTCAGTTTTGGATTTACGTTACTATTAGATGGATCTATTAATTAAGATATGAGACGGTTGGGTTAGTTAGATCGAGCTTGCTCTCAGATACCAACCGATATATAGTATATGATATGGCTCCCTGTGCTTGCAATAGTTCAATCGAAATCGAACGACAATCATGTTGTAGCGAGGTTGTGGCAGTTTGGTTAGGTGTGGCTCTCGAATGGCAGTCCACTAAATTTGAACCAAATGACCTGTATGGAACAAGAGAACTCTTATGACTATAGTCTATGGGTAAGTGGTATGTTATAAGGTCATTCGTCAGTCCTCCACTATTATTTATGATTGTGATGATTATGTGACATGATATTAATATGAGCAATGCATGCATGTTTATAAACAAAATCATTATGTTATGAAATTGTAGTTATGGATATAATATATTATAAATATATACCTATATGTATCACTTGAAATCCTTAGGAGTGCATAATATAACTAGTTTTATTTTACTCAATAGGGTCTGACTCCCCTAAACTATTTTTTCAGAATCTTCTTTTCAAATATCGTCTAATAGGATACTTTGTCGGTCTTCTTCCACTTCAGTGACTCGATGTATGTTTGTTGGTGACACTCTAGAGTTGTAGTAGTCTTGTATATATTAGATTTTTCTAGTATTAACTATCTCAACGTTGTAGCCAATTGAGTATTGTATATCGTCGTTCAAGGAACCTCCGCTGAAGAAGGTGAAGGTTGACGAAAGCGACGTTGAATCAGTGTGCGATAAGTTTACTAAACCATCGGAGACAGAGGAGGGTGACACGATGATGGAAGAGTTCGAGGATAGCGAAGAGGAATATGAGAGAAGGGGTTTCACCAAAAGTGGGCGGTATGAAAAGTTCTTAAGCTATAAGAAACAAATCGAGGAAGGCGGTGTAAGTATATGTTGTTTTAAGAACATTGAGAAGCAGTGTTGTGTTTTGTCTAAGGTTTACAAAGAGAGGCACGTTTTGGGGTACTCTCCAAATCAGTTGTTTGATGTAGTTGCAGCAGTTGATTTGTATCATGGATTTGTTCCTTGGTGTCAGTATTCTAAGATAATAAAACGATTTCCAAATGGATCGTTTGATGCTGAGTTGGAGATTGGTATTAAGTTTTTCGAGCTATCCTCGAACACACCCATAGCAAGGAGCCCGGAGCTTCAAAACCAATGGCCTGCACCAACATGATCGGGGCTTGTTGAGCTCAAGATGAAAGTTGCGGAATAGATGACATTCCAGTACATCAGGTAACAAATATTATTTATGCTTCGGTAATGCATGCATGGAGAGAGTTAACCGCCTCTACCCCCAACGCCCAGTTTCCAGGTGCACACTTTTATTTTGTGCTTCTTTAAGCTTTAGTGCAAGTTTGTTGCCGATTGTCATTGGGCATTTTCTTGTTAGTAAGCTGCTTTTAGTCTTCTATGTGAGTGTCTCCCGTCTGTGTTTGGGGTAATGGATGAAAGTCCCAGCCTTCCTTGGAAGTGCAACCTTTTTTATATTCTAAAGGTTGGTTATTTTCTAGTACGTGCATGGCTTCTGAGTGGGAGGAAGCGTGGGGGTATCCAGCTTAGTTGACGTTGGAAGCTACGAGCAACTGAGTTTTCTTTTTTCTCGTTTGCCATGTCCATTCACTCTCACCCTCTATAAACTGGGGTTGGTCTCCTTGAATCAACGGAGCATAGTTGCGTCTCATGGGACCTCGCTATGGACCAAGGCAACTTGGGCTCGTCATCTAGGTTCTGTCTATAGTTCCTGTTAGCGACAACAGACTTCTTGTCGTTCTTTCCTAGCCATGTTGTGTCTGACACAACACACGTCCCCTCTGTCCTTGAGCCACCTGACAACTCTGATAAGTCTGATATGGTGCAGGTGAGGCAGTCAGTCCTTTCCTTCTGAGACCCGTTGGTAGATCACTTTAGACTGACGCGTCTTCTTATATAAGACAACTCCCTTGGCTTTTCCTCCATCTTAGTACAGCAACTTTATGCCAAAGTCTTTCCCATTAGATTCACTTCACCACACAGCGGGCACCTTCTTGCATGCCCTAACAGAAGAGGCTTATTGGATGCCTAAGCTTTGAAAAGCATGGTTGAGTACACTATTGTTTCTTTTTTTGTTATATGTCGTTCCCTTTACAAATTCGATTATGCCATCCTTGCATTGATTTTTCATGCCTATGTTGATCGGTCACTGCTGAAGTTTCTATCAGTGGGTCATTTAATATCTCTGGACTGGTTGTTGTGTCTACTGTTATTTTCATTTTAGACTTCACTTTACTCAAAGGTATAGGTTAGATAAGTGGGACTGTTTCATGTGTATTCAGGTTGACCAACTGGCCCCTGCTTGATCAACTATCCAAGCCTATCTTCCTTTCTTTGTTTTAACAATAGATCAGGATTGAGTATCCCTTCGGTTGGAACGCTGGTATTACTTTCCTTCAGTTTATTATATTACTATTTTATTATTTATTGACTTTTTGTATTTGTTTTATTTATTATTATTATTAGTATTATGTGCATTATCTTGTATATACATATATATTTGGTTATGTTTGTTATTATTCCTAAGTATTGAGGTGAGTGTTTATTGATAGGGTTTTTAGCAGCATATTTCCACCTGCAGTATCCTTCCTAACTAGGCCCAGTGGCTTTCTCGCCACACACTTCAATATTTTCTCTGTGCGCCCTTCCTTGTATCGAGAACGTGTGGCACAGTAGTCATTCCTTCTCTTCATTCTATTTTTATTACTTTTTTATTGTTACTAGTTGGTTTTTATCCTTCTCTCCATTCTATTTTTATTACTTTTTTATTTTTACTAGTTGGTTTTTACTTTTTTAAGATTATTTAGTGTTATTATTCCTACTTTATTAATTCTGTGGGGGTCGATTAGTTTCAACTTTCGAGATTTTATTAAGATAGTACTTCCATGAAATGTAAGAGGCGTGAGTTAAGAGGGATGCCTTCCGGTAAAGCGAATGGATTCAATGCAAGCGGGTCGGTATGCGCAACTTGCAAATATAAAGACGGTGATGATTTCATAAAAATAAGCTTTGGGAACATGGGAACCCTCACGGGAAAGTCTTTGGAATTAGTAGAGATTTTAGCAAAGTACAGGATACAAATAGCATGCATTCAAGAGACTAGGTGGGCTAGAGCCAAAGCAAAGGAGATAAAGGGTTCAAACTATGGTACTCGGGTAGTCCACGGAAGCAGAATGTGGTAGGTATATTAGTGGACAAGGGACTAATGAACAGGGTGGGGTAGTGGAGATCACAAGGGTCAATGACAGGATAATGGTGGCAAAAATTGTCCTAAGTAGTGTGGTTCTCAATGTAGTATGTACATATACACCTCAAGCTGGCGCAGACGATCAACATAAACGTATGTTCTGGGAGGCGCTGGATGGAGTGCTTCAACAAATTTCTTATATTGAACAGATCATCCTAGGAGGGGATTTTAACAGGCATATAGGGGTGGATGCAGATGGATACACAGGGACTCATGGTGGCTTTGGATACGAATTTAGGAATGATAGTGGGGTTGATTTATTGGACATGCCCATCGCATATGAGTTAGTAATAATAAATTCCTTTTTTAAGAAAAACGAAGCGCACTTGATGATGTTTCAAAGTAGTACAACCAAGATGCAAATTGATTATATCCTTATTAGGACAAGAGCCAGATCTTGGTGCAAGGATTGCAAAGTACTTCTGGCCGCATGCCTATCAACCCAACATAAATTGTTAGTTTTAGATCTACAAATTAAGGGATAGAGGGCATAGCGATTTACCGAGCGATTTCGCAAAATCAGATGGTGGAGACTACAAGGGGACATGGTGGAACTTTTTAGGACTCAAGTTAGGTATAATACAACATGGGCGATGAGTGGGGATGCGAATCAGATGTGGTAGAGAGTAGCCCCTGTGGTGAGAGAGACCTCCACAAAACTCTTAGGGTTTCTAAAAGACAGGGGAGAGGGCGAATGGAATCTTGGTGGTGGTCAAACGAGGTCCAAGGGACGATAAAGGTAAAGAAGCGAGCTTTTAAAGCTCTGTTGGAAAGTGATATCAAACAAAGTACGGTATAGATTGGCAAAACAAAAAGTGAAGAAGACTATCTCAGTGGCTAGAGGAGAAGCTTATGAGAATATGTACAAGGAATTGGATACGGTCAAAGGAGCACAAAGAATTTTCAACTTAGCACGAGATAGGGCACATGAGATGGGAGATTTCAACCAAGTTTGTTGTATCTGAGACGAAGCAGGACAGGTACTCATGAAGGCCCAAGCCATCAAACAGAGGTGGCAAAGATACTTTTATGGCCTTTATAACGCAGACATATTGGTCAATATAGAGTTAGGGGAACCGCTTATGTCGGGACAATTTCTAAACGGGAACCCATGGGGGAGGATCACAAGGGGAGAAATTACAACGGTTCTGAGGTGGATGGGGAACAGACAGGCCGAAGGGCCGGATGAGATCCCTATAGAGGTATGGAAGTGACTAGGCGCCGTAGGTATTGCATGGTTAGTTCAGCTCTTTAATGTGATCCTCGAGTTAGCTAAGATGCCGGATGAATGGAGGTTGAGTAGGCTAATCTCCTTGTACAAGGCCAAAGGAGACATCCAACAATATCATAACTATCGCGGCATCAAATTATTAAGTCATACCATAAAGATGTGGGAGGTCATTGAAAGGAGAATCTGGAGAGCTGTTTCGATATCAAACAATCAATTCGAATTTATGCCGGGTAGGTCAACAACAGAGGCAATACATCTACTTCAGGGATTGATGGAATGTTACAGGGAAAGGAAATGAGATTTAAATATAGTTTTTGTAGATTTGGAGAAAGCATATGACAGGGTTCCTAGAGAAATCATATGGAGATGTAGAGGCAAAAAGGATTCCTAGCACTTATATCTAAGTGATTAAGGATATGTATGAAGGCGCATTGACTAGTGTAAGGACGGTCAGAGGTGACACGGAAGTGTGCTCTATTGGTGTAGGACTACACCAAGGCTCGACTTTAAGTCCTTTTTTGTTCACATTAGTGTTAGATGAACTTACTAAGCATATTCAATGAGAGGTACCTTGGTGTATGTTATTTGTGGACAATATTGTCCTGGTGGATGAGACAAAAGAGGAGGTAAATGCCAAGTTAGAACATTGGAGAGAAGTATTGGACTCGAAAGGTTTTCGAATGAGCAGGTCCAAGACGAAATATTTAGAATGCATCTTTTCGGGTAGCCAAATGGTACATGAGCTGGCAGTAACAATTGATACTGATATTGTACCACAGAAATCGAGTTTTAAGTACTTAGGATCCATCATTCAGAGCGCTGGTAATATCGATAACGATATAGTACATCGTATTAGATCTGGGTGGGTCAAATGGCGGAGTGCGTCAGGTATAAGACTCAAAGGGAAGTTCTATAGAATGGTGATTCGGCCAACCATGTTATATGGTGTAGAGTGTTGGCTTATTAAGCGTAGACATACGCAACAGTTTTTGGTAGCAGAAATGCGAATGCTTAGGTGGATGTATGACATTACCAAAAGAGATAGGATGCAGAATAGGGCAGTGAGAGTCAGGCTACAGGTGGCTAGTATAAATGACAAGTTGAGAGAGAAAAGACTTAGGTGGTTTGGGCATGTGAGCAGGATGTCCTGTGATGCTCCGGTTGGCCGTTGTGAGAGAATAAACCTTAGTAACTACAAGAGGAGAAAAGGGAGGCCTTATAAGAACTGGATGGAGGTAATCAAGAGAAATATGTCAGAGTTGGCCCTCACCGCCGCAGTGGCTACAATTAGAAAAGTCTGACGTGATAGGATAAGGGTGAACGACATACCATATAGCTTTTTTTTTCAAGTGTAGGGGGAGATTCCTACGATGGTACGTATGAAACCGTAGGATTGCCGCATTCTCAAGGCACTGATCAGGGAAGACTCATCGCACAACTAGCAACGAAAAAAGCTGGTCTTGGCGAGTTGAAAGATAATGGCAGATTATAGTCACCATCAGGTATATATATAGATTTTACTACCAGTCTTTACGTATTTATTCTTTTTAACCTATATCTCTATTATCATATCATCTATACATGTTGGCCTACTAAAAATAACCTCTTTATAATATAGGGGTAAGACTACATATTATTAGGGGCCCCCAGATACTGCTTCAGTGCAGGACTTCGGGGTATAATGATGATGATGATGATGATGATATAAATAAGAAAATAAGAATTTACATAAACACACAAAAATTACATGAGAAACTCGAAAAGTAGGAACAAAACTCACAGAATAAAGAATCAATTTCACTGTGTTCAAAATGAGGTTCATGGTGTTAGAGAACTCTCACAAAAGTTTCTCCAGTCTCTCCGAAGGGTTAGAAATTTTCACACGTACCCATAGATCAAATCCCCCAATAATATATATACATATACGTACAGCGTCCAGCTGCGTCCTAATGGTATGAAGACTGTTACGGGCCTCAAGACAACAGTTTAGCCTAAAATGCGAGCCCAGAAACGCTGCAGTTAAGTCCTATAAATTGGGAGCTCAAAGTTGTTACGTTTGACTCCAACCTTAAAGCCTAAAACTGAAACCGAAACCCAAAAGCGAGTCTTTTTTTAAGTTTACCTTCTCTTTTACAAACTTATTACTATTTGGTCCATGCTCTGCACATCAACCAAAGGATTACCAGCTGGCTAGAAAGATCAGAAGTGATCTGTAATTAGCTTAGCCTTTGAGACTTGTGGGGTGTCAGTCGCCACCGAAGTTAAACTCTGCAAGCTCTCAACTTTCATCTCCCAAATGGCCGAAACCAATCACGGTATCAATTACAATTCATTTTTGTCTGTTTTTGTGTCATGTCTTTCTAGCTTTCGCGTTTATTTACTTATTCGATCCAACATTTTCTCAGTTAACACTCTTCTCAGATCTCACAACTTCTAATTCATAATTCCCAGTTCTTGCAGACTCCTTTTTTCTCTCCGACAAGTCCGCCAAGATCTTCGTCGCCGGCCACCGTGGTCTTGTCGGCTCGGCCATAGTCCGCAAGCTCAAGGCCCTTGGCTTTACCAACCTCGTCCTCAGAACACACGCCGAACTCGACCTCACTCGCCAATCCGATGTCGAGTCGTTCTTCGCCGCCGAGAAACCCAAGTTCGTGATCCTCGCCGCAGCGAAAGTAGGTGGCATACACGCGAACAACACGTATCCGGCCGATTTCATAGGCCTAAATCTCCAGATCCAGACCAATGTCGTCGACTCATCGTATCGCCACAATGTCAAGAAGCTTCTTTTCCTGGGTTCTTCGTGCATTTACCCGAAATTCGCACCACAACCGATTCCAGAAAGCGCCTTGCTGACAGGCCCACTGGAGCCAACGAACGAATGGTATGCGGTGGCGAAGATTGCTGGAATCAAGATGTGTCAAGCTTATCGGATTCAGTACAATTGGGATGCGATTTCAGGGATGCCCACCAACTTATATGGACCAAATGACAACTTCCACCCGGAGAATTCACATGTCCTGCCAGCGTTGATGAGGAGATTTCATGAGGCGAAGATGGCGGCGGCGAAGGAGGTGGTAGTGTGGGGCACGGGGAGTCCGTTGAGGGAGTTTATGCACGTTGATGATTTGGCTGATGCGGTGGTGTTTTTGATGGAAAGTTATAGTGACTTGGAGCATTTAAATGTTGGGAGTGGAAAAGAGGTTAGCATTAAGGAGTTGGCTGAACTGGTAAAGGAGGTGGTGGGTTTTGAAGGTGAGCTTGTTTGGGACTCTTCCAAGCCTGATGGGACTCCCAGGAAGCTTATGGATAGTTCTAAGTTGCTGGGTTTGGGATGGAGACCTAAGATTTCTCTGAAAGATGGGCTTGTTAATACCTATAAGTGGTACTTAGAGAATGTGGTCAAGCAATGAAAGGGTTTATTAGAATGACTAATGTCTGCAGCTGGAGATCTCTCAACCCTTTCTTCATTGCTATTGGAGTTGTTATCTCTGCGTGAGCAATAGATCTACCATTCATCATGAACAATTTAATTTGGACAGAAATGTCCTGTGGTGTCGTGTGAAACTAGAAAATGTCTTTACACTTATGCTATCTATCATCTTAATATGAAAGTTCATGTTGTGAGTCAGTATTGGACTTGGTATTTGCCTTGATTTTTGAGGATCATTAACCTTGATAATAACAGTTCACTAACAGGCATATTTTTATTTTTGTTCACAACTTTGCAAAAGTATTACTACCCTTCTTATTTTAATATACTCACCCGCATTGTTGCTACTTGGCTAAACCCATTAACATTGGAATGTTCTCTCATTATAAAATCTAGAAGAATTTGTTTCCTCTCGCGATCTTGCATGGTTTATTTTTTGTGGCAGAAAATTGCTTTGTAGTCTTTAAGCTGATTCTGTGTGCTTTGCTTGTTTCATATTGCGGTACCCCATTTGGTCGACGCCTACATTACTCTGCCGTTTCCTGCTAGATTATCCAACGTTATCAGTCATGATTATCTCACCCAAACTCTCACTAGACCTCACATGGAAATCATCCTTATCCCCATTGATCCCGATCTTAAAGTCATATACACAAACTTCTCAACTTTCTGTTATCATATATGATTAGAATCTCTGTTATTATTTCAACCCATTCCTGCTGGATTTCATTGACATAATGGATTGATAGATATTTTAGTTTTTGCTGGATCCAACTTTTATCCCATTTAGAGGAATCTACCTGTAAAACTGGTTATATAGTTGAAGGCTTGTTGCAGTTTCTGGAACTTCGGGTTATGTCTATGATTCTGAGAACTTAATATGCTTAATAAATAGAAAATTGCTCTATTTTTCCTCCTCCTGCTTCTTTACAGCTTGGGCAAGGAAGCTTGTGGGCAGGGTGCTGTTGGAATGTTTACTTGCAACTTTTGCTGATGGAAGAAAAGCAATACATATTGGCACGTCATATAGATATAAGTACGTATAAAATGAATGTCAATTTTTGCCTTGGTTCTGGTACTTCTTGAATGCATCTGTAAATGTTATAAAGGATAAAGGGGAGTGGTTCATATCAATTTGGACGCTTGCATTGTTACATTCTATGAAATTTCCTGAATTATGTACTTCATTGCTTGACTACGAAGTGTTATACTGCTTACATCATTTTGAAAGGATAAATACAAGAACTGCACCCCACAGAACGTAAATGTGGTAGATTTTATTGCCCAAGAATGTGAGCGTTTGAGGAAATTTCCATCGAGGGGACTGGACCACTGGATGCTTGATCCTTACACACTTCATTACTGGGGCAGGCCGTAGTAGTTTCCTTCATGCATGGTTGTTCAGAAAGATCTAGGATAAGATACAAACTTGAGTAAAAATATAATACCAATTTGGGTGCATACAGAGAAGGCATTTAAGGTCCTGGTTGATGTGTGGCATGCCCATGTAGTCTAGTGGTAACAATTGTCACCCAATCTAAAGTAAGTTCGCACTTTGTAGGAGGGGTGTATGGATGTCAACAGTAATGGCAAGAAATCCAATATAATCTATTATACTGCATGAGCACGTGAGATCTTGCGATCCACTTCCAATTTGTTAATATGGATTATCTTGAGATCTGCTTCAACGTGATTAAAGTCAATTCATCGGCATACAACTTGAGAAACGGATGCTTCTTTCTAGCCTCTCTGTCAACATGGTTTTGGAATTCTTGCATGCTGAACAACACCATGTGTCAATGCTTCTTGGCCTTAGGCGACCTTTAAAAGATGTTAGATATTTGGCCTTAGTTATATTTCGTAATTAGATTTAAAATAAGTAAGACCCATTTGCGATATAAACGCCGGGTCACATAGTAGTAGGCCATTGCTTCCAAGATCTCAGTCCCATGTTCCTCAAGCCCTAGTGCCCTCATACCCACAGACGAAGTCACAACATTTCTACCTCAGTTCAACCTTAACGGGTACCATGGGGTGAATGATGTAGAGAATTTGCTTAAGCTCACCAAGTGTTTTTCTCTCTAAGCACAAATTCATCATGAAAGAGAATTCCAGCATTTACCAGTAACCTGACCTTATCCAAAATGATTAGCCTAATCTAAAAAGACAAAGACCTCTGACATTAGCACCCAAACTCTCTCATCCATGGCTTGTAGCGTTGCAATGTCAGACCTCAAATTTCAATTCTCGGTTTCCTTTCCACCCAAAGTTGATTTACACGCATGGCACATACGAAAGTAAAATTTGGAACTGGGTCTAAACAGCAACCCAGTGTGAATGATTGTGTAGGCCAGGGAAAGTGTGGATATTTCCTGGAATGAACCCGCCTCTTTTAGGCTTGCAAACAAACCAGAGAATCTTACTAGAAACACAGCATTTACAAGAAATAGAATCAACCAATTGGTGAACTCATCCACGGAAGCATTACAAGCACAATTATTCAAGACATAGAAACACTAAAGAAAATCTGATTGTGGTTAGAAATTTCTTAAGCATCAGTAATCAGTTCCATCTCTTCCCCCCTTGAGTCACGTCCCACTTTCCAGTATTGAAAAAGCTTTCAAAAGATGGGATGGAACTCAAAATAACTAAAGCCGTTTCACGTGCAGGGCACAACCAAATGGAAGAACATACACAGACCTCAAGTGCTCCATGACAGGACGTGTCCATGTGAGCCATTCACAGGGCCACCGTCACTCAGACCTTAAACATTTTCCTTTTGTCTTTGCCTCTGTTTCTCTCTTGCCAAAAGTCCCATTTATTGCATACAGACATATTCAGGAGCTAGACATATGACATTTACATGTGGCTAGACTCTAAATAAAATAGCCTAAACTCTAGGGGCCCTAGACCGACAGTTGCATCGACCGTGGACAAGAATGATGCACTGTCATCTCACAATCCAACCCAACAAAAGTTTCCAACTACGCATGAGACGTTGAAAAGGCAAACAACAACAGGAGCACGCACAAGTCTACTGAGTTCAACAAAGTGAACGTATATCATGAAAGAGGAAATTTCTAACCACAAAAACTTTTATGCAACTTTTCTTCCAAGAGGGAATGTACATGTGGATGAAGATGACATAAGAAGTCCCGAAGCCTTTTGAATTGAATCATATACTGTAAGACCCTCTTCATTCACAAGAAAAATAATACAATAAACCAGTAAAATAGACAGAAGCGAAAGACTGACAGTGATATTGAAATGATAATGGAACAGTGTTTAGGCGTTGAAGTCTGCACCTTTTTAATGGGACCCCCTAGAAAATTAACAGCTTTTAACTGACCGACCTCTTAGAGAGGGTATACGCTCCACATTAGCTGCCATTACACTTTTACCACCATTTCTTATCAACTGAAAATGGGGGCATAATTAGTTTGCTTCAAAAAGGGGTAAGGTACGAAAGAGTCAGTCTAGTATCAATGCGAAAGAGAAAGAAAAAAGTAATCAAAGAGCAAAATGATGCCAGATTCTGGTTGCACATGATGGACATTAACATACAATCGTCAATTAAGATATAATCACAAAAAGTGAAAGTCAAAAGTTAAAATTGTACTGTTGTAGCAATAAAGAGATTGAGCCGTCCAGCCAATATCACCACCAACCCCAAGACCGTTTACCGATAGCTAAAGAAGTTGCAGAAAAGTAAGAAGAACAAGAAGAGAGCATTTTTCAAGGATTGGACTACAGAAATGGGGTTTCTACTAAAACCAACCCATCTCTCGCAAAAGCTTAAAACAAATCTTGCAGTGCCAAAGATCAGCAAACATGCTTCAATTTCCCATGTGAAAATAGATAGAGCCCCCATCATATTCCACCACCACCACAAGCCTGCAACAATACGTATGAGAAGGAAATGAGGAGAAGGAACAATCCTTGTGGAACTACTTGCATAAGAACGAAAAATGACAACAAAACAAAAAGAAAAGGTCCTAAGTGCAAAGGGTCAAATTGAACAGTGACGAAATAATCAGACAAGAGGAAAAAACATGGACATGGGAGTGTTACGTCTTTTACGTGTTTTCTTCTACTTTCTTCTTTCCTCCGCCCCTCTGAGAATGGCCCTCGATGGATTTTATTGTCCTTCCTTGGATAGGTGAACCGGCAAGAGAAATAGCAACAATAAGAGAAGTGGGCAGGACTAGGAAAGCTGAGGACCCGAGATTGTTTGAGCCTTTTAACTCATTGCGCTTCTGTTAATATATCTATCTTCTGCCAACTGTGTGAGTCTGTCCAAACATAGAAAAGGCTAGTAAATATTGTTGTAGTGATTGGAATAGGCAAGAAATTGAGAAGAATGGCATTTGGTTTTGGGGATTTGGCTTTGAAATCTTTGCATTTAACACCCCAAAACTTCGCCTTTCACTTACTTCTTCCAAAAGCTCTCTAGATAAGCTAGATTTGCGCAAGCAATGTCTGTCCTACTCTCTTTCATCTTTATCTATATTTCTACCAACTTTTGAATCCCACTGTTACCCCTCCTTCCTTCAACATTTACCTTTGTAATCTGGTGGTGGAGTTTGTTTGATCTTATTAATAATGCTGCGTTCAGTAATCAGTACATACAAAACACACTTGAGTTTAAAAACCAAGAGGCCTGACTCGTCTGACCAAACATGCACTACGCTCGAAGCTAATTTTCTCGAGACAGCCAGCAAACCCTAACATTCTTTTGTGGATTCTAGGCAGCCAAGTAACTCTCTCTAGACTTTTTCTACTGTTTGTTCATTGCCTTGGCCTCCTTAAAAAGAACAGATATAAACTTGAATCTCTCCATCAGAGAGCATTTTCAGCGTAGAAAAAAAACCTGTTCTGTCAAATTTTTGCACAGGGGCATTGTCGTCATTCGATATCAGATAGTTAAAAAGTACCCCTGGACCTTACAGTTAAAAAGTACCCCGGACCTTACGTATGATGTTAACAGAAAGTGTCATGTGATGGGAGTTGCCTTAATGGGTTACTTCAGTTTTCACTTGCATGGGTAACCAAATTGTGTCTCTACTGTCCATTACTTGGTCAGGACTCCAATCCATGGGCATAAATGCAAAACCACCAACCCAACTAATTGGCTTAGGATTTGGGAATCACATTCAAAGCTTTGGTGCATTTTTTCACTATTTGATTTGATTTGATTAAAAGTGATTACTTCATTCATGTAACATAACTCGCTGTCCTGGGACTCTAGAGTATACAACATGGTCATCTGGAGACTGAAGTGCACTGTCGGTGCAAATATGTTTGGACTAGACTAAGCTGCACTTTTAATCTTAGTGCATGCATTAAATGTTTGTACGATTCTATGTAAATCCAAGCGACACAGAATGTCACAGGAAAAATATCGGGTTATCAGAGACAAGGAAAGAGTAACCTGGTGAGAAGCTAGGGCAGCTTCTAACCAAGACGAGGAAGGTGTTACAGAAATCTCACATTCACACAGCTCTCTCTCGTTGCCTGTAAGCTAGCTAAAACATATAAACAGTAATGTAAGAAAACTCTAATTGGATGTTCCTATCGCACAAAAATCAAAAGTAAACAGACCAGATGAGGTAGAACTTGTAAATAATAGATTTGATGGATGTGTGCAAGAACTAATATGCTGATAGAAAGCAACGTTTGAGGCTTAAAAATAAGGCTCAAGAATCCTAGACAGAGGGTGACCAATAAACCGGCTCTGATCACCAACTGGATAAAGAAGAAAAGGGGGTGCTAAGATATCAGTCGTTTTCAGTCCAGATCTTCATGCATCATCAATATACTTCTTTTACGGACATAACTGAGACCTTGAACGGTACAAATACTAACATGGAGATTAAATTGTTCCTTTTTTTTAACCATACATATACTTATCAGCTCTTTTCAGAGAAAGAAAGAGACCATACTTAAGTACTAAAGCAAGAAATAAACAGCCCTCGAGAAGCATGCCACCAAATTTTTAGTAATTCAAAATATCATGCATGAAGATACAGCCACAGACAGAATAGATAAGAGATGGTAAATACTGTTTCTTGATAATTCATCACAAAGAATTCGAGCTTGGAAGATTGTGAAGAGAAATGAAATAAAAAAATTTTGGGGTAAAAATGTAAAAACAATAGTACTGCTCCCGACCCTTGCAATCCAAGATTTGAACCAAAACTTTCTGGGTGTCAGCAGTTTTGTTTTTTAACTTTCTCTCTCACTTCTTGATGATAAATTCATAAAACAAAAACTATTGTGCTTTGTTCGTTTATTTCATACAATTAATTGTTTGATTGTCATTTAATGACATAATTATTTAAAAATATTTTTTATCTTCTATGTATTCAAATATATGATAAAATTCATGATAATATACATTATAAATAAAACTATGTTAAGATCATATTTATGTTGTTCTTATTACATTTATGAGACGGTGAATCTTAAAGCAATCGGTAAAGTTGTTTATTTGTGACCATAAGATCACAAGTTCAAATTATAGGAACAATCTCTTTATAAAGATACAAAGAAAAGCCTGAGTACATTATGATCATCCCCAAATTCTCACAAAGCGGGTAGTCTTGTGTATTGAGTACGTTGATTTTTTATTGCATTGATAGATTATCTTTTTTTATTCATTATTCGGTTGAAACTAAACATTAATAAGACGTAAAAAAAGATTAATACACGTTATGTTTCTTCTTTATGAAGGAAGTAGTTAATTTCATAGACTAAAATCTAGAGATACGTAAACAAGTGTATGAGTGCTTATTCAAAAGTAGTTCACTTGACTAACCTTATATAAGAATTTCGTTTGGAACATTATTTGTTTGTCTATAAAAATTTTTATTGAGATGATTGTATAAGTAATCATTTGATTTGAGTTCTCCAATATATCTTATACTGTGATTGCTATATTTTAATACTATTTATGGCATATTCTGGTCAAAGATATCTTAGTTGGTAGTCATTGAGTATAGTATAAAATCTATGGAGATAGGTGAGTGATTAATATATGATACACTATTCTAAAGTAATTAGGGAAAAATTTTCTCAAAAAATCCTTAACCAAGGTATAATGACACTTTGAAGATAATTTTCAAATGCTTTTAATTAAATTAGTTATTAATAGTGAAGAACTGGTATGATTGGACTCAAATAAAATAGATATTAAAATATTAATTTGAATGTATAATAAAATAATTAAATTATATGAAAAATCATATACAAAAAGTTTAGTCAAAACCACTGTGATATTTTTAAATAGTTGGATGATCATGATATGATGCTAAATGTCAATCTTAATTTATGGATATAAATTATCTCATTAGAAAATTAAAGATAAATTAAAGGAGTTTAATTTATCTAATTATAAATATGATATAGAATTGTAATTTATATTCATTGTCAATATATTTGAAAACTCAAGGAGTCATACATAAAGATGAACTGAAGAGAGAAAAAGATGTTTTAATTAAGTTGGACTTGATTCTAAATTTTAAGAAACTTTATTATTAAATATTAAATATTAAATAAATAAAAATTCATATTTTCAGTTGTTGAATATCTAAGAACAACTCTTATTGAATGTAGAAAGGGTAATAACTTAATGATGAGATTTAAATATATAGAGATAGATACGGAAGTTGTTTCCCTATTCTAGTCCAAATATATGAATAATGTACTAAAAGTGTTTATTATTCGAGATATCTCATACCATTCAAGTATAAAAATATACATTATTTTGTGTATGAGTTGATATTTGAATTTAAAGTTTTAAGGATATTAAATTTAGAAGTAAATCCTAATTAAGGTATATTTTATTTTAAAACAATATTATTTTAAAATTGAAAGGTTCCAATGTAGTATTAGTTACTACTTAGGCCATAATATATTTTTCATTTAGTGGAAAAATATTTGAATTAAGAAGTTCTTTAATAAACTTAGTATAGTTTCTTTAATTATTTAATCAGTAATGTATTGTAGAACATTAGAACCATTGGGCATGCAAAAGAAGTTAATGTTTTATCAAAGGTCCAAGTATGTATTTAGACAATTTCTTTTAATTATGATGAAAAATAAGATGAAATTTTTAGATCTAATCAAATACTCACTGTAGAAAATCTTGTAGAATTCTCTAACTAAACTACTGTTTTAGTTATAGTATGATCGTCCTATAGAGATATGGTATAAGATATTTAAACAATTGGCCTAATGTAAATGGGAGATTGTTAGTTGATACCTTACAACCAATCAGTTAGTTGTTGTTTAGTAATATAATTATTTAAAAACGTTCTTTATCTTATATATATTCGGATATATATATATATATGTTGAAGTTTAAGAGGTAAATGTACATTACAAATAAAATTATGATGAGATTATAATCATGAGTTTATATTGTATTTATGTATTATGTCTAATCTTTTTTAGTCATTGTTTTATTAAGATTGATCATTAATAAAGCATAAAAGGACTAGCATATTATGTTTCTTCCTTAAGAAAGAAGTAGTTTATAGACTGAAGTATGGAGAGATTTAAACAAACGTGTAAGCGCATATTAGAGAACAAGTTTATTGAATTGACCTTATATGATAATTCTATTTAGAAAATTACTTGTATTTCTAGGGAAATTATTATTATAATGATTGTATAATTTGTCCTTTGTCTTAAGATCTTCAAAGTATCTCGTATAATAATTGTTATATCTTGATACTACTTATGACCTATTCTACTCAATAATAGTTCAGTCTGTAATCATTGGATATATAACATGAACCCTATGGAAGTAGTTGAGTGACCAATATATGATTCATTATCCTAAAGTAATTAAAAAGAATGTTCTATTGTTATCAATTAGTATTGATTCAAAACAATCTTGGTTAAGATGGAATAATACTTTGAAAATAATTTTTTTAATATCATTAATTAAATCAATTACTAATGGTAGGAAACTAACGTGATTAGACTTAAGTATAATAGATATTAATGTCGTGCTTTATGTCTAATCAGAAAATTGCATGATAAAAATATCTAGAAATGCTCTGGGCTTAGTTTGATCCTATCCTTGCTTGCCGGGGGCCCAAGCTCGAGCACCACAGGGTCAAAGGTGGCCTGAGCCCAAACCTAGCCAAATTTTTTAATTATAAGTCCAAAATGATGTTTTTTTGCTTAAAAAGAACAAATTTTGCGCTATTGGCCCAAAAAAAGAGCCTGAGGCCCAGCCCAAAACTTATGAACCCCCGAGTCTAGCTTGTTGACTTTGAGTCTAATTGGGCCAAGCTTGGGCTCATTTGCTATCCTAAAAGTATTAAATTATTCGAAAAATTCATGCACGAAAAGATTAATCAAAGTCACTTTGACATTATTAAATATTTGAATGGTTATAATACATTGTTTGACTTCATTCTTGATCTATAGATATAAATTTTTTAATTAGAGAAATAAATACAAGTTAAAGAAGTTTAATTTATCTAATCATAAATATAATTTGGGTTGTGATTTATATCTATTACCAACATATTTGGAAACATAATGAGTTACACACAAAGAATAAATTGAAGAGAGAAAAAGACATTTTAATCAAGTTGGACTTGATTGTAAAGTTTAAGAAATTTTATGATTAAATATGAAATAATTAATAAATAAGTATCAATATAAGATATTGTATTTTATTTGGGTATAATTAATATTTAATTAGAATTAATTCTAATTCTAATTCAATTTTAATTGAAATTAAATCTAATTCTAATTAAAATTTAATGAAAATTAGAGTTTTATTCAATTAAATTATTAAAATGTCAAAAGTCTATTATACAATAATTGTAGAGTTCTTTCAATATGTTATATAGATATTGTTATAGATCAGATACTTGGGCAACTACGATAATTGAGATGAGTTGATTTTAGAACCAGTTTGAAGGAAACAAAAGGAAAAAGATCAAGTAATAAAATAAGATACGAATTAAGATTATGCATTATTATATTTGATTTGTTAATCATATTATAAAATTTAAGTAATATTGATTCGAGAAATTAAATACAAAATATATTTAGTAAGGATTGAATCCCACTCTGATGTTTCAGCAGTGCCTCCATACATATGGTAAATGAAATTGTTGTGTGGAACCATAAGCATACCAGACTATGCTTATTGAAATGGAAGAGTAGATTTCTGTTGTTTCCTGGAAGTTCAAATACGAATTGATTTTTGAGGTGAGACAAAGGTGGCAAGAATTCTTATGTGATTTGTCCGGTTTTAATTGGCATATTAGAAAAATAATTAACTTGTCTATTATGCATTTGTCAATTTTGACCTCTTGTATTAATCGATCTTATTGCATACACCACAACAAACTGAGAGAGGATGCCGTCGGCAGGAGACCAAGTATAATATCATTGATTCAACACACAGCAATTATTTTCTTTATAGTTTCTGGAATTATAGCAAAACAAAAAATCCTCAAACAAATAAATTAAAATGACTAACTGCTATCATCATTCCACCAAAAACCCAGCAAGGAGACGTAGTAGGATATATAGGCAGGGGAATGCCGATGCGTATGCTAAACTCAAAAGATTTCACCTTTACTCTTGATTCTACTTATCTAGTTATACATATTTGATATATGTACAAGCTTATAATATTCTTTTGTGGATCTTCCATCGATGATTTCTTTTAAGACCTACAAAGGCTTTGTGACTGCTAGTTTAAGTATTCCCGTCGTTCTAACATAGATTCATTGATGCTAAAGTTGGTCTCCAGTTAAGATTGTTAGTCAGAGATCCCAACCAAATTCTATATGTGTCCATGTTTCAAAGGTTTGTCCACAGGCATTGAGAGGCACATGTTGTCAGGAAATGTGCATGAGGAGATGATCCAAGAAACATGTTGTCAGGAGAGACCTAGGACATGGGCTGTGAAGAGAGATCCAGGACATGTCTGACTTCAAATGATGGGCCGAACTAATAGATGTATATCAGTCAAAGTAAGGAATATTGTATGGGAGTTTATACTAGTCTGGTATTACTATAATACGGTATATCATTTCAAATTGGTTTTCAAATGTATTTCCTATCTTAAACTTTGTTTGATTGAATTCTAGTCAAAATTACTAAAATATTAATAAAATGTTTAAAATTTTAATTTATCACAAAACTAATTCTATATTAACGGTAATAATATGATATGTCATGCCAATAAGACTTGTAAACAAGTAAGTTTTCGTATGGCAAAAAGTTTACATCAATAATTATATTAAAACAAAAAAATAATAATACATAACCTTAATTTTTACCTAATACCTAAATGCTCTATCTGTAATATTTAGTTACCCAAAGCCTCTATTTCCTCGATATCTTTCCTTCAGTGATTGTTATATCCGTCCGGTTGAACAAGGTGCTTCATCTTTTCACATGAAAGGGTACACTTCAACCATCCCAACATTTCAAATTGTTACAGCCATGTTTTTGATTGGTCAAGAAATCTTGCATTGCCTATCAGGTATCGTTCAACCACTGAGATGCAACACTAAGAGTTGCAAGTGTTATAAGTACTTAAATTAGATAAAAATGTTCAATTTTCACTTGTTAGTAGCAGTAAGATACGAAGGGACAGAAGGTTACTGGAACATACCTAACTCTTGATACTACAATTTCTATAATCTATTGCTAAGGGGTTGTAGTTTTTTGTGCTGAAATTGTACATATTATGGCATAAACTCCCCTAAACAAAAATCAGTTTCTAACCTTTTGTAGATACAGAAGAAATACTAATTGTGTTTATTCATTCCTCGTTAGAAAATGTGTCAGATTCATTAGAGGCCTTAGTTAATAATGACCACCTTAATACCAACGAATCGTCCTCACTAATAGCTGAAAGTGAGTGACAAAATCGCTGTCCCATATCATATGCCTATTTACCGCGTTTGAACCCGCCTCTGGGACAATAGCTCAATCTCCTATTTGCTTACTCAAAAAGAAAGCACCTGAACTCAAATGTCCGTATAAGAAGCTGGTTATAGCATTGCAGACTAGTCTTTGTGATTGGTAGTCCAAGTGTTCCAGCAAGATAGCATTGGAAGTAGCTCAAACATAGATACACTGATGCTAAAGTCAGTTTCCTATTGGGGATCCCGGTAAATTTCCATATGCGTCCAGGTTTCAAAGGTTTGTCCACGGGCATAGGGAGGTACTATGTGACAGGAATGTAACAAGGGAAGGGGGAACATATCATCTATTCAGGTTAACCAATTCTAGTTAAGCAGTTCTATTAGATATCATCCACATATTTATGTGAGATTTACAAATGTGTGAAGAAAATTAAACAGCATAGAGTTGAAGTACCCCAACGAGAACAGAAGACCTCGTTCCCAAAAGAAGCAGGTGTATGTCAGGAGATGACCCAAGAAACATGTTTCTCAGGAGATTGGGACATGGGATATGAAGCGAGGTTTAGGACATTTTATTTGAATATAAGAGATAAGCCTAAATAATCATTATCTATTAGTTAAAGTTGCGAACAATTTTTCAAATTTTACACCAATATGGTATTACGGTGGTATAGGAACAATACTCATCAGTATCGAATTTAGTTTCAGATTACTTTTTTAAATATACAAAATATCATAATTAAATTTAAAAAAATATTTCATATTTTGTCTCAATAATTTCATTTACTAGCTTCAAGAAACTAGTGTTTTCTAAATTATTTAAAGCCAGTAAGAAAACAACAAATCCAAGCCATTTTTTATTAACATAATAACAACGAGCTCTTATTGTTGCCTACATTGCTGAATTCGTTGCGAATTTTATAGGTTCATTGATCGGGGTTTAATAAAAGAGCTTTATAAGTTTCCAAAAATTGAAGATACAGATCAATAAATAGAATTTCAATTATTTGTGAAAACATATCAATTAGTAGAATTGTTGATAAAAGAAAGAGATGTATATAAATCACATATCTATTCTTCTGAATTATATGTATCTACAGGATTGATTTAGCAAAGAAAGAGATGTATATAAATCACATATCTATTCTTCTGAATTATATGTATCTACAGGATTGATTTAGCTAAGAAAGAGATGTATATAAATCACATATCTATTCTTCTGAATTATATGTATCTACAGGATTGATTTAGAAAAAAGAATAAGATTCAATAATCAAGAATTAGGTAATTCATAAAATTTATGGCCAAATTCTATCTATGGAGTGAACATATTATTCACTAACAGAAAAAAAGAGAGAAAGGTTTGGCCTCTAAAACTAATACAATGCAAAATGAAATAGAAGAAATTAGAAAAGAAAAGAAAAAAATATTTATAAAATAAAAAATAAATATTAACCCAAACAAAATAAGTTATAATGTTAAAAAATAAAAAATATATCGCATATATTAAAAAGAAGAAATACTCAATTTTTTTGACATAATAACTACTAAAAAATTTAAACATAAAATATTTTTGTGTTTATCCATTCAATTTTTATTTTAAAATTTGATCCAATATTTTTAGTATTTTAGTACAATTCAAAATTATACGGTACAACCAATTATGATAACCTAGTATGATATAACATAATTTTGTACCATTTCTTGATAGGCATAGTATGAAATTTAATTTTGTATCATTTCTTTATAGATAGAGTATGAAATTTAGAATATTAATATCAAACTTCTCCTCAATTTTTTTCAACATACGATGTAAGGAATTAAATCGATATGAAGATCTATTTCATATATGGTTAACATTATTAATTCAAGTTAAATGACATGACTTAACAATAATTATGTTGCATGCTAGCTTACTTTTTACAGGAATTCTAGATAATGTTTTAATGATTGTAAGAGTCTAAGTAGGAAAAAGACATTTTGAGTAACGAAAAAATTGCCATTAGGATTTTGAAGAGTGAAAAGATTTCTTGATATGGTTGTCCTAAAATGAATTTGAATCATTAAAAAATTACCCTCTTCTCTTGATATGTATAGATTTACATATATTTTATGTGTGACTACTGCATGGAAAGTATATGTGAACTAGGTTTTTCATTTTAATATTGCATGACTGTGTATATTTTATGCAATATTAAAATGATTAAGTGCTTATTTTCATGGTTTATTGGGACGTTAAATAAAGCAATTGAGTGAAGGAAGCATGGAATAAAAGCTAGGACATTATAATATGAATTTGACAGTATGGTCACAACCATGACTTAAAAACTTGGCTGGCACAAAAGTCATGTGCAAGCCATATTTTAAGGACAATTAACTTCACAAAATTAGGAGGGCAGGCTAGTACAAAAAAAGAAGCATGTGAGTTGGTCAGCGTAAGGAGAAAAGGTGACAATCCTTTAATAGAATGTGCAATTTTATGGTCTACCCTATGAAGACCCAAATGCACACCAGACAAATTTCTTAGAAATTTGTAGTACATTTAGATACAACGAATTATCCGAGGATGCAGTCAGGATGAGATTGTTTCCTTTCGCTTTAAAAGATAGAATGAAGGCATGGATAAATTCTTTGACTCCTGAATTTGTGATAACATGGGATCAGTTGGTCCAGAATTTCCTTTCTAAGTATTTCCCATTGACCAAAACCACAAGAATCATCAAGGAAATCACAACCCTCTAGTAGTATGATGGGGAGTCTCTTTATGAAGCTTGGGAGAGATTTAAGGAGTTACAAAAGAGTTGCCCCATCATAACTTGTCGAGAGAGTTTTATTGAAAACTTTTTACAATGGAGTTACGACGGTAACAAGGAGCACAATAAATGCTACAGTGAGTGGTTCATTGATGTGAAAAAGTATTGATGTCGCGTATGATCTTCTTGAAGATATGGCGACTAGCAACTATCTGTGGTCAATTAAAAGAATTAGGCCATATCAAGTGAAGGAGCAAAAAGGGGTTGTGTCAACTGAGTCACCATCAGTCATACAAGCATAGATTGCAACACTGACAAGGAATTACACAATATGAATGCTCCATTGAGTTCTGTAAGTGCGGTGTAATAGGTCTATGAACTCTGCAACCAACATGACCATGTGATAGCATATTGGTACCTATTAAACAATGAAGGAATGGAACAGACAAATTATATGGGTATGTAGAATAAAACAACCAATCCATACTCTAGTACGTACAATCCGGGGTGGAAAAACCACCCAAACTTTTCTTGGAGTAATTTTGTTGGAAATAATGCTAGGCATCCAGGCCTACTTGGTTTCTAACAAGACTCTAATAAGGCATTGGAGTCCAAATTGGATAAGTTGATTGAGGTAGTGACCACTAAACTTGATGACCAGGGGAAAACATGAAGAGGATGGAGGACGAATAAAAGAAGGCTCAAGTACGGAATGAGTTAATGTTCAAAAATCAAGCATCATCTATTCAGAATTTGGAGGTGCAAATGGGCCACCTAGCCACAATATTAGCAAGTAGACCTCTAGGCAATCTTCCTAGCTCCTCAAATTCTGGTCAAAAGCAGCAGTTGAAAGTAATACAACTGAGAAGCAAGAAAGAAATGGGAGAGTCATTTGGCACGGAAACTGCATAAGGCCAACTGAGTAATCAATCTACGGTTACTGAAGAGAAGGAGAAGGAGGAACGAACAAGAAAAGGGAAAACCATATGTACCACTTCCTCCTTACATGCCAAAAGTACCATACCCATAGAGATTGCAACAAAATCAAGTGGATGCACACTTTTCAAAATTTTTGGACAAGTTGAAGAAACTACAAATCAATATTTCCTTGGTGGAGGCATGACAAAATATGCCCAAGTATGCTAAGTTCTTAAAGGATATCCTCACTAACAAGCATGCTTGGGAGGACAAACAGATAGTGTCTCTTACCGAGAGTTATAGTTCGGTGATCATGAGCCAACTGCCATCAAAGTTGAAGGACCCAAGAAGCTTTACTATTCCATACACTGTTGGCAATTTGGAATTTTCTAAGTGCTTGTGTGATCTGGGAGGGAGTATAAACCTCATGTCGTTATCAATTTTCAAGAAGTTGGGATTAGGTGATATGAAGCCAACTTCTATGTTAATACAACTTATAGACCAGTCGATCAAGAAACCCTTCAGAGTGGTTGAAGACGTGCTCATAAAGGTCGATAAGTTCATCTTCCCAGTTGATTTTGTGATCCTGGATGTAGCAGAAGATCGTAATTTTCTTTGATATTGGAAAGACCTTTTATGAATACTGGAAGGGCTCTAATCGATGTTTATGATAAGAAGCTCTTCTTAAGGATTGGTGATGATCAAATGGAGTTTGGCATGAACAAAACCCTCAATAATGTAGGAGAAGGAAATGTGGGTATAAGAGTTGATCTGATTGATGAATATGTGGAGGAATTAGATTAAAAGAGGTAGTATATATGAGAGAACCCTATGCAAAGGACAAGGATGAGATTGCGGAAGGGAGTGAAGAAGAAGAAGAGGTAAGAGAGGACCTATAACAGGAGTCTTTAGATAGAATAGACTTACCCACCCCGCCCTTAACTGAAAAACCACCTGTACTAGAATTAAAGCCCTTACCTACACATTTAATATATACATTCTTGGGTGAGGAAAACATATTTCCAATTATTATTTTAAATTTATTGGATGAAGATCACGAGAAGCAGGTGGTTGATACAATTCGACAAAGAATGAAAGCACTGGGATGACAACTTTCAGATATCAGAGGTATTAGTCCCAATGTAGTAATGCATTGGATAAACTTAGAAGAGGGATGCAAAAAGGTGAGAAAGAGACAATGAAGATCTAATCCAAACACGAATGAAGTGGTAAAGAAGGAAATTGTTAAACTTCTTGATGTAGGCATCGTCTTTCCCATTTCAGACAGCTAATGGGTGAGTCTAATTCAATGTGTTTCAAAGAAAGGTAGGATGATGATAATAAAAAACGAGAAGGGAGAAATGTTATCAACAAGAACTGTTATAAGTTGGCGGGTTTGTATATACTATCGAAAGCTTAACGTTGTAACAAAGAAGGACCATTTTCCCTTATCTTTTGTAGATCAAATGATAGAAAGTGTAGTAGGTCATGCTTGTTGGACCAATGGTGGTTGACAAATTAAATCCCACTTATATTTTGATAATAATAAAATCTATAGAATTGGTTAAGAAATCATTTCAGGTATTTTGG
>JANIJH010000224.1:30470243-30480510 GCA_024520975.1 Erythroxylum areolatum
TTGTCTTTTTATTTGATCTCATTTTTGTTATACTTCAAAATTATAAATCAGTAAAGTCATCTTGACTTAACAGAATTGTCATGAAATAATTTTGCTTATGAGGAAGTGATTTTGAGATAACTTGGACTATAATTTAAGGTTAAGAAAGATGGAGGGAAATTCGGTGTGGTAAATTGAACATCTTCGCCGCGACGAACTTTTCCTGAAAGATCATAAGAAATTACTTCAGTATTTTCGCCGCGGTGAGACTTTAGTTTGTCACAGCGAAGAATTTTCTCCCAACAGTTCGCCGTGATGAACATTCCGTGGTGAAGTCCTCCACTGCAGGCGCTATAATTTTTTTTATTGGAATAACCCTAAAGAGATTTTCATGGAACAAGTTCCCGTTTTCACAACTCAAGAGTTGGTCTCCGAAAACGGGGCCCAATAATTGTGGTATCAAAGCATGAAGATGAATCGATAATAATTAAGGTGTTCTCTATTGGAAATAGCTCAAGTCTTATGATTTTTTACAAGAGTTGGACTTCAAAAACGGGATCTAACATGGAGTGCCATGGGTCATCATCAGTGATGGAGGTACCTATTTTTGCAGTAATCCTTTTAAAACATTATTGAAAAATATAAAATGCAACATAGGATAGTGGAATCATACCATCACCTAACAAGTAGCCAAGTTGAGGTCGTCAATTGAGAATAGAATTTTTTTTAGGAAAATATCGTCAACTCTTTAAGAAAAGATTGGCAAAATAAACTGGATGATGCTGTTTGGGCCTACTAGTTAGCATTTAAGACAAGTATTGGTACGACACCTTATAGAATGATTTATGGAAAGGCGTGTCACTTATTCGTAGAATTAGAGCATAAGGTGTATTAGGCAATTAAGGCCTTAAATTGGTATGAAAAAGCAACTAGGAAAAAACAAAAGCTTCAATTGAATGAGGTGGAATAATTAAGGCTGCAAGCATATGAAAATGCAAAATTGTATAAGGAAAAGGTAAAGTAGTGGCATGGTGCACATATCAAGTAGAAGGACTTCCATGCAAGGGATATGGTTTTACTATTTAACTCAAGACTTCGTCTGTTCCTTGGAAAATTAAAATCTCGATTGAGTGGCCCCTTTATAGTAGTTAATGTTTATCCATCCAGACTGTTAGAGTTAGAAAATGAGCATGGAGAGAACCTTAAAGTGAATGGCCACTGTTGTAAGCCTTATTTCAATAACCAATTGCACAAAGAATGAGAGAAGCTATCTTTCCAACCCCTCCAGTGATGCAAGTGTAAGCTAAAGAGTCTTGCTAGTCACTATAAAAACTAGCATAAGTTTTTTTTTTATATAGTTTGATGTGTTTTATGTTTTGTGTTTTATTTTACTAATGCTTTTTAAATTTTATGTGTGACTGTAAGAAGACAAAAGATGAGGACAAGGGAACTATGCTAAGGGAGTACACTTCCAACAATGCTACTTTTACTGCCGTCCCATTAAATAAGCTTTCTTGTGCTCTTTATCTTTTATTTTTGTTATTTCTACTTTTGTATATCAATTGTGTGTTTGATTGTTTCATTGCACACCACTTCCACACATTGAGGACAATGTGTCATTTAAGTGTGGGGGTGGTATGTAATTTTGCATTGTGTGTCTTATTTAACTCCCCAAATTTTTTCCCTATTTTGTATGATTTTGCATAATTTTGTGTCAATATGCATAATTGTCTTTCAAGTCTTATGTGCATTGCATTATATGTCACTATCGATAGTGAATCAATGGCATAGTCAGATGAGGATAAAATTAATTTTAAATGTGATTATTTAGCATATGAAAGGATTTAGCTTATGATTGTGTTTGGTTAAGAATTAAGGTAAATCTATTTGTGAATTAGGATATAGAACCTATTTTTACATTTGATGTTACATAATGGATGTATTTACATTTAGAATCAATTAAATTGGTAGGAAGTTACAAGTAGTCTTTTATAAAAATTGAAAAGCTACATAGAAATGAAGTACGTTAAAATGTGAAAAAAAGAGAAAAAAGAAAGAGAGGTTTGTGTAAATGAATAGCTATTCCATTAGCCTAAAAGGGTTAATAATAGAGCTAGTAGCTGGCTATGAAGGGTGATATAGCTGAGTAACCGGGGCACATTCATCATAAATATTTGCCTTCATGTCAAAAGACTAGGTTAGCGTTAAAACCATAATTAAAAAAATGTGTGTTAATGAAATAAAACCTTACCGATCTTTGTATAATAGTTATAATTTTCATAAAGGTGACTTAGTAATATAATGTCTTTCTACTTGATTGATATTCATAAATGCATTTATTTAAGTGACATAAATATAGGGATAGATTATAATTATCGTAATTGATTTGTATATTTATTTCATTCCTTTTGAACGTGAATGAATGAGTTGAAATGTTAGATTAAGTTGGATGATTGCGTTTAAGATTGAAAGATTTCTTTAAGATTATCACCATTGTGCCACTATCATATAATTGTGTGTTTTCCGAGTGTGTATGTTTGGTGTAATGTGTGCATTGTGCTGTGAATTGTGATAAGTGTGAATTGCATCATGTTTTAGATTTTAGTTTGATATGTATTTAATTGTTAATTCAATCGTTTAGTATGTGTTTAGGTTGGAATTGTGTTAGTTTGTTAATTATTTATAGTGACCTGCATAAGACAAACGTGCAGACACTCAAAAATGTAAAGTTTTGAGAGATTTTTGGAACCCTTTTAACCCTGAAAAATCCTAAGGCTACTCAGAATATAAAAGGTATTTAAAAAATAAGACAAAGGAGGAGAGGCAGCTTTTGCTTCAAACATTTTTAAGAGAAAATTTAGAGCGAATTATCTCGAGATAGAGAAAGAGAAGAAGGAAAAGAAAAGAGGAGAAGAAGTCAACTCGACGTGCTTCTTGGATTAGGAGTTTCCCGACATCACTACCTCCCAACATTCGTTCAATTTCGTATTTCATGTCATTTTCAATTTTATTATTGTTTAAAATTGGAATAATAGTTGATGATAGAATTTTTGGATGTTGATGATATTCTAAACTTACCTTTGGGGTTTTATTTTTAATTTAATGATATTTGATTGTTTACATTTCAAGGGAATTGTTGTGATTTAATTTTTACAATTGCATAATTCAGTGATAAACTAAGAGAGTGAATTTTGGGCTAATGAGAGTTAGGTGATTTAATAGAATAAGAATTAAATCGGTAAATTGTGTGAAGAGAGATCTTGCATAGGTTTCTAATAGTTTATTAGGCAACTTTATATCTAATTAGTGTTTTGGATAGGTTTTTAATTGAGAAATTGAAACTTCTATAATCTGATTAAGGTTTATAAATTACAGTTAATGATTATAACTCAAGAGAAAGTAATCAACCATATAATCGTCTAGAACTAATAATCTAGTAATTCATAATTGGTTAGGTTAACGTTAAAGATAGTTAAAATTCTCTTTCTCTCAGCTGTTAGTTTCTTAGGTTGATTTTTAAGTGTGCATTGCAATTGGTAAATTGTTAATATTTTCATGATTGATTCTTGAATTGATTTAATTGATTAAATTGAATTCTTGTTTTAATTTCGTTACATTTTTGAATTTATGTGATTTATTTTGACCTTAGATTTTAGGATTAGATTATCCCTCCTCGTAGGATCTACACCTTAGGTACTATGCGAACAACCCATGCGCTTGTGGATTATCAAGGTTAATTAATTAAAACTTACACACACCAACAACCCAATCAAATTGTTTTTAGTTTTGTATTTTGTTTTGTTTGAGGACAAGTAAAAATTCAAGTCTGGGGGGAGTTAATAAGTATAGATTTACATATTTTTTACGTATGATACATGTGAACTAGATTTTTTTTAATGTTGCATGATTGTGTATATTTTATGCTTGTTTTAGGTATTTTTACGTTGCATGTGGCCTTGTTAGTTTTTAATTATGTTCTAGTATGTTTGTACATACATTTTGTGTAAGTTGGTGTGTTAACCTTACCATTGCATTCAATGTGTGCATGTATAAGTCTTATTGTGTGTGTTGTTATTTTGTGTATTAATTGGCATGTGTCAAGGCATGATTAAGTGCTTATTTTCATGGTTTGTTGGCAGGTTAAATGGAGCAATTGAGTGAAGGAAGCATGGAATAAAAGCTAGGACATTATAATAGGAATTTGACATTGGTGGTCACAGTTGTGACCTTGCTAGTCACAACCATGACTTAAAAACTTTTGTGCCGGCCATGTTTTAAGGACAATTAACTGCACAAAATCAGGAGGGCAGGCTAAGACAAAAGAAGAAGCATGTGAGTGGGTCGGCATAAGGAGAAAAGGTGACAAAAACGTGAGAAAGGGGAGCAAAAATGGTAGCTGTCTAGGTTTGGTGTACCAGCCACATGAGTGATTTAAGGCTGGATAAAAATAAGGAAAGGAGGCCAAAAATAGGGTATTTTCATGGGAGAACATAGCTGAAAAAAGGAGGGCTAGAAAGGAGGCATTTGGAGCTGTATATTGGAGGAGAACACTAAGGATTCTAAGGCTACACCAAAGTTGTCCAGATTTCTAGCTTGCTTCCTCATGTAATAAACTTCTTTTCCCTATATTTTTCTCATCTTTTTCTTTGATTTATTTCTGTTTATTGTATGGGAAGAAGTTTGGAACTTGTATTGATGATGATTGAGTTGTGTTTGATGGATTGCTAGCCTGCTTTTGGATTATTTTTACTCAACCCACGTAAGACTTCACTTTGTGCAATGTTATGATCATTTATGTGTGTTTATGGTATTTGGATGCTCATACTTAGTCTACATAGAGATATGAGGCTGAGAAATATGTTGTGAATGTACCATAGGAGTGGGCATTCATGTAGGACATTCCATTTATCAAGTTACATCATCATTTACATAGAGATATGGGATGTGATGTAGCAGTCCAACGTAGTAATCAAATCTAATTAACAATTAGTTTAGGAATGGAGGTTGAGAGATCCGTACTATATTTTAATCGTTATTTTGGGATTATTCAGTCCAATTATTGAGAGAGAAAGGGTTGAGACACTAGAAAAAACTTAGGACTAAATACGATCATATTGACAAAAATTGCATGGGGTAGTAAGGGTAATCCTAACTTTAGTAATTCAAGTTTTCCAATTTCAAAATTGATTCCTCTTGTTTTTGACAACCTTAATTCTTTAATTTTTTTTCTCCCAATTGCTACTTTGATTTTTTAATTATTTGTTAATTAATTACTCAAATAAAGTTTAATTTAAACTACTAAGGTGACTACACAATTCCTGTGGGATTAGATACTAAGTTTATTACAAGACGACATGTGCACTTGC
The DNA here is from genome assembly GCA_024520975.1 of Erythroxylum areolatum. NCBI lineage: Eukaryota > Viridiplantae > Streptophyta > Magnoliopsida > Malpighiales > Erythroxylaceae > Erythroxylum > Erythroxylum areolatum. The sequence continues at coordinate 30,475,589 of JANIJH010000224.1, forward strand.
GATACTTAGGAAAACAAGTAAGATAGTTAAATGTCTATCATCTCTTATCCACCAAACCTTTACCAATTACTAGAAGCTAAAAAATTCATCTTAAAGTTCTCTAAATTTTAAAGTCAAACTCTTAACTTAGAAGCTGATATTTTTCTCAATATATCCCTTCTTAAGCTTTTTATATATGTTCCTTTTATGTTAAGATGCCCTATTTTAATATGTTAAGTTCTAGCACTAGTATCTTTGGAAAACAAGTCTAGGATTTTAGTAGCAGTGAGTTGATAAGAAGGGTATATAATAGGCAATTTAGCTCACAATTCCTTAGAATAGAACAATGACAATATTTGAAGTCAAAAGCTATATAGTTAGAGTAAAGGTTCATGATTTAGAAGGATTGAGGACATATTTCTTCATTCTTTCTTATATAAGTATTGGATGCCTCTTTGTTTAAGAGGACATACTCCTTACACCTAACAAAGATAGTATGTACTATGATAGTTTTAAGTGTAGGATGAGACTTCCAATTAACAATTTTTATTACTAAGCCTTATAGGTGATGAGAGATATATATGTCTCTTAATCAACTTCATTCTCATTCTTGGTATCTTATTTCTTCCTTTTAGGTCGTCTAATATTTAAAGAATATTAAATTGTCCTTAAAGTTGTTTTGGTTTATGCACTAAATTAGACCTTTAAGAAAACTTCCCATTTAGTATAATTTGAATGTTGAAATTGAGATGAATATAAACACATAACCAAAAAATACCCATAAATGGAACAATAATTTCTTAATCTTATCCTTAATAAAAGAAAGCAGTTCGAGGTTTAGATAAACCTAAGGGGAAGTGAATCTAGATTTCAATAAGAGAAGATGCTCTTTTGAACTCATATACACAAACTTTGATGGATTATGAGAATCTCTTTTTCTTTTAATGATGAATGGCTAGAGGAGGATCTTCTATTGGAGGCTAATTATAGATTAATAGACCTATAGGTTTCTCATATATAGATCATTGCAAGTTATATAGCTAATATGAGAATTGACTAATTTGTATATGTTTTTTTATAGGGATAAATACAAAAGCTTGTTTTCATGATTGGGAATAAGGGTGATATTGCTAAGAAAAAGAAAAGGGTTATGCAGAGCCTCGTTGAACCTAGAAGAACACTCCTTCTAACCTAGTGAATCATATTGATCTAGATTCATATCAAGCAAAGTAAGTTTTTGAGCCTCTTTAAGCCTTAAGTAAGGTGGTTCAACTAACTTCCTCAAACATACTCCTCCCAAAGATAAAGATAAGAAAATCAAGCTTAAGGATGAGTTGTTCTCTCTTAAATAGGATACCAAGGTTTTTAATGTTGTCTTTGACTAGCCACTATTGGGAACCCAGGTTTGTAAGGGCATTGGGTTACTTAAAGATAAGAAGCTATAGGGGGAGAATTCCTTAGAGAACATACACTAATAGGATAAAGAGATCCCTACCAAAGTATAATCCCTCTAAACTTTCTTAATGATTTGAGATCCCAGTGTCTTATAAAAGTTATCTTTTATAGGCTTTTAGTGCATTTTAGGTCTTCAAATATAAGGATGGGGAGAAATGTGAAGGTTTTCTTAATACAATGTGAAGATGGAAAAAGGTCATTTAAAAGATTGTGAAGGAGTTAAATCAAAAAATTGGAGAGAGAGAGAGAGAGAGAGAGAGAGAGAGATAGGACCGTAATAGGAAGATTTAAAGTTTGATTACAGACTATAAGAAACTTTCATCTAGTTTCTCGTTAATAAAGTAAGTACTTTACCAGGAAGAAGAACATATTTGTCCTGTGTTGTAAATTCCTTAAAAGTGAGTCTTTTGAAATAAAATTACAACAACATAGTTTTTCCATTTATCAAGGGCTTCTACAAGTTTAAATATGTAATAATGACTTGGGTGGTGATTCTAAAGGTTGGAAATGTAAGATCCAAAGATACCTAACTTTTAAATGGATTTATTTAGGTGACCCTTTGTGTTATCTTTATAGTAGGTTCTTGAATTTGTCTATTTTATAGTTCCCCTAGTCACCTAGGGTGTATTGCTTTTTATCTTTTTGCAAACACTTCACTATAACTTATTTGTTCTTTAGGTCATAATTAATAAAAAACTCTTCTTATTCAAATTATGTATCCCAACCAATTGCTTGTTCTATCTTGGTAGAAAATTTCTTTTATAGCATGATTAATTCCATAAATTGTTTAATGAAATGATGAGCATTAGGTTTTTTGGAGCACTTTATGCCTTTGTAAAATATTTTTGATACATGATTCTTATAAATGCAAAGTTGCATCTTTATTGAATAATTTTTGTTTTGTAAAATGTTTTATATCTTTAAAAATACATTCTTCCTTTATAAAACATCTTGTTATTTGATCATCTTATTTAATGATAATGAAATGTAGTAACCATAAAAAAGATTTAAATATTGAGAAGAAATAGTCGATACAAATAATAGGAGTATAGATATTGCTCATTCTATGTTGCAGATATTCTCTTGCTATTTAAATAGCACAATTTATAAGTTCTCAATCTAACAACTTTCCTTAAAAGGAATGGACTAGACTATTTAGGGGTTAATTTTGCTTATCCCTTAACTTTATCAAACACGTCCATTCTTTCTAGGATCATATCTCTTTATTTCATATCTTACTTTCATGTTCTTTTTATATTATACTTCTTTATTCTTTATTGATAAATTGTATTCTAATGAAAGATTGGTCCTTACACTCCACTAAAAGATCTAACTCACCTATAAAATGTTTCTCATTTGCTTCCTATCGAAAGTTTATCAATATCAAGCTTTCCACATTCAACTATATCAAAACTAATCCTTTTATTCAAAATGCCAAAATGAAAAGTGACTCCTTTGTCAAAGTTTTAATTGTGGTATGGTCTGCACATAGAATAGTATGGATTTGATCCACACATGTAACTTTAACTTTTTCCATCTTTGTTCATAAGCCTTATAAGATAGTTATATTGGTTATTTTAGGTCTCTTCAAAAAAAGTTATTTTAGGTCAAAAGGTCTAATTTGCCCCCTAACATTTAACAAAAGATCTATGATTGCCCCTATCATTATCTATGATACCTTAACCCCTAATGTTTCTAAAATGGAGCAATTTATCCCAAAAGTGCTAACTTTATCAAATTAGCATTACATCCCTAATAAATTTGTCCACCTAGCCATGCCATGTAAGGTTAGCTACTGTGTGCATTTAGTAATAATTTTATATCTGAATATTAATTTTTATTAATTTTATAGTAATTAAAATTAATTAATTTGTTATCTTTTTTCCTTTAGAAACTAATTGAATCCCTAATTTGACTAACCTAACTGAATCCCTTCTTCTTTGTTACCTTAATTTGCTTCTTCTTGCTTCTTTTTCATTAATTATCTGCCATCTTCATTCTCTACTCACTCCACTAGAGGTTCCTTAGTTCTCTAGTTGAGGTATCTCATTCTCAAGTCACTTCAGCGGTGGAAGCTTAGTTAGAAGGTATTTATACTCACTCAATCAATCACTCACTTCTTTTCGTTTCTTTTTATATAATGTTATATTTTTTTACTCCAGACTGCTCCGTAATGTTATAAGTTTCATCACTATATTTACCTTCAATTTATTACTTTGGCTTCAATTCTCTTTTCTGCATATTTTTGCTCTCTATATTTCATTTCCCTTTATACTTTTACGTCACTAGGCAATGCCAATTGATTTTATGCTAGAATTGCTTGTTTCAAAGTATTAATTACATTGATATTCGGTAGGTTGCCAAATTGGTCACTTTCCCATTCTAACTTTTTTAAATACATCAAATATTTCATTTTATGGCATAGATTCCTACCTATTTTATATTTCTATTAATTTTCTTCCTTCTTACCTTATGATTTGAAATATTATAATTATGAACATTTTCTCTTTTCCAATAAAGTCTACAGCATTGGATTTTGTTCTTGGCGTAATGATTTTGCCTACAGAAGTTTTGAAAAAAAAAGTAGATCTTTGGAGGGAAAATGCATATCTAGTAAGTTTCTGACCATTTTTCTAAATGTTGTAAAATTTTTATATTAATGACTTCATAGGAAGAAGGATCTTGTGTAAAGAGACTAATCCACGAGGGGTTTTGCCTAGTGATATAAAGACTATTCCATAAAATCAAGTCCGAGTTGTTACCTTAAGGAGAAAATCTTAAAGGGTTAATAAAGGAGAGAAATATGAAGAAGTAATTGGATAAAGGAAGTTCAATCTCCTTATAGGAAGAGGGGGTTTGGCCTCCTCCCCCAATTAAACCTTTGATAGGTGAGTCTAGTGTCAAGAGCATTGGAACAAAGAACATATGATTGGACTTCTAGTATTGTTAGACCTGTTAAGTCAAAATGACTTTACATAAATGATTTTGATGAAGAACAAATAATAGAAGTAGATTAAAAAGTCAGACGATAAAAAACAGACGGAAGATTGAAAAGCATACGGAGATTGAAAAACAGACGGAAGATTGAAAAAACAGATGGTGAAAAGCAGACGATAGATAAAAAGCAGACAGAGATTGAAAAACAGAAGGAAGATTGAAAAACAGACGATGAAAAGAAGATGCTAAAAAGCAGACGATTAAAAAGCAGACGGAAGTCAAAAGCAGACGAAAGCAAAAGCAGACGGAAGCAAATCACGTCTGAATCAAGAATCAGTTTGAGTTAGTTACAGAACTCAACTAAATAACTGTTTCTTTCAACATTCAAGAAGCAAGATTCAAGAAGCAGTTGAAGACGAAGGCTATAAATATGAGTCAAAGTTGAAGATTGCAAAGTCAGAGACATATACTTTTCGTGAATATACGCGCACGCAACAATTGTTTCAAAGCTTACTTGAGAGTTTATTGTGCAAATAGCTAGAGCTATCTTA
>JANIJH010000224.1:30521923-30533796 GCA_024520975.1 Erythroxylum areolatum
GAGTTCATAAATCATAGCTAACCATGGATTAAGCTACTCCCCTTTTAAGCCTGTTGAACTTAAGCCATTGCTACATCTTCAAAAGGAAAGAGGTGCCTAGCCAAGCATAGCTCCAAAAGACTTCACAACCGACGGTGGAAAAGTGGAAGAAAATGGTATGGAAGAGAGCACGATGGTGTGTGCATAGATGGAGATGAATGAGATGATGGTATATCAGTATGAAGTGTGTCAGCTCCACTTCCCCCTGTCACTTAGCCTAAAATAGGTCTTTTTCATAAAATGGGTTGATGGATCGGGTTGCACAATTGGTTAGTTTGTTGAAAATAGTTCGGGTCTGCTCCAATTCGAAGGTTTCGTCGCAGCGAACTTTTCTCAAAAGATTTAATAAGTCAACTTCAGCTTTCGCCGCGACACAAACATTATCTTTGTCGCGGCGAATTTTTTCTGAAAGATCTCTTCAATAAATCTTCATATTTCGCCGCGACGAACTTACCTGTTGCCCTCGTTGACTTGTTGACTTGTCATCTTGGCCTTAACTCCTTTGTTCTACTTCTTGAATCTCTTACAATGAAAAATGGTAGTTTGTAGTATCAATTGTTCTAAAAAAATCAATTTAGTGAAATTACTAATTATTTGTGACAATTTTACAAACAAACTACATAAATTCAAGGCAAGTACTCAAGAATTAAATTAAGCACAAAATCCTAAAATAAGAGCCAAGAAGTATAATAAAAACCATGAAATTGTCACCAATTGATATAGGAAACTTGGGTTCAATCAAATTCTCCCGCACTTAGACCTTTGTACTCCTGGACAAAGTTTATAAAAATCAAAGAGACACAAGTGTAAAAGAAAATTTTAACCATGCTTAAAAATGAGAGCAGAAAATTAGTTAAGTCATTTCCTCATAAATCAACCCAAGCAGACTGAAAGACCGCTAAGAAAATAATCACTATAAGCATTTAATCAAAGAGATTGGGCAAAAGAGATTTCTCTCAAGGTAATGTGTTTAATCTCTCAACTCACTTATCTTGGGATAATTTTACCGTACAATCTGCTTAGTCCATTCTCTTCCATAAGCTTGTGATAATTCTACCTCTCCACCACAAGAACTATAATTTTGAAAACCAAGAGGACTTTTCAAGGCTGTAATGTATAGAAGGCTAAATGAAATGGATTGAATAGAAGAAGGAAAAATGAGTACATGCACCACAATTATTTTTCTCAAGAAACAAACGCCAACTATAAGTAAGAAAATATTTACACAAACAAGAAGCATACTTTAACACATTTTTATTACATTTCCTTTTGAGAAGGTTTTTTGTTTTTTTTTCTTTTTGGAATTTTTGGAACTCTTTTTCTTTCTTTTCTTTTGTACAGAAACCCCTTTTTTATCAGCTTTAACTAGAGATGAGATACTCATATTAATTGTGAAACATGCATGCACTCAAAAGAAGGCTCAAAGGGATTAACAAAGGTTAAGTGTTTAGGGTTTGTGTTGAGGTAAGTAGGGGTTTGGAAAGAAATGCCTCTATCATATTAACAAAATTTTAGTTCATCAAGCTTCGATCAAGAATTAAAACAAGTTCTAGAGAGATATGAAATTAAGCAGATACATAAAAAATGAAAGAAATTTAGGCCCAAATATCCTTCCAACAAGTTTAGTATCTCAATTAAGCAATCTTAAGGTTTAAAAACACATAATGCCACTCTCTTAGCGTACCCTCACTGGCTTCCCATGAAAACATTGAAAATGAAATTAACCGAAATCAACCATCATTAAAAACATAGATGGTGTTTTCAAAAACACATGGACAACTTTGAAATTTATAAAATCTTCAAGACACAGGAGTGAAAAGAATCTAATTTGGAAGAATTATTGAAATTAGGGAATTTAAAACAGTTTCTTTTATGAAGGATAGCGTCGCCGCAGCGAACCATAAATCTGTAGCATCACCACGGCAAAAAATTGCAATTCACCTCAATTACCAAGTTTAAAAATTTGCATAGGACACACAAATGACTTGCACAAATGATTAAACGGCCAAAAATGATGCATAAGCAAGAATTGTCAAAATGGAATAACCTCTCCCACACTTAAACATCATATTGTCCTCAATGTGAAAAACACATTATGCATTGAAAAGGAAGTGGAGGCTATTGAATAACAACACATCGGGAAAAGCACAAAGAGAAATATATAAATAACCGACCATTAATTTTGTACATGACAAAAAGGTAACTAAGTATCCAACAAAGTGAAAACTAAAACAGAACTAGGTAAAACATAAGGAATAATTGACTCGAGCTACTCCATAGGAAGATCATCCCCAGATTCAGAGGGACCTACTCCCAATGCGCTAGTGCTGCTCAGGGGGTCATCTTCATCAGATGGTTGCTGGAAGTGAAAGTGCTCGGCGAGCAATGCATCAATGCGCTGGCAATATCGCCTATCCCAATTATATAACGCCTCTCGCTCCTTTTATCTGGCTATCTCTTGAAAGAGAGTGTCCTAGAGATGAGACAGATCCGTACAAAGTCCATCGACTTTAGCAGCGAGGGTCTATAAAGTCACGAGCTTAGGAGCATCCTGAGTTGGAGGATCATCCTCATATGGTGCCATAGCTGTAGAGGTTGCACCAATATCTTGAACATGGATGGAGGGCTAAGTTGGGTGAATAGTCGGTTGCTTTAGGCGGGTATACCTAAAGAGTGGGGCCAGGTCAAAATAGCTATCATTATCTAATTTTGGGACATGTTGTGCTTGGAATATGTAGGTGATGAGATGGGGAAAGGTGATGGCGTTGGTGAATTTAGCGGTGGTGATGGAGTCATATGAGGTGAAGGCAATATCATTAACTATATCGACTAGGCAACCAGTCATTAAGAGGCAAATATGGAGGGCTTTTTGTTAAGTGACATAGGCAAGGTGGGTGGTTGGGATGATATTATTACATACAATATGGAGCCAAGAACGAGCTGTGGGTCGGAGATAAGATCTTTTTAGGTATAATTGGTAATATCTGGGTCGATTTCATTCAACGCCCTATTGATAGAGGGTGCGAATAACATCGTCAGAGGGATAGTTATGGATAAGCTGATCATAATGGCAATAGAGAATAGGAGGAAGATTGAAATGGCGACGGATACTAGTGGTGGTGAATGCATTCGGTACTTTAACACCACGGAAGTTAATTTCCATAGTGTTATGGAATCTGGCATAAATGTAGAAATGGTGAACGAATTTATCATTACCTTGGTCTAAAGGTTTGACTAATCCTATAAGTTGGGGGTTTACAAGTTGTTGCACAAACGGATTGTCAGGGGGAGCTAAAAGGCAGAAAACTTGATAAATAACCTGGTATCTAACTTTTTCAGCTATTTCTGCAAAGGCGAAACTATCCAAAGAATCGGAATCACTAGGAGGACTAGATGGGGTAGTAGGGGTACTATGGTTTCGAAGCTTAACACGAGGCATTGTTCTACAAAAATGCACATTGAAATATAAATTAAACAAACTATCCTAAATAAAATGAAACTAAAAGGGAAAATGGAAAAGAGAACAAAATAATAAACTTAACCTACCCTAAACAGTACAAAAACTAAGAAAAATGGATAGAAGAAAATACTTACAAAGCTTGAAGAAAAATGTGAAAAGAGTCGGAGGAGAGGAAATGTGAGGAGCGTCGCAATGAAGAAAGAGGGTTAGAGACGAGAGGGGGGGTTAGGGGTATTTATAAAGGGTTTGGGGTGTGAAATGACAAAAAGGGACAGAGGGAATATGAAAGGTTAAGAGAAAATAAGGGTAGAAGGGTAATTTCACTATGTTAATTTTGCGCAGATTAAACTTTCACCGAGACGAACTTAACCCTAGTCATGAAAACAGCGAAATATTGATGTTTCGCTGTGGCGATATGAACTTACACCACAGCAAAATAAACCCGAAAGGAATAAAGAAGAATGCTAGGAAGTTCGCCGCGACAAAATAAACCTTAGAGGAATAGAAAGAAATGAGGTTTGTTCGCTACGGAGACATAGACTTCACGCCACGGTGAAGTTTACCCGAGAGAAATAAGAAAATTTGTAAGGAACTTTCGCCGCAGCGACATGGAATCCACACCGTGGTGAAATTTTCCCGAGAGCAACATGAAGGAAAACAAGGTAAGTTCGCTGTGGTGAAGGTTACCTGAAAGGAAATCAAACAAAGACAGAAATGAAAAACTTGACCCACAAACATACAAAAGACACAAGCTGGTACTCAGTTCACTTAGAAATCATATACAAAGTCTTTAGGCACCATAATAGCTCAAGAAAACAAAGTGCAACACAATCAATCACATTAATTGCCTTAAATTGGAAGATGTATCATGCATCAAGCCAAAAAGCACAGCAAACATAAAACGGAAGAGGAATTATTGAAATGAAAATTTGATAAAACTAAAAGCTAAACTAAGGTCCTACTGAATTGGTTTCTCCCCCACAATTATTCAACATACTAATGCATCCACAATGTCATACTCAGTCACAGAGCAAAAGTAAGTAAAGAAGTGAAGGGCAGAAACGACCTGATGATTATGGAGGGTCCTGGGTCTCCTGGTGAACGTTTGGTAAATAGCCATGCTGTGGTGTGACAACTTGACCGTTTGCTACTTCGGTGCTAACTTCCATAATTCTCGATTCACCTGAAACATTAATGGAAAACCTTTCTCCCAATGGGTCATCAGTGACAATCAAAGAATTCAATGAGTTCAGTGCAAAGTTAGAGTAAACATTTTGGAGTTGAAATTTAGATTAGGCATAATCAATAACAATATCAAACATGTTGACTCCTAAATGCGAATAATTCTCATGGGGATGTTTCATGGCTTCATACATGTTAAAGCACACTTATTGATCTCCTACCTCCATGGTTATGGTACATTCTTTTATGATAATTATAGTACTAACAGTCCTTAAGAAGGGCCTACCGAGAATCAATGTAGTATCCTGCACAACTTCAGAAGACATGTTAAGTACATAAAAATTAGCTGGAAAGACCAAACCCTTTACGTAGACCAAAATGTCCTCTATGGTGCCCATTAGATGCCTAAGAGACTTATTAGCCAACTATAAAACTACAGACGTAGGCTTTAGACTTTTGACTCCCAATGATGTATAAACAGACTTAGGCATCACATTAATGGCCGCCTCTAGATCTAACAAGGCTCCTCCTATGGTAACTTTTCCTATGGTGAACAATATGGTGAAAGATCCAGGGTCTTGGCATTTTACTAGTATTTGGGGTTTGAACAATGCAGACACATTTGAGCTGACTTGTACTCTTTCATTCGGTCTAAACTTTCTTTTGTTGGTACACAGGTCCTTAAGATATTTAGCATATGCAAGAACCCTTTTGACTAGATCAAGCAAAGGGATGTTGACTTCTACTTTCCCAAACAAATCAATGACATCTTTCTCATGTTTAAAATCAATCATCCTTTTGCTAAGCAAATACGAATTAGGAAAAGGAAGGTCTTTCAGGCTTACCTCCTTGTCGTTTGCTTCATGGGCTCCATGCTTGCTTGATTCCAGGTTAGCTTCAAAATTCGCTTCCTTTCTCTTTAATTGTTTTGACTCCTTTTCAGTCAAAAGTGCTCTCTCCTTGCTTTCGGACTTCTTAACTCTCCCATTTGTTGAAGGCAATTCTCTGCTCTCAATCTCCTCTTCATCTTCTCCCTCATCTTGATTTCTGAACCTCACTTGTTTCCCATTTCGGAGGGTTATGGCATTCAAGCTTTTGGGGTTCATAACAGTATTAGAGGGAATAGTTTCAATGCTTCTCGCTTGATTCTCACTCATGTTGTTGGATAATTGAGTGATGTAGGAGTTGATATTCTCGGCTTTCGTCTCCTATTGTTCCATTCTCTTTTCTAGAGCATTCAACCGAGCAGCATTTTTAGAAGAATCCTGTTGAATGAGAGAGGCTATTGCATTGAACTGGTTGTTGTTCAAAGTCCTTTCCTCTTTAATCAGCGCCATCATATTATGCAGAAGTTGGTTAGTGCCCTCCTTTGGTGGGACGGTCAGAGCTTACTGTTGGTTGTGGAACTGGTTTGTGGAAGTACCAACTCCGCCACCTTGTTGAAATCTGTTTGGACCTCTTCCTTCTTCATTCCTCCAATTGAGCCTAGGATTTGCTTTCCATCCCTCGTTATAGGTGCTGGAATAGGGGTCCCATTTCTGATTAGGCTGACCCTGATATACAACAGATACCTCTTCATAAGAACTGGGGCAGACACTAGATATGTTCTCTACTGACCCACAAATATCACAACTAGGTGTAGTAAAATCCATAGAAGGTGTTGGGCGATGCACACTCATGTTTTTCAATTTTGTAGTGATGAAGGACAACTGTGAAGTCACCTTACTTTCCAAAGAGTCAACTTTAGGCTCCAGACTCTCCATTCTTCTAGATTAGGTTGTCGAAGCTCCCAACTTATGTACACCTTTGGTATCTCTAACATTGTACTATCGATGATTTAAGGCCATCTTCTTGATCAAATCCCTTGCCTCCGAAGCTGTAAGGTCATCAAAGAACCTCCCGATGCCCCATCCAGTATACCTTTATCTTGACTTTTTAGCCCATCATAAAAATATTGCATTAGTTACTCATCAGGTATCTGATGGTAGGTGCATCTGGATAACAAGTCTTGGAAGTGGTTCCAATAATTATAGAGTGACTCATCATACTATTGATGTGCTAAATAGATCTCCTTCCTTATTGATGAAGTTCTGGAGGTCAAAAAAAATTTCTCCAATAATGCCTTTCGTAGATTGGCCTAACTATGGTAGGCATTTGTCACATGTCTTGGGAGGCTCATATACCACTCCCTTGCTTTTCCCTCTAATGATAGGTGAAAAACCTTCCACAGTATTTGATCAAGTGAAGCTCTCACAGGTTTCATACTCTGACAAATCATGGACAAAGATTGCAAATGGATGTAGAGATCTTCTCCTGTCAAGCCTTAAAACTTAGGAAGAGAGTTAATGAGCAATCCTTTAACTTTAAAATTTACGTCAAAATTAGGACAAGCAGCAGTAAATGGGTCATAATTCACATCAAAGTTAGTTGCTTCCCTAATGGTCCTTCTTCTTTAATTTCTGTTATTCTCACCAACTCGCTCGTGCTCCCCATTACCTCCATTATCACCATTCCTAGGTTGATTAGCATTAAGGTTAGGGTTTTGCAGAAAAGTTCGGTTCTTAGCCATTATCACTCCTTCTATTGATTCGCTCTCACTACTTGGTTGGCTATACTCCTCTTCAACAACTACCTGACTTCTCTCTTTTTCTCTCCTCTCCTTCCTAATCTTTCTCAAACGTCTCTCAATTTCAGGGTAGAAAGGCTAAAGTTTGGTTTTCTGGGGCATACACGAGAACAATTCAAATGAAAATAAAATGTAACAAAATTTACTTGCAAGCAGATAAAGTCGAACAAAAAGACAAGATGTGATGGATGCAAGTGTGTAGGTGTGTGTATATATGCAAGTAAAGTATGTATGTATCAAAAAGAAATCAAAGAAATGTTCCAAACTATGTGGGTGCAAAAGTATTAAGTATGAAAAGTGCAAAAGTTTAGTATCCTGTTTGTTTGTGTTTTCAAAATTTTTATGCTAAGTAAAGAAAATGAAATCCTATAATATTGGCAAGTATTAAACTAAACTATCTAGAATGCAATCTAAATAAAGGTTCCTAACCTCACTTAACAACAAAAATGACAAAAGCTAACCTAGAGAACCAATTGCTTGGCTCCCCGGCAACGGCTCCATTTTGATATGGACATTGTTTGTACCCTTGAAGGTCAAATCAAAAATATAATCAAAGGATTGCAATATAGGATACAATATCAAGTTGTCTCACTTAATCGGAACCTAAACGAATGGACTTAAGCTAACCTATATGTCATGAAATGCAAGCTAAATTGGTAAGGAAGGGGTTTTTTATCTTTGGAAACCTTAACTGAATTAAAAGGAATTGTAAGAAAAATGTGTAAAATGTATTTTTGAATTTTTAGGAATGGAAAAATAGAAAGATAAAGACAATGATCAAATGGTGATAATATCCTTTCGAAAATGAGCTTTGGCTATCATAGTTCGAAATCAATATTCGTTGGTAGTGGGAATCACTAAGTCTTAAATGGGTAAACCTTAAAGAACTCTTTAAGTCCAAGGTCTTAATCAATGAACTCTATTTCTTAAGACCTTGTTAAATGCCCTTAGTGTGTGTAGTGGGTAAGTCAATGCAACAAGTCATTTTGGGCTCTCAAATCAACTCAATATCAAACACAACTATGCAAGATAAAAGAAATTCAACAAGAACGCAAATATGCATATATGAGACTTCATATATTTAATCTCAAAGTTCTATATCAACAAATCCTAACCACACATTGAATATCCAACACTGGATTAAACTCTAATCAAGAATGTTCAACTACAAATTACAAATCCTAAACCTAGGAGTTCATAAATCATAGCTAAACATGGATTAAGCTACTCCCCTTTTAAGCTTATTGAACTCAAGCCATTGCTACATCTTTAAAAGTAGAGAGGTTCCTAGCCACGCATAGCTCCAAAAGACTTCACAACCGAGAACCCACTGGAGATACCTATGGTAGCAACTGATGGTGAAAAAGTGGAAGAAAAAGGTATGGAAGAGAGAACAATGGTGTGTTCATAGATGGAGATGAATGAGATGATGTTATATCAGTATGAAGTGTGTCGGCTCCCTTTTCCCCTATCACTTAGCCTAAAATAGGTCTTTTTCATAAAATGGGTTGATGGATCGGGTTGCACAATCGGTTAGTTTGTCAAAAATGGTCCAGGTTTGTGCTAATTTGAAGGTTTTGCCGTGGCAAACTTTTCTTGAAAGATTTATTAAGTCAACTTCAGCTTTAGCTGTGGTGTAAACATTATCTTCGTTGTGACAAACTTTTCCCAAAAGGTCTCTTCAATAAATCTTCATATTTCGCCATGGTGAAACATCAACATCGCCGCAACGAACTTGTTTGTTGCCGTCGTTGACTTATTGACTTGTCATCTTGGCCTTCACTCCTTTGCTCTACTACTTGAATCTCCTACAATGAAAAATAGTAGTTTGCAGTATCAATTGTTCTAAAAAATAAATTTAGTGTAATTACTAATTATTTGTGACAATTCCAATTTTACCCTCAAACTACATAAATTCAAGGCAAGCATTCAAGAATTAAATTAAGTACAAAATCCTAAAATAAGAGCCAAGAAGTATAATAAAAACCCATGAAATTGTCACCAATTGGCATGGCAAACTTGGGTTCAATCAGTGATGATATAGACTCAAATCTTTTATTGACTGTTACATCCTCAATAAGCCTTTCTAGTCTATGGTTGCTGGATTCAGGCTATAGCCATCATATATGTCCCAATCAGGATTGCTTCTTTGATTTTAGAGAGCTAGAAAGTGAAGTTGTTTACACAGCAAATGACAATCCTTGCACAATAAATCAAATTGGTTTAATTTCCTTAAGGAATCACGATAGAACAACTAGGACTGACAGATGTCAGATACGTGCCAAGTTTGACGAAGAATCTCATTTCTGTGGGAGTCCTAGAATCAAAGGGCTACACTATAAATACAACAAATGGAGTAATGAAAGTCATCTTAGATGCGTTTATGATAATGAAAGGAATTCAAAGAAACAATAATCTATATTATTACTAAGATAATGTAGTTATTGGAACAACAACAGTAGTTTCTAATGATGATCAAGAGCTAGAAGCAGTTAAGATGTGGCATATCTATTTGGGACATGCAGGTGAAAAATCCTTGAAGATATTAGTAAATCAAGAATTGTTGAAAGGAGTTCGAGCCTGCAAATTAGACTTATGTGAACGTTGTGCCAAAGGGAAATAGAAAAGAGTGAAATTCAGCACTACAATCCATGATACAAAAGGTTTTTTAGATTATGTTCACTTTGATGTGTGGGGACCTTCCAAAACAGCTTCTTTAGGAGGAAAACACTATTTTGTGACCTTTCTTGATGATTTTTTCTGAAGAATATGGGTATATACTATAAATACAAAGGATGAAGTGCTGGGAGCTTTCTTTAAATGGAAGAAGATGGTGGAAACTCAAACAGGTAGAAGGATCAAGTGTCTCCATACAGATAACAGTGGGGAGTACATGAGTGATCCATGTTTAAAAGTCTACAAAGATGAAAATATTGTCAGACAATTCATAATCAGGGATACACCACAACAAAGTGGGGTGTAGAACGTATAAACCGAACATTGCTAGAGGAAGTTCGGTCTATGATGTCCAAAGCTGGGTTGGGCAAAGAATTTTGGGTTGAGGCTGTTACATATGCTTGGCATCTCATCAATCGCCTTCCATCAATTGTTATTGGTGATAAAAACACAAAATCGTTTGGAAAACCTACTATAGATTATGATTCCTTACATGTGTTTGGCTTCACTACATATTATCATATTAAGGAATCAAAGTTGGATCCACATGCACAGAAAAAAAAAATTCATGGGGATCATTTTTGGTGTTAAAGGATATCATCTTTGATGCCCAAAGTCAAAGAAATTAATTTTCAACAAGGATGTTACCTTTGACGAATCTACCATGTTAAGAAAGGTGACAACTGAAAATGTTAAGCAGATAGATAGTACTCCAAAATAGGTGGAGTTTAAAGGAAGAATTGTTATGCCAATAAATGATGAAGTAGATAAAACTCCTGTGGTAAAAGAGGAGTCAAATGCAAAAGAGGTTCCAACCCAAGAACCTCCATAACAACAATTACCAATTGCATTGAGAAAGCCAAAAGGTACATTTAAGTACCTTCTTGTTATATTAATATGGTGGCTTATGCATCTCCAATTGAAATTGATGACATTCTACCACTTATAAGGAAGTAGTCCGAAGTTCAGAAGTCCGAAGTTCAAAAGAAGATAAGTGGAGGATAGCCATGAATGAAGAAATACATTCCCTTGATTCTTATTCCCTTCAAAAGAATCAAATGTGGAAGCTAGCTAGTCCCCCAAAGGGAAAGAAGGTAATTGGATGCAAATGGGTATAATGATGTTTTCTCTCCAGTGTAAAACATTCCTCTATTCGAATTTTGTTGGCTTTGGTAGCACAGTTTGATATGAAACTAGTTCAATTGGATGTAAAAACTATATTTTACATGGAGACTTAGAAAGAAAATCTATATGACTTAGCCCAAAGGTTTTAAAGTTGCTAGAAAAGAGAATATGGTGTGCAAGCTTAAAAAATCATTGTACGGATTGAAGCAATCTCCGAGGTAGTGGTACAAGTGATTTGACGAGTTTATGATGGGGAAAAGGTACACAAGAAGAAAATACAATCATTGTGTGTATTTTTGTAATCTACAAGATGGATCCTACATCTATCTTCTATTGTATGTTGATGATATACTGATATCTTCAAAGAATCAAAGAGAAATGGAGAATTTAGTTGAATCAAGAGTTTGAAATGAAGGATTTGGGTGACGCCAAGAAAATTCTCAACTTGGAGATAAGTAAAGACAGAAAGTTGGGGAGATTGTGTTTGACTCAAAAGCAATATTTGAAAAAGGTACTACAATGTTTTGGTATGAATGAAAAGTAAAAACCTATTAGTACTCTGCTCGCTCCTCATATAAAGCTCAATGCATCCTTATCTCAAAGAAAGATGCAGAGCTATAGTACATGACTAAAGTACCGTAAGAAAATGTGGTTGGTAGCTTGATGTATGCTATGGTACGTACTGTTAGATCGGAAAAAGAAAGCATGCTTAGTTTGGAGAAACGATAGATTTCAAAACTTTTTAAGAAATCATCTTGCAGCGGA
>JANIJH010000224.1:30587230-30601446 GCA_024520975.1 Erythroxylum areolatum
ATGGATATAAAGCTCATGTTCCCTTTCCAAATGGCTTTCTTGCCATTTTACTAGCTAAACAATGCTCACATATAGGTCGATCTACTTGACTTAGATTACCTAAAAGCCCTTCTTTAGCTAATCGACTAATTTGATTTTGACCAATATGACATAGTTTAGCATGCCACAAAGTTACATCATTGTTGGAACTACTAGATGTAAATAATGAATAACTAATATTATTATTTTCCTTTACAATAATTAATAATCTAAGATACAAATTCATTCCACTATTGTGAAAATTTATATTAAAACTAAATCTAACCAACATTAACATAGATAAGAGATTCCTACAAATCTGTGGAGCAAATAATACTTCATGTAGGATGAGGAGTCATCCTCCACGTATGTCCAATTTATATGTGCCAATTTCTTATACAACAACTCGAGAATTGTCATCTACATAAAGCCATTGATTATCAAGTGGGAGTTTATAAAAGTCAATGAAGGCATCTCTATCCTTCACTATATGGTTGGTTGCTCCTGAGTCTGCGATACACAAAGGATGTTATTCAGTTAGAAAAATAGAACAAAAAATATTCATAGAACAAATGTTTGTACTATAAAGTTATACCTTCTTGGGTTTGGTACAATCTCGAACAAAGTGGCCTTTATTACCACAATTATAACACTTCACATATTTCATGTTCTTCTTCTTGAAAGGACGTTTTCCCTTTTCATGTTGATTCCAATTTGTCTTTTTGGATTCCTAAGGAGACTGGTTGAATTTCTTATTCTTCTTCCACTTATTTCCACTATGATGCTTGCGTTTCTTGTTCATAGCTTTTTGTGAGCTAGAACTAACTACATATGCCTCCGAAGACATCTTTAAGGCTTCAAGACATTCCTCCTCCAAGATGAGATGTCTCGTAGCATCTTCCATTATATTGATGTTCTCATTATGAGTTAGGTGTATCTTCATATGCTCCCAACTCTGAGGCAGTGAACAAATCATAGCTTACACTTGTTGTTCATCAAAAAGCTCATGACCAACATCACGTAACTCACTTACTATGTTGGACATTTTCCTCAGATGCTTTTACATTGTATCATCTGAGCGCTTCTTATAAATATCAAACTTAATAGTAAGTGACCTCACTTTGGTCACTGAAGCACCTCCAAAACGAGCAGCCAGTGCGGAACACATTTCCTTTGCAGTTTTAAATTTACGGAACTCACGCATGATATCATTATCTATGCTACTCAGCAAAGTGATACGAGCTAAAGAGTTCTTCTTTTTTATAATTCATATGCACCACGGTCCCTCTTATATTGGGCTCTAGTGCACTCCTCAGGAACGTCCATGGTTAGGTTTAATGGTTTAAGAGCCTCTTGCTCCTCCAGTAGATATTGGATTTTCATACTCTAGATTTCATAATTGTCACCATTAAGTTTCTCACCCCTATTGAGTTCAGCAACAATGTTCTTTAAAGCAGTAGCTATTTTGAAACACTAAGTTTCTATAATAAGAAAGAAATAAATATGCACATTAATGTCATATTAATCGTTCATAGAGTAAATAATTTGATCACAATTGCTTATGAAATCAAAAGTCCACAAATGTGTTCAATCATCATTCATACAACAATCGAATCCTAATTACTTTACTCTAGACGAATTCCTATATAAAATTCATGCAAACATATTACATAAATATTAAGACTTTGTACTTAAAAAATAACATATTGTATTAATTGTGCTTCAACCTATGAAAAACCTATAGGTAACGAACCCTACATGGAAATGAGTTCACAAGTTCGCATGACATAGTTCGCGAAGCTCGATTTACAATAGCTTTTACTATTTCCATTGGAAAACCTGTAGGATACAAAGTCCTAATCAACTCCCTTCTACGCATTTCTTTAATAAATGTCATCACTAACAAACTATAAATCTTCTCGTTAGGCATATTATTCCATAAAATTTGTAACAGTTTGCCTTGAGATTGAGGTAATGTTGCAAGCAAAGTCATGTACTTTACTTCAACATTTGTATAAGCTCGACAATCTCTAAAGAATAATTCTTGCATCATGTTATTAACTAAAATAACATGTTGTGTTAGATCGGCTCCAGGCATTAACCGCATGTTGACTAATTTTACATACATACTGCTAATACGTCTCTTCTGTGCCTCACATCGAATAAGCTTAGGTGTCCGCTTAATAATAAGCATCTTTCTGAAAAACAAATTTTCAGGAATCAGAAAAATGCACAAAATAAACAAATTATTTTGTCTTACACATAGCGAACTAATGCCCATATTATGGAAATAATGTAATTCTATTAGCAATTTATTAAATTATTCAAATTATGCTATTAATTTCTAATCAATTAGAAACTTATTTCTAATATTCAAATATGAATAATTTAAATAGAATTAGAAACTTATTTCTAATTTAAATTATAATTGAATTAATCAATTTATCTTGGTTTAATTAGAAACTAATTTCTAATGAAACGCCTAATTTTACTTCAACGAAAATAAACTTATTTCTAAGTTTATTTTAACTAAACAAATTAGTTTGTTTTTATTTTAATTTGAAACTAATTTAACGAAAATAATTAGTTTGGGTAAATTAGAAAACTTATTTCTAATTCTTTATGTTACATTTAATTTAAACATCAATATATAGAAATTAAGGTCTAGTCTAACCTTAATGTAGTTATTAAGGCCTAAGCCTTCAATCCTAATAATAATATACATATATATATATATATATATATATATATATATATATGTGTGCGTGTGTACACACATTGTCTTATCCAAAGTAATATTATATGCATCGGTGAATGGTCATGTGCCTCTTCTTCCTACTGTGCCACGTTGTATTATTCAATGGTAATTTATATTTAAGAAGTCACTTTTCCTTCTCTATTGCGTTTCGTTTTTTTCTGCGCTTTTTTCTTCTCTCTCTCTCTCTCTCGTTACTTCTGCTTTCTTTTTCTTTTCTTCCTCCTCATTACTGTTGGATTCTTGTTTAGGTATCAATGTGAAAAATCTATAACAAAAAAAACTTTGAATCCAAAAAATCTAAAACCACACTTTGCAGACACATTTTTTGGACGTCACCAAGCAATTTCCATATGCATGACATGTTACCAATGCATGCAGTATAAGCATTATCAATTTTCCTTGCATCCTCTAACAATGACGTTGGTCATTTGAAAAAAGAAACCCAAAGTCATGCTTTCGTGGATAACGTTTAGAGAGAGAAGTCACAAGAGGAAAAAAAAAAGAAACAAATTTTTTTATATAAAAAGAAGGTAATCTTAGAAGACAATTTAAGTTCTACTAACAGTGCAAAACTTAATGACTGATTCATATAATTTTTTTTCAGATAATCAATAGCCAAAGTTTAATACAGATTCTTATATCTTGATGTTAACATGCATAAAAACAAACAAACATAACATTTACTCTGATACCAATGTTAGATTTAAAACAAGATAAAACACAATCACAGAGATTATATTAAACAGGATCGTTTCATATGCATATAAGAAAAAAGAAAGAATCATGTATTTGGATTCTTGTTGTACTTCAACCGGTTAAAGAACTTTTATTACTAACTTTAATTGCAGAGATCTTGTTAAATACTCTTGATGGAAGAAGAACCACACATAAAAAACATCCACACAGATTTCTCTACGTATATCGTTTCATTCTTCATATAACTACCTTTTGTAGTTATTTCAAGAGTATTGAATATTATACCCTTCATTGGTATATATGAGTCAATAAAAACTTTGTATTTAAATTGCTTTAAACACATTTAAATTGATCCCCTTGTATTTTTACAAGCTTTTGTAGGTTATTTTGTTCTTCTACGAAAAGGGCATTTTAAATACTCAGCTAGCCTCACATTCTTTCATTATGTCAGTTAGGCCACTGCTTTATATTTGCATATTAACCCCATACCTTCCAATGCACTCCTTAGTCTGAATTCCACATAATGATATCCTCCCACATTGGTACTATACCAAGCTCGAATCAATTAACCACATTGTCACTATGTTCATTATAACTTACTAGCATCTTATTATTATTATTATTACTGCTACATCATGTCTCTTCATCATTTTAATTGCTTTTCATTCTTCCCCTTCTTTTTTTCCTCAGTAACCAACGGCTTTGTGTATGTAATGGGTAAAAGCTTCCAAATTTGAGATCTCTCATTTCCAAAGTTGAATCTTTGGTTCCAGTTCGTTGGAAGTTTGAAAGGGTTTTCATTCCCCTGAGGTTCCTTGTGCTATTGCGAGTGGAGCGATTGAATTTGGAGAGTGGTGAAGAGGCACATGATGGTTTGATTGTTTCGAGTCATTTTGATACTGTGGAGTGGGTGGATTAGAAAGGGAAGGTCAGAGATAAGTGAACGAGGTTAGGGGCACTTACCTGAAAATGGAGATGAGCCCTCAGTTAGAGCAGATTCATGATGAAATCAAGGACAACTTTCGAGCTCTCTCGTATGTTTTTCTTTTCCTTCCTCTCCTAAAGTTCTTAACTTCAATATTAATTTGCCATAATTACCTAGTCCGATCATCCAAGCATAAATGCAGTCCAGTCGATAACCATCAAGAAATCAGTTTATAGCTCTCTAGTACAGGACGGTCGTTGAAGTAGCATTCGTTTTTTATGCCCATTCCACCACCTACTGGGATTAATCTCAGGGAATCTGTTCTTCCGTCTAATAATCCCATTTTTCCCACTCTTCTGTTATATGTTGTTACTATCCCTCTTATTTATTTATTTATTTCAAATGATGGGCAATCCTGCGAGCTCACTTGACGCTTGTAATGATCAACCGTTTGTCTGCGTATCTTTCACTGATTATTATAATTTCTTCATCTTCTTCTCTTAGTTCTGGTTGGGACCATAGTGGACTGATTCTCTTCTTATGCTCTATTTGTGTCATTCTATAAGCATTAATCCCCGTTAGATTCATGATTGTTGGTAATATAGAGTCGTTTTTTTCTGTTTACAGGAATGGCTTCCAGAGGCTGGATAAGATTAAAGATTCCAATAGACAAAGCAAACAGCTGGAAGAACTTACAGGGAGGATGAGGGAGTGCAAGAGGTGTGCCAAATATTGAACTCTCTTTTAATTGCTTTTTACATTCCTGTCTCCAGATTTTGGATCATCTCCTTTGTTGCATATGTTTAATTGACTGATACGTTTTTAAGTTCTCCTTCAATAAGTGTAGCATCCTCCATACGAGATTTCTTTCTGTTTGACTATATCTTATTGGATAAGTTGACTTCTAGGGATTTAGTGTAGTTGATTGATGAAAATAGATGTGCTTTAACCATTTGAAAGCTTCCCTGGTCAACCAAGACTTGCAGGTTTTATCCATGATTCTTTCATGGTCTCACCTCTTATTGTCCTTCCTGTACAATTATATTTTCTCTGCATCAATGTTAGGAAACTTACATAGGGAATCCTTATTATTTGCATTGAAGTAAATAGTCATAGAATTTAGGTCTCTACTTTTGTCCTTTCATATTGAACAAACCAGTCCTATGCTTAAGTCAACTCCTGCAGATTGATTAAAGAGTTTGATCGTGAAATTAAGGATGAGGAAAATAAAAATCCTGCTGAAGTTACTAAACATCTGAATGATGAGAAGCAGTCCATGGTGAGTTCTCATTGAATCTTATTTGGACTATGTTTCTTATTTCACAGTTATAATATGTTTGTTAATTGATTATTCTTTGCAGATAAAAGAATTAAACTCTTACGTGGCTCTAAGGAAAACGTAAGCTCACCTATCTTACATATCATGAGTCTGGAATATTGAACTGTTTGGAGTTAAAAGTAAGTTCTAACTATAATGGCTTGTTCTACACTGAAGTGGACTCTGTATTAGTTAGAATTTTTCCCATAGAACTTTATGACAGGATTAGTTGGCCAAGTAACTTTAACTGTCTCAAAATTGGACTCGTAAAGTTGAAAAGTAGTTCTTAATTGTTATAGTTAGGTCCTTTTAAAATTCATGTGGCTTCTCTATGACTATATTTCAGGTATATGAATACACTTGGTAATAAGAGGGTTGAACTTTTTGACATGGGAGCGGGAGCTAGTGAACCTATCGCTGAAGAAAATGTTCAAATGGCTTCAGGTGGAATTATCATTTTGTTGTACGTTCAGATGCTGAGTGGCTGCTAATACGTGATGTTAATATGGGCATGTCCTGCTAATTGTCCCTTTTTTCCCTGTGCTAGTTTTGCTTGTAGTTGTTCCTTTTTTATAAAAAAAAATTTGCCAACTTCCAATCAACCAAACTAGTATTGTGTAGAACATACTTTGCCGCAAGTTCGGCTACCTTTCAACTCCTTACCTCTTGTCTTTTCTTTTCATCAAATTAAGAGAGCGTATACTAAGATGGATAACTCAAATTCTTCATCTTCCGGTAAAGAATACTTCTACTTATTGGTCATCCTCATTTCCTGATCATATATCTGCTTTGTAGCCATGTCAAATCAAGAACTTATTGATGCTGGGAAGAAGACAATTGATGAAACAGACCAAGTCATTGAACGGTCCAAAAAGGTAAACCAGCCTTGAGATCTTGCTATTTGAAGCGTTTTGTTACTGAACTTCAGGTTTGACCCACAGGTTGTTGAGCAAACAATTGAAGTCGGAACACAAACGGCTGTTACATTAAAGGGACAGGTAAGCATGACCCATCCATAGCTGTTTTACTTTGTTTCCTGGTGTTTACCCCTACTCTTATGTGTTCCATTCCCAATTAATATAAATTTTTGCAGACTGAGCAAATGGGTCGTATAGTTAATGAGCTAGATACAATTCAGTTTTCGATCAAGAAAGCCTCGCAGCTAGTGAAGGAGATTGGAAGGCAGGTTAGTTAGTTATGGTACATTTTATACTTCTGTTGATTCATTACTCTTGTTGTCTCCTCATTTTGCAGGCTACTGAACTTTTTTATTTACTTTTTGGTGTTTCAGGTGGCAACAGATAAATGCATAATGCTATTTTTGTTCCTTATCGTTTGTGGTGTAATAGCTATTATTGTTGTGAAGGTATTCTCTTTGGCGTCCTGTTGGTTTGTAGCCTTGGTTCTACAATTATTGTTCACACCTCTTTAAGAGCAGGAAATTCTGAAGCTGAGACCTGATTTATAATTTTCAGATTGTCAACCCCCACAATAAAGACATCAGAGATATTCCTGGATTGGCACCACCAGCTCCTTCAAGAAGACTTTTATACTTGACAGATTGGTGAATTCACGAGTACAATAGTGAGTGGTTTGGCAACCTAACGTTTCGGGATTTACGGTATTGATGGATTAGGAGTTGTGTGAAGAATGCAGTACGCTGGCATCGGTCATCTTCTTTGTTCTTCTTCTTTTATACTCCTCCATATTCCTGAGCAGTCGTGTATGTAAATTATGTGCGAGGGCTGTTTTGCATTGTTCGATGTTTTGCGTTGTATCAACACATTGTGACTGCTACAAGCTTGGAAGAAAGCAAGTACCTGAGTTATAATGTTGTAAATGATTTGCATATATTCCACAAGTAGTTTATTGCACGAGCAGCTGGGGCCAAAATCTTATACAAATTCACGTTTTGTCCAGTATATGTCCTGACTAGCCAATAAACACATTCAGCTTGGTTAGTTCCTCCCTTAACGTGTCATGTCAATTACTTACCACCAGCTTAACATCGGTGAAATTCATCAAAAGGAGAAAGGAAACAAAATGAATCAATTTCACATCAATCACTGGATATAAACTGTTTGCGTAGACACATCTGACTGTAATTCAATTGGCCTATGCCTATCTGAAGAAAAAAAAGGTAAACACAAGAATGTCCAAAGCTATATTACCCTCAGCAACGAGCTATATAAGAGTTCTAAGCTATCACCAGTAAAATAATGCATGCACATGCCACCATAGCAGTTCCAGTGAATTGCCCTTTCCTTCACAGGGCGAACTACTCACTGGGTAGAACAGAAATCAAATTTCACCTTGACATAAGAGGATGCAGTGACCAGTGAGCACATCGACTCAGCTCCCTTTCATCTCTTTTTGAAATAAAATGTTCCCGCTAACACCAATATCTAGGCACCCAAAATCATGCCCCATGACCGTGGTTACTACTTATTAAGCTGTGATCGTCCAATGTGTGACAGTCTTGACGATGGTATTAGAGGTGCTTCTTCATCAACTTTCAAATCAGAGGCACCCATGATTCCCCCACCCCCTCCATTATTACCACTGCTGTTATTTGGCACGAATATATCAGATGATTTCTTCTCCAACTTCCAATCCTGGAAACCAGTTTTGACATAAAACAATGTTAATCATGATGGCAGGCACTATGCGCTTGTGCTGATAAATTAAAGAAGATAAATAAACAAAAATATTAGTTTTATCAATATAGAAGACAGTTTGAATGATTGCTAACTTGAATGAACCAACTCCACATTTTTTTTCTTCTACAGTTTGATGACAAGTCACTGATTTAGGGGAAAACTGCAATTCATAACAATTCTTTATCGTGTTTCAGCAGCGATCTATTGGAAATATTAGCATATCTACATAGAAGTGTGCCACCCTTGTTATTTTACATCACTCATTACACACGGCAATTCCAATCACAACTTGACACATAAGCAATTTGCATACTGGCAAACCAAGTTCCAAAATCAGAAAAGGAAAATGCAACGAAAAGCTTCAAAATATCAAGAAATGGCATGTTATTTACCTTTGTTAATCTATCTGACGCAGTTTCAGGCAGTTGAGATGCACGGACATCCTTAACTTTTATGTAGTTGTACATGACAACACCACAAAGTGCTGTAAAAAAAATAAAAAGGAAAAGTTTAAAGAATTGAAATGTAGAGAAGAGACAGTACATTGACAAGGTGCAGGAATATACCAATTGCATAACCAATTATGTTAAGCCCAGTGATAGTAGACTCTGGAAATATAACAGTTGAAAGCGCTATGAGTATCCAATCCTTCAGAACACCAGCAACCCTGATGGTAACTGCACCAGTTCGACCAATCACCAAGAAAATGGAAAAGTTCAGTGCTAAAGCACAAAGGGCATTGGAGAAAAAGATCCAGAAGTTGAACTGAATCTGTGAAACTTCCATTCCAGGCTTCTCCAGTAAATACCAAGGAACAAATAGAAATACAAAGCTGCATGCAGCAAATGAAACAACAGTGAGCAGCACAGACAGACTAATCAACTTAAATATTCATTTGTCAACCAAAACCAGTAAATGAACGAGTGCACCATAGGATGAACTACTATTGATTTTATTTTGTTGCACCAGCTAGCATAATGAGCACCTTTTAATTTCTTCAATAAATATCTCCAATCTTCCAATGAAATTTGTGGTTTAGTATAACAACAGCAGCAAACTGAATAACTTATTTCAAAAACTGTTATAAATTTTGGAAAGTTTAGAATCACATGTCAACCTAATATCATAATACAGCGGATCGATCGCGTTGTTAAATTACATACCTAATGCATGAAGAGTGATTAATAGGCCATATAGCAATGCATGGATATCGTTCAAACATAAGCAACTTTGTTGACCAAAAGAAAACAAAAGCAGTTTATACACGTCAAGTACAGTACCTGCATGGAGCTATATAATACAAGCTGGTGATAGGATTTAGAGTCAATCCCTTTTTCTGTAGAAGGACTTGTGTTAAAACGAGTCTAAGAGCTTCTGCAAAGATGCCCGTGACCTGGTAAAGTGTTCCAACTACATTAAAGTGAATTTCCCCATATGAGGATACGACAACCCCAACACTGACCACCAGCATGTTTATGAAGACATCACACCTTGCTTTGTCAGTGCCACACATAACAGCCATGAGAAATGTTGCCACTGGCACTGTAATTTTAAACCATTAATATAAGTAGCTATTCATATAGATACAAACTGCATTAGTATTGAACAAGAATCAAGTTTTCCCCTTATGTTACATACTTAAAGCTTTGAGCATCTGGATGAAGGCCACTGAGATATATAAATAAGCAGTGTTGCCAAACCTGTTGAGACAAAAAGATTCAACTGGTAACAGATGCTTCCAAGTTGAAGATAAGAATCTAATACTAATAAGTATAAAATTTTCAAAAGCTAAAACTAGTCATTTTCATGGATATATGGACCTAGGTTACATAACAGTAAACATGGAAAAGCACCCACGAGAAAAGTACAAATCAAGTTAAATTCATCAACCAGTATCAATAGAGCCTAATGGAATGATCATGCAACATATGAAACCATTTAATCCAATCTGGATACTATATATCCACAAAATCGCAGCATATTAAGGCGGTATAGAATGTCTTTGACACCAAAGGACATTCTTCCCAAATTTTCAAGTTCAAGCCATGCAGAACACTAAACATCAACGTGTTACTATTCCAAACAAGTGCACTGGCAGATAGCAGATGTGTTTAGAGCTTTAAGGTGGGCTTCTGACATAAAACGAATTGGAACAAATTAATTCAGCAGAATACCCTCCTTCAATTATTACTAACCGATTAATTTATGCAGGAAAATAGGAAACATGAGAAATGTACAAGGTGATTATATCTTGAGCTCAGTCCAAATCCCCAAGCAAAGCTGAAGCATGTGAAAAAAAATCCATATTCTGAGCCATTTTCTGGGGCTCATCAAACCTTACTGGAACTAAAGATCAAAGTACTGTCTTTCTCTGATACCATTAGCATGTAATTCTCACATGATGTCAAAATCACAACAAGACAATATCAACGATATTAGACATAGTGACAGCCTACACTTTCAAACTTCAATGAAGTTCAGAGCAACACGAGTGACATCTCCACTACTAGTCGCTAATCCTCAACTCATCTTCATTAGGGCGACTAGGTTTGAAAACTGTATGAAAATTTTAGGAGCTTTAAGCACATGAAAGCATGGTTTGCAAAATGTGGAGACCATCACTTAAACTACTTCTGCCGCAAGTTCTGAAAATAAAAGTTTTGCATATTTAACCCAACATCTACATTTCCTCATCTTGACTAGCAAAAACGTCAGATTCGGTTCATGTTTAATATGAAAGAACTCGCATAAGTCGCAAAAAAAAAAGAGAGAAGTTACATGCTGCTTAATCAGGAGCACATAGAACAAGTACATGAATAAAAGTTTAGTCCTTCATAATTTTCTTACCAAAGGCTCGCTGCAAAGAAGGCGCTAATTGGTATTACACATGTTGCATATCTGTGGTGACAACGAAGATGGTTTAGCAAGGAGACTTCTAGTGGATGGAAATTTTAATGGAAAAGCAAAACTAAAAGGAAAGTTTAAACAAAATAAGAAGATGTCCTTACATCTCAAAAGTCATTTTCACTGGAGTTACAACCTGCAGATTGAAGACAGGAAAACCAAGAGCACAGCATTACTCAATGAAACAAACGGGAGGCAAAATAACGAAACACAGTGAGAGCATGAAAGTTTCAAAACTCTTTCTCCTCATGGTCTGGTAACAAATTAAAAAGGAAACTGAGAAAAACAAGGCATGCATTCACAGCATAAGTTTCACACTGTTTGCACAATTCAATCAAATTTTACAACTTCCAAGTACAGTCTTGCAAATATGACAGATCTAGATGAGGGACACAAAGAGAATGAGGGACACGAAATATTAAAAAAAAAAGGAAAAAACAGATTTCTTAGGATGATTGAATGCATTCTTCAAATAGATCAGATCAATGGATTACGGCAACTGATACAAAATGCTTTTGCCACATGTTTGGGTAAAAAATTAAAACAGTCATGAGATAAAGGTACTTCATAGCCTAGTTTATACTGTTGACCCAAAAGTTCTGAAGCACTTGCATACATCAGTAATTCATTAAGGTAAAAGGTAAACTATGACAATTCCCAGTAATCTTCTTGAAGATTATGAAGATCTAGTGTAGGAATATTGCTATATATCCTATAAATCAATATTTTATGTATCCTAACATAATAGATTAGGTATTGTTTAAGAACATTATATCATCTCATTATGTTACATTGTACTATCATACTATCATAAAAAGATAAGCTTCGTGGTCTTTGCATCCTTAGGTGTGCTTTATAGCTGAACCACGTTAAACTCTTCCCCGTTATTTTTTACATAGCATCAAACCTAATTTAACAAATACTATATCATTTTGAAGAAAAAAATATCTACATACATATTGAGGTCTAACAAACTTCAATGTATTGTGATCAAGTTTACAGACAGTTGACTGAAAGACTATAAATTCTATGCACCATTTCCGTGAATTTCCTCAGTACTTTTTTATAAATAGACCCCACTCTAATTACCGATGGTCCCAATTGGAATAAATATGAACTAGCCACAAAATAAATCAGTTGTCATAGAAAGATATGTCGATGTAATTTTGCAGAAGAAAATGGGGTGATGTGGTGACACATACCTTGAATACACGAACCAGGAAGAATGCTACGACACCAGAAAACCCCATGTGGATCATTGTAAGCGTAATTGGGAATGGAAAGTTGAAATAATTAGGTGAGAGAACCCACTGCAATGAATTCATATGTCATTCTAGGACACCAACACAACGAGTTCTAAATAAAAAACTGTAATAGTAAGTTGAGAGGGTAACGAAAGGAGCACCATCCATTTCCAGGGAAGAAACTGGGAGGTCAAAGGAAATAGGAGGATTACCTTGTTATACAAAATAACACCAGACGAAAGCAAAATGTAGATCAGAAGATAGAGATAAGTCAAGACCAGTGGCTTATTGATCATCATCTTTGCAGAGCAGCTGTCACTGCCTATTGCCTCTTAGCAAGAAACAAAATCTCTCACCCACTGTCTGACAATAACCACCACCAAGTTCCGATTTTTCTTTTCTTTTCCCTACAGCATTCTCTCTGTTGTCGTCTTCTTTTCTCTGAGGAAATCTACGGCTAAGGAAGAAAGAAACTTCCGGATAATATCTGAATCCAAAGAGAAAACAAAATGTGAACTTTATTTCTTTCGTTTTGGTATAACAGGTGAAGTAAGCAAAACGGAGAGTGAAAGCGAAAGATTAACTAACAAAAAAAAATAATTGACCCAAACAGCAAGCTCCCACATGTATTACACATACAGTAGCTGCGAATCGAAAGAAGAAAGAAGTAAAGAAATCCCAAGAAAAGCGAAAACTTGGGGACACAATGCAATGGATTGGAGTCCGATCTGATCTAAAAAAAACATTTATTGTAAAGAACAGAGGAAGAGAGGAGTGAGTTTACCTTCGTGAAGTTAAAATTTCATGAAAACTTCATTGTCAAGAAGGGATCTTTTTTGCTTCTTCCAATTATTGTTTCTCGCAGATGAAATAATGAGCAAACGGAGAGAAATTAGATATTGGAACAAAGAGTGGAAGCAGGAAACAGTTGAGACTCGGGTCCGATTATACTTATATACGAGATTCTGATACGTATACAATCTCTGTTTTCTTTTTCTTTTTCTTTTTCTTTTTCTTTTTTTCGATTAAATATTATCTATTAGTATTGCATTACCACAATAAATAAGCTCATATTCATATTTATTATTTCTGGTTATGGGTCAGATCAGAACCTATCCATTCCATCCAGCCTCTGAGGCTGAGCTGAGCCTCTGTCCTTCTGAACGCGACAGGAAGTATTCAGCTATTCAATTAATTGAATTTGACAATTGTTATGGTTTTTAGATTCAATTTCCCTTCGACTTTGGGCTTCCTTACTTTTATATTGCAGGTATTGGTGTTATGTTGTATATTTTGTATTATCTATAATCTATGCATAACAGCACAGCACAAGATGTGCATGTGTATGTGTAGAGGCAGCATGTTGCTTACGGAAGTGGGAAGAGCAAGGCAGACTAAAGAGCTTTTCTAACGATTGCTACAATGTCAATACCAAATTGATTGAACCATTACCCTAAATATCCGGGCCCAGAGCCCAATCTCTCCCATTCCATTTTCAGTTCAAGCGTACTCTGCCAAATCGACCTCAATCTTTCTTTAAAGCTCGCAGACCTACTCTTTATAAAACAGTAATGACCCCTAACCTACCTAGACCGGATTCGGTCCAAGAAGACAAGAGCCAGTGAGTTCATACTGCCTTTTAGCTTCTTGGACCCGCATATGCATAGAGAAAAGAGGAAAGCGTGTTTAAGAG
>JANIJH010000224.1:30603947-30615122 GCA_024520975.1 Erythroxylum areolatum
GGCTTTCGGGAAGGTCCCGGAATAAAAATTTTTGTTTTCCGCACCGTGTGCATGTGATGCACACATCGGGATTTTCCAACAGTACATACTATTGCATACATGAAGGAACCAATTATGGAACAAATGGCATACCATCTTTCTCCTTTTAAGTTAAAGGGCAGGCACATTTACTTAACTTAAAGTAAGGTGATAGTGGCGTGTTAATTGGTTTGACATACTTCATATTGAGCCTTTCTAATACCCATTCAATATACCCTTGCTGTGATAACCATAATTCTCTATTTTTCCCGTGCTGAATTATTTCCATGCCCAAAATAAACTTTCCAAAGCCCAAATCTTTCATGTCAAAAGATTTGGACTAGTCCTCCTTTAGTTTCCTAATTGTCCCAACGTCTTGTCCCATAATCAACATTTCATCAACATATAAAAGAAGAATAATCAAGTTTCTATTAGTAAACTTCTTTAAATACCTGGAATACAGGTGAGTGTATTTCTACACTGTCGTGTATGCCTTCGACTTTTGTCATCCACCCATACACGTTTACAGTTACCTATACGGTCTTCACACAAGGTAGTGTATGATAGGGATATGGGTGTCTCCAATCTTACACGACTGTGTAGGTCATTATCTATCTTGTACACATTTACAGTCCCTTATATAGCCTTCACACATGACCATGTATTATGTAAGTCCAGAATACAAGTGTGTTATACTCTACACGGTCGTGTCTCTCAGGAACAGTTTTAAATCAATCATTTTCCACCTTGACTTCACTTGTTCATTATTCCAACAAATCTAAGATCATCAAAGCTCACTTCTATCTTTGAATAGAGCTGGATATTTAACAATCTCCCCCTCCAACCCATTTGAAGGAGACTTGAATTACCTCAATGATTATTTGAGAGTCATCTCGACGATCTTATTACAAATCTCATACTTGCTTCGGGGAACCACCTTTGTTAATCGTTCTTATATGTGTAAATCTTCTTTAATTGTAATCATTGTTTCTTAATCATGTATCTCAACCAATGATACCTGATGTCGATATGCCTGGTGTGAGAATGATACATAGTATTTTTGCTCAAATCTATAACACTTTGACTGTCACAAAATACTATATAATTATCTTGTTTCACATACCACTCTTGAAGGAAAAGTTTCAACTAGGGCATTGGCTTACATGCTTCCATAGCAACTAAATACTTCACTTCAGTTGTGGATAAAGCTATATATTTTTATAGCTTAGATTACCAAGAAATGACCCCCTACAAATTTGAACAAGTAGCCTAAAGTTATCAGGATCTCCAACCATGTATGCATCTGTATAACCCTCTAAAATTAGAGCCCACCATTGAAACACAAGCTCCATTTGGAAGTACCCCATAAATATCTTAAGATCTATTTCGTAGTGAACCTTTCCTAGATTAGACAAATACACTCACCAATCCAACAACTTGTGTTGTACATACTATTGCATACATGAAGGAACCAATAGCAGATGAGTATGGAACAAATGGCATATCATCTTCTCCTTTTAAGTTAAAGGGCAAACACATTTATTTAACTTAAAGTAAGGTGCTAGTAGTGTGCTAATTGGTTTGACATACTTCATATTGAACCTTTATAACACCCATTCAATATACCTTTCCTGTGATAACCACAGTTCTCTATTTTTCCCATGCTGAATTATTTCCATGCCTAAAATAAACTTTCCAAAGCCCAAATCTTTTATGTCAAAAGATTTGGACTAGTCCTCCTTTAGTTTCCTAATTGTCCTAACATCTTTGTCCTATAATCAACATTTCATCAAGATATTAACGAAGAATAATCAATTTTCCATTAGTAAACTTCTTTAAATACCAAGTTTCCATTAGTAAACTTCTTTAAATACACACAAGGATTTATAGAAGTTCATTTATGACCATTTCTTGTCATAAACAAATCAAACTTCCAATAACATTATCTTGGTGCTTGCTTTAGCCCGTACAAGCTCTTCTTCAACTTGCATGTCAGATTCTTCTTGCCTTGAACCTTAAATCATTCTAATTACTCCATTTATATCTCTCCTTCTAAATCTTCATGAAGAAGGTAGTTTTTCACATCCAATTGTTCAAGTTCAAGATCTAAGCTGACAATTAGACCCAACACGATTCGTATGGAAGTCATTTTAACCACTAGTGAGAAATTTTCATTAAAGTCAATGCTTTTCTATTAACTAAATCCCTTCACCAATAGTCTTGCTTTATGCTTCACATTGTTCTTTTTTATCCCGAGTACTTATTTATTCTTCAATGTCTTCTTTCCCTTTGGAAGTTTCACTAACTCATAAGTTTCATTTTTCTTTAGGGAATTCATTTCCTCCTGCGTAACTACGAACTAAAGATTTATATCTTCATGTCACTATACCTCTTGCATACTTTTAGGCTTCCCCTCAGTAGTAACTAAAAGGTATTTTATACTTAAATACCTTATAGAAGGTCTTTTCTCTCTAGTTGACCTTCAGAGTTAAATATATTTTACCACCAAACTAGGTTACTCCCCCTACTTATTATTCTCATCAGCCTCATCTACACCATCGTCTAGATGTGACTCATGTAGCTTATCACTATTAGGTTGTATCTTATTACTAATGTCATGTGCCTGCTCATATTTTTTGTCTCCTTCACATGTGGGTTAGTTCACGATAGACGAAATACTTATGAAAATTTTTTACTTTTCTGGGACATAGAATCTAAAGCTAAATTATTTATCACCGTACCCAAAAAATATGCAGGGAACCATCTTCAAGCCTAGTTTTAGTCTCTGCTCCTAAGGTACATGTTTAAAAATGTTACATCTGAATACCCTCATATATGGATAAGAGGAGTCTTTCCTTATCCACATTCTCTCTAGAATGAGACCTAAGGGCTAATAGTTTTGAATTAAGCAAGTAAATAATTGTTCTAACTGCTTCACCCTAAAACATCTTCGATAGCTTAAACATTCTAAGGATACATTAAATCTTCTCTATAATTATTATGTTCATTCTCTTGACAACACTATTATGCTATGGAGAACTGCATTTTGTCTTTTCATGCCATACCTCATGCAGTAATTCTCAAACTCCTTAAATGTGTACTCTCCTCTGTTGTCAGCTATAAGACACTTTAACTTTTTCTCTATTTCCTTTTCTATCATGGAATGAAATCTCTGGCGAACTTTAAAGACTTGGCTCTTTATCTTCAACGTATAGACCAAAGTTTTCTTAGTTTTATCATCAATAGAGGTAACAAAGTATCTATTTCCTCTTATTGAGTCCATTTTAATGGGACCATAGAGAACTAAGTATATCAACTCTAGTTTGGCCTTTTTTCTAGTAGATCTCCTGTTAAAGGAGTCTAAGTTATTTTTATACCAAACAGTGATCACATAAATCAAGAGGGACAAACTTATGTACCAGAATAAGAGACTTACTAGTCAACAACTTGATCCATTTTTCACTAACATGCCCCAGTCATTGATACCATAGACTAAGATAAGTATTTTCTTTAACTACTTACACTTCTCCACCACATACCTTTAGGTAAGTTTTGCATAATGTGCAACACAACTCTTTCTGGGCAACTATCATCACATCCTTTGATAACTTCCACTTTCCATCCCCAGATGTGTGCTAATACCCTCCATCATTAAGTGCATTATCTAAAAGCAAATTTTGGAGTAAGTGGAGAATATGTTGTACATCTCATAAGGTTATTAGGCATCCGATATTGGTTTGAACTCGAATGTTACCTACATTGACAATATTGGTGAAAATTTGGTTACCTATCTTTACATTTCCAATATCCCCACTCCTATAATTAGAGAAGTATTCCCTCTTTGGAATATAATGATAGGAGGCTCTTGTATCAATAAGCCACTCAGAACCCGAATCATTGGCATAGAAGTATTCACTAGTTGTGCAGATTAATGACACCTCATCATCTGTGCTCGAGATCATTGTAACTATATTTTTTCATCCCTATATGTCTAATATTATTGCTTTTTTTATCCCTCTCCCACTTATAGCAAAGTCTTTTAATATGACCAGACTTGGTGCAGTAGTGGCATGTCTTGATGTCTTTATCTCTTCTAGACTTTAATCAATTCTTAGACTTATCAAGCCCTTTAAGATCCCTGCTCTTGATTCTTCCCTTAGTTTCTACCACAAAGGCCTGCACATTATCAACTCCTAGCTCTTTTCTTCTATTATCTTTATTAAACATACTCTCTTTGATTACATCCAAGGATAGCACACCCTCTAGAATTGAATTGCTGATGGCAACTACCAATGTCTCCTAACTATCTGATAATGAACTCAATAAGAATAAAGCTTGGAGCTTATCATCAAGAATAATCTTCATGGTAGTCAACTTGTTGATAATGTCCTGAAAATCACTAAGGTGCTCTGACACAGATTTCTAGATTTTAGTTTCAAACTCACAAACCTATTAATAAGAGAGACCTAGTTGTGGGCAATCTTCCTTTCGTAAATATCTTTTAGCTTCTTCCATAACTCAAATGGATCAGTTGCTTAGGACATATGGTTGAATATACTAATATCAATTCATTGTCGAATAGTGCCTAGAGTTTTTTGTTTGATGTTTTCACATTCTTTATCTATCATTTTTTTAGTTTAAATGGAACACCATCCTTTACAATTACGTCCATGCAATAGAGTCGAAAAGGTCCTTACAATACAAAAGATCCTCCATCATAGGTCTCTAAATAGAGTAGTTTATAGATGTCAATTTAATCATAGAGCTACTTCCACCCTCTATAGCCATTGGGTTCCAATCATAACTCCCACAATGTCAATTAAGAACAATAAACTAGTCTTAAGAGACCCGATCTCGAAAAGAAACAACCAAATAATATATGACAATAAATATATCAAACACTAGATATACATAGAAAATCCTCTAATATAGAAGAAAAAACTACAGTTCAAACTAATAAGAAAATCCACTAATTCAAATAAGAACTTACAAGAGTTTAAAGGTCCCAAACTATGACCCTTGCTTAAAACTATACCATAAAATAACTACAAGTTATCCCATCAGATTTTAATATTGAGCACAATTTGATACCCTAAATGAGCAATACTCTCAATCTAATCCTGAAACAAATGCTCAAAAAGCCAATTATTGCAAAAACTACTAATTATGGAATGAGAAATACTTCTCATCTCACGTTTACTCCCTTTCTTTTTCCTTTTTTGGTGTTATTTTTATTCATATTGATGAAACCCATCATTTCCCCTTTTATACTAAAGGAATAGGGTTTCATAACTAGACACGGTCACCCACATGACCATGTGAGTAACCGTGTCCCAACTATATTTCAAGGAATCGCAAAAATATAAACGATCTTAGTTAGTCATATGGTCCACTTATCTGATTGTGTATATCTGAGACACTGGTGTGTATGTTTCCACACGACCGTGTATGTCTTTGATTCTTGTCATCCACCACACGTGTTTGTAGTTATCGACACATTCTTCACATACGACCATGTATGATAAGGACATGAGTGTGTCTAATCTTACAGAACAATGTAGGTCATCATCTATCATACACACGTTCATAGTTTCTTACACGATCTTCTCACACGACCATATAAGTCAAAGATACATGCATCTATACGTCGTGTCTTTTAGGAATGACTTTAAATCAATCATTATCTGCCTTGATTTCACTCGTTTATTATTTCAACTATCCGTGAGAATATCTAAAGTCACCTAAACTCACTTTTGTCTCTATTTAGAGTTGGGCACTTAACAAAAACAAAATCAGTTCCAGTTTTTTTCTATAATTTAGAGATTGGAGGGGATACAAATCTTTATATAATTGAACAAAGATCATTTGCTATATAAATTAAAAAGACTCACAATTCATTTACCTAAGAAAGAAAAACATCTCTCTAATCTCAATGCACAGGTGAGTTGATAAGGGGCTCTCCTGACTTAAATAAGGTCGCGGGTTCGAACCTTCTCATGTATGCAGCCGTTTAAAATTTGGAATCAGAGCTTTGTCTCCCGCAAGGGACCTACCCAGCTCGAGTAGAGATTAATCTAGATATAAATAGTGTAAAAGTACTTTCTCATAATTAGAACCTTTTTAGAATACCTTGGGGATAAAAAATAAAAACTCTTTCACTCTGACAATTGCATGTAAAATTATTTGTCGATGAACTTGAACATTAGGCTTCTAGCTCATGCTTGGGATACATGTGTAGGCTTGCAACAGTCTTTAGAATTTTCACTTTGTACTTGTCTGTAGACCTGTCAGATTTTCATATCTAATAGTTCAAGCGCTCCTACAAAATAATGATAAAAAGACTGCCTTTGTGTAAATATCTCGATCTTAAAGTCAATCTTCGGTTCAATTTCTACGAGAGAAAGAGCTCAGAGTTGTATATCATTATTTCATAAAAGAGAAGCGATGCGTGGTGGTCAAGGATCCCGATTAACTCCCGTACACTTTCAGGTGCCTATTTATAGTACAGGAGGAACTCTGTACATGGATATGATAATGGAGAAAACCTGTACTAGGAGACGACTCAATCAAATACAGTCAGAAGTGACTCATGATGTGGATTGTCCAAAAGACCTAAGGTATGGACCATCTGGATTCAAAACAAAAAATCTATTTTATGAATATTTAATGACATTCAATAAGGTTCCTTTCTTAGTAAACGCACAGTGTGACAGTATGATACGTCCGGCTTCTGACAGCCTACTTCTAACTGTCGTATTAAACAGCATTGGAGTTCACAAGAAAGTGGAGAATTTCGAACAGTAGAATTGATTAATATCGGATACTATTTTAGATATTTTTTAAATTTATAAAATAATTATTGAATTTTTTTTAAAATTTACAAAATAATTCATTAATATATTATAGTGTATATTTTATAAGTTTACATCAATCATATCTCCAAAAATCATAATAATAAATAATAATAACAATTAATATGAAATAACAATAATTTTTAAATATTTCACATATAAATAATAACCATAATTAATATGAAAAAAGACAATCATCATCATACAAATATAAAATTAAGAATAATACAAATTATTTAAAATATTACAATAATATAATTTCATTATTTTAATAAATAATAATTACATCAAAACATCCAATAAAAAGAACAATAAATATTCTCAACTCTCAAACTATTACAATTTGCAACAAGAATTTATGATAAGGAAACAATCAAGTAGAAGTTAAAACTGAAACAAAAACATTTACAATTATATTACATATATAGAATTTAACATAAACATCAAATATAATTAAAATTAAAAGAAGAGAGAAAACAAAAACTTGGAATGAAATTCAATCGTCTGCGAGAGAATACTCGCTATAACTATACTAACCCTAGTTATCATTTAGTACAAAATCCTCATCATTAAGAGGAGCTTCATCATCAATATCATTCAAATTTAATGTACCAAATGATATGTCAATACTTTCCTATCTAAGATTATCTTCCAAGTCATTAACATCTACCAAATTCGATTCTTTAGAAATTCAATATGCTAAAAGATCAATATTATCAATGGAGATTAGAACAGTTGAACTACTTGTGATATTAAAACTCCTAGTAAATAATAAAATTTAATTATTAGAACATTATAAGAAATTATATCAAAATTAATTATGATAATAACATACCTTTCCTAAAGCTTTAGATTATAACGAACAAAAACCAAATCATTCAACTTTTTATACTCCAATCTATTCTTTTTCTTGGAGTGAATAAACTCAAATGTGCTCCAGTTTCGTTCACAGCGTGTTGTACTCACACATTGACTTAAAATCCTAATAACAAACCTTTTCAATTCTGGAACACCATTTCTGAATTAATCCCACCAAGAAACTATAACAAAAGTAGCGTTATAAATAAAATAAAGTGTTAATTAATTTCAACAAATAAAAAAAGGAAATAACTAATACCTAGAGAGTTTTCCTCTTTGTTGAATAACAATTGAGATTCCAAAATCTCTATAAGATAACTTATAAAGTTCCATTTGTGAGCTTAAGAGATCTTGCATCGCATCAGTGTTAATAATTGTTGTAATAGTTAAAAGCATTCATCTATTAACTTCAACTTGCTTAGTAAGATCCAGTCTAAAATAGACAGTAAGATTCAAAAATGCCCCAGCTATAAACAATGGAGAAGAAAGTTGTCTTTCCCTTCTCTCATTAATGATTGAAAGATATGGTGTGTACAAAGAAGGCCTATGTTTCAGATTAACCTTGATTTCTTCCGTTGCTCTCTCCATGGCATCAAAAAAATAACCCATTGTTGCCTTTTCTTCACTATCAACCAAGCGAAGCACCCTCATCAAAGACTTACAAACTCGAATAACAAATTGACATTGAGACTAAACTTCTCTATCTCCAATATAATTTGACAAACCTCCACTCCAGCATTAGACCTAGCATGCTGAGATGCAATTCACTTATTACTTATAAACATTTGTCTTAACCCTTTCTTTATCATAAAAAAGACTGAAGTGATAAGAAATTTGTTGCAAATCTTGTAACAACAGGACGACACAAATTTCTACCATTGGTAAATTCCTTTCTCATCAAATTCAATACCCATGCACGATTATAGATAAACTTTGTCACTTTTTTAGCTTTCTACATAGTCTCATCAATAACAGGAAAATACCTAGGATCTCCTATATTCTCCAGCATTAGGTCAATGTAATGTGCAATACAAGGAGTGCAAAAGAAAAAGAATTATACATATTCTGCAACCTTTTTGCTACCGCTTTATAAGCTGAATCATTGTTCATAATAAACTGAACAATATTTTCTAGCCCTACTTTATTCACAACTTCATCAAATATTGCGAACAAAGCCTCAGTATTCCTAATAAGGTCAAATGCATCAATAGATTTCAAAAACATATAGTCATTTGTAGAATATACAAAAAAAATTAATAATAGGCTCTTGTCTCCTATTTGTCCAACCATCACATATGATTGAACATTCATAAATAGCCTAATTCACTCTTCTTTCTATCAAATAACTTCTAATTTCAGAAACAGAACAACTCAAAAATTTACCTCTTAAGTCATCAATCGAAGGACTTTTGTATTCCGGATCACAAAAGGCTATTGCATCATTCATAAGTAGATGATAATAAGACTGAGAAGCATTAACTAATGAACCTGTGTCACACTACTATCTAGCTATTACCATATCAACATTGTGAGTCACATCTCTTGATTGTATTGCACTACGAATTGAATGTTAGGTTCTAAGAGTTATTAATGGTACAAAAAATCTAGTCTACCTTCTTCTCTTCCTCACATCAAGTTTAGGTACTTCTTTAAGGGCCTGGGATGGAACACTATCAGTACCACCACTATCACTACCACTACCACTACTACCTTCAATATTTTCACAATCATCACAGAAATCAGAAAACGAACTTCTGTTACCAATTTCAAAATTTAACTTTTCCTTTCTATCTTTCTTACGTTGATATTCTTCAAGTAATGTTTTCATTTGCCACTTCACATCATGGCTTACTTTTTTATAGGATTCTACATCTCCTTTAACCCCAGCTAAATGCTTCTTCAATCGGGTGATTCCTCCACCTTTCAAATGCTTATTACATAACAAGTAAATTGTATGATTCTTCATACCTGGTACCAATGCAGCATGAGCCAAAACTGGATCATTATATCTTCCTGAAGCAGTTTAATCAGGAGTAGTTGAACTTCCTTCCATTTATCTATAACAAAAAATGAAGATATTAGTTTTGTAAGAAATTAATCCTTTAGTAGTTTCATCAACAAAATTAGCAATTCTAACGCTAAGGCCTTCATGAGGCAAAGCAGCATAGATAATGTCTTTAACTCTTTATATTAAGCCTAAAGAAGTAAAGATGCATGAAACTAGAGTAAAATTCAGAAATAGATAGATTTTCCTATTGGAGAGTGGTAAATTCATGCTAAATTTAAAATCAGAGTACTGTTCAAAGATTTAAGATGATGGCTCAATAAATCCAAAAATTCAAGTCATGACTTAAACATCCTTAACTTCACTTTCATCTTTATTCTTGTTTTTTCAGGACTATGATTATTGCCATTGACATATCTTCATAAATACTTTCTTTTAATAAATATCTTGAAATAAAATGCATAAGCTAAATAATGTTTTTCATCAAGAAGAACTAAAAAACTTTTACACTTATTCGAAGAGTTAATGCCAAAGTACCATAAATCAGATAAAAATGGAATAATAAGAAAATTAGATTTTGAATATGCAAAGACTATGAGATGGACAAATTTTAGGATAAATAAAGGTTGATATGCAAGAGACTTGAATCCTTAAAGAGATGAACTAATTTTGGAATAAAAATTAAAGACAACTTAGAGATATAAAATAATTACAATTATAAAAGTTCATATTCGGTGTTTCCACAAGAACACAATCAAATTATTATTATACTTAATTAACTATTACCTAATATCCAAATACCATTTCAATAATTTTAACATTATGTCAATTAATCATTTATTTAAATTCTTTCCAATTTACATTCTTTGTAGTTTTAAGTTAAGTTGAAACTTTAAAGCCTTTCTAAATTTTAAATCATGTATCATAAAGTTAAGTTGAAACTTAAATTGAAATTTGAAAGCCTTTACAACTTTTAATGCATACCATGGATGACCAAAAATTTTAATATAAATCAACTCATCAATTATCAATCAATCGAACCACAAATGAACCAAAACCATACTCCTTTTATTCAATTCAACTCCAAATATAATCCATTATCCAACTCCAACCAACGACACACAAATGCTTCACAATTTCATTCCAACTTCCCATTTATAATCACAACATAAATGCAATTAACCAGAAAAAATCTAACAGAAAGTGAAAACACACCCAAACAGAAATTCACAATCGGTGATTGAGTATTATTCCATATCAGGTCGAGTTGGGTTGGGCTGGGTTTAGATCTGGGTATTATTCCTAGATCTGACAACTGTGATCCTGTGGATGAATAGGGGACAGAGGTGTAACACCCCACTCTCGCATGACCCGAACCCGACATCGAAGGTGATATCCGAGTCCGTGCCCTGCGAGGGTGGCGTGCTACATCACTCAGTCAAA
>JANIJH010000224.1:30615914-30637651 GCA_024520975.1 Erythroxylum areolatum
CCTTCACCAACATCTCAACTTCCAAACTCCATAACTTTTGATTCAGAACTCTAAAATTTACAAACTTTATATCAATGAGAAGCTAAAAGGAAGCTCTACAACTTCCATGAAGAACTCAAAAACCAATTCTATCTTTAAAAGGGTCAAAATCTCAATCAAAGTTTCTATCCACTAATGATCATGCCAAACAGTAATAGAAACTTCTAAAAATCATAACTTCACATTCCATGGTCCAAAATTTTCATACTTTACATCAATGAAAAGATAAGAAAACAAGCTACAATTCTCATGAAGGACTTAGAAGCAAATTCCACCTCTAACTAGATCAAATTCTCCCATGATTGTAGCTGCCCTGTTAAAGATTGTTAAATCAACATATCACCTAAACCATATCCATATTTTAAAAATTAATAACTTACAATCCCCACATCTAAAATTAGCATATTATACCTCATTACAAAGCTAAGACACTCCTCTATAACTTTCCATAAAATCACTTGAGCTAATTTAAACCACAACAGTCCAGAGTTAGCTTCAAAGCACAGAAATCACAAAACCCATACTTAGAAACATTTCACACACAAAGCACATTAATACATGAATTACCATCTGAAAGTTAACAAGTCATAACTTGCAACCTAAAAATTGAAAACTGTCATACTTAGTAGCGATAGAAAGCTAACAAGAAAATCTTCAACTTTCATGGAGACCAATTTCACAAAATCTGTCTTATTTAGCCTAGAAAAATTCTCC
This sequence comes from Erythroxylum areolatum, assembly GCA_024520975.1. NCBI lineage: Eukaryota > Viridiplantae > Streptophyta > Magnoliopsida > Malpighiales > Erythroxylaceae > Erythroxylum > Erythroxylum areolatum. The sequence continues at coordinate 30,616,668 of JANIJH010000224.1, forward strand.
AAAGTTTCAGGTCACAAATTTTCAATGTTAGGATTATCCTGCACATATTGCCCACTTTCAAGGAAAAATTCAGAACCCTTTAAGCCACAATTGGACAGAACTTCCTTCATAAGAATTTTAGCCAAACTTCTCAATTTTAATTCAAGCTAAACCTCATTTCAATTGATTAACCATATAAAAAGTTATGACCAAAACATTGAAACATAACCAAATCCAATTTTCCAGATTCTCAACCTAACTCAATTTCTACCTCTTCCATACCATTTCCAAACCAATTCTCACTCAATTTACTTCATAAATCCACCATAACTAAATCACAACCTATCCTTGAATATTAGTCCACAAAATGGCAGCATACACACTCAATCATCTTTCTTTAATAAACACTCATCTAACACCATTAAAATCACTTCAAAACACTCAATTTACATACTACACATGCTATATCATTCATCCTTACACAAACATGAATTTATACCCATACAATCAAAACACAAGTTCCATGAAATTAATGCACAAGACATCAAAATTAATGCATCTAACTACCAATTTATAACATAAGGCATAAGCCTTACCTACTTAAGCTTTCACTCCTTCAATTCTTTACCTTTTCACCAACTCACCAACTTTCACTCACACCACTCACACACACGACAATCATCATTTTTAAGGGAGGTAGAAAGCTTAGGCTTGTTTTTGTGAACACACGAAGAGAAAGCACTTAAGATAGAAGAGCTTTTGTTAAGGTGGAGAAGAGTAGCACTTTACAAGAAGAAAGAAACCAACGAAGGAGGAGGAAAAAGGGGAGATTTCGGATGAGAAGAAACAAAGGAGTTTTGGGCTTCTTAAAAGAGAACATCGTGGAAGACTAAGGCAAGTTGATCTTTATATATCAACTTATGATAAAGTGGCATGGTAGGCAAGTGACATGTGTCACTTGCCACATGTCACATTCTTAAACCCCTTTCCAAGAAAATTTCAATTTCTACTCCAATTTTGTCCCAAAATTCCAATGGCTCAACATAATCAATCCTAAAATCATGTATCTAATTTTTCAGTGCCATTAGACAATAATTTTTACTACGGGTAACCAGTCAGTCTGCCACTTGGCATTTTTTCTAGTCCAAAAAAGTACCCCGAAAATTTTCAGAAGAATTTCTAAAATTCTTCAAAAATTCAAAATACACAAAAACTTACTCCAATTAAATTTTCAAGTATAAAAATCACATTTTCACAAAAATCACATTTATGACCAAATATACCGAAAAATGTCATGAATACATGTACAGTCATTTACGTGTGCAAAAGTCACTATTTATGTATGTGTATGCATGAACATGCCAAGACAATCTTAAACACTCAAAACCCGTTCCAAATGACTATTCTACCCTTCCCCTCGGGGATGGGATGTTACAAGAGGAGAGTAAACAATGGTGGCGTGGTACTTTGGTGGTCCTTACGGAGGATGACTGAAGGCTGATGGAGGTCTGGATGAGGCTCGATGGCAACGGGTTCGCATGGTAGAGGAAGATCCAAAGATGACCGCCAGGACGTAGGAGCATCGCTAGAGAGGTGGGACGTAGGAGCATTGCCGAAGAGGTAAAAGAGGAGCAAGAGCACCACCGAAGATGGAGAGGAGAATGAGAGAGAGAGTGTGGAGAGGACGAGAGTAGGGGTGAGATAGAGAGAGGATGAGGTGAGTTTGAAAGAGAGACAAAAAAATGAAAAAGGAGAGGTAGGTGTCGAGGGTGGGGGTTGCTAGGGTTATTATTTTTTATTTTTGCAAAAAAAAGTCCTCGATTTTTGGTAAAATTACGGTATTGGCTAGTATATGGCCAACATTTTGAGTACCGGCCGGTACTGACCGATACTTGGCGAAAACACCCGGTACAGGCTAGTACCTACGGCCAGTACCAAACATGTTGATATCGTTTCGTTTTCGGTCAGTACCAGCTGGTACGAAACAATATTCAATACCTTGGTAGAAAGTTTATCAGATGTTTTAATGAGTGGGAAGGTCAATTACAATGCATCTAAGCCATTAAACATTAAATCCTTAAATCTAATTTATTTAAGGGTTCACTTCTCTTATTCCGTTTATCTTAGTACTAATAAACACTTAAAACCTAGAAATACTAACAAGTCCCCTAATGCATAGAATTGAGTTGTTGATGCATTAGTTTGTTCCTCTAAATAGTAGATAATGGCCTTTACTATCTTTTGAACTAGTTGAGCTTTTATAGAAATGAGGATATTCTACTTTGGATACAAATAAATGAAATAAAATATTTATCTAAGCTTTTGAGTAAGAAATTCTCAACGCTGCTTCATTGATGCTAATATATGCAATGACTATGATTGCTTTTTAGCTTAAGCGTTGAGGGCCAATGAAGTAAAGAACCTACCGATATAAAGACGTGTTAATCTCTTTTATTGTAGTCCAATCTTCTATTTATTGTAGTTTCAATCATTAGTATATATTTTGTTGTGTGTCTAAAGTAACAAATATTAAAATTTCCTTCTCCATCATAAGACTAGTTCTATGCTGAATCAAAATCTTATTACTTGTAAGAAATAAAAAATTGCAAATGTGTCCTATTATGCTTGGTAACATTTGCTTGTTTGTTTTAATGAATTTTGTACTTATAGGTTATGACTTTGACGGGCTTATATTATGTTCTAACATTAGCCCCAATATAAAATAAGAATCAATATTTCTATTGTAGAACTTAAATTTTGAGTGCCTAGTTCTCAACAGTCTCAGAACTTAAATTTGAAAAATATGAATTATCTTGTTACGAGCTTCAAGCAAGCATATATGCAACAAAAAGATATGATTGTATGAACTAAATAACTATCTATTAGAAAACACCGAGCATATGTAAATAAAAAATTGTCAAGACAAGTATGAGAATGAATAAGCATTCTAAAGGCATGGTTAACAAAGTGAGTCAAGCGAAAGATTCATGAGAAATGGAGAAAAGAGGAGTTCATTATGCTCAAATTTTATGTGGTGCTTGATCATGAGCTTGTGGAGGTAAGTTGGTTATAAGAATTTTGAGCTAAATGAGTTGTCTTGGACATATATATACTTCCTAGCAAAGTTCCTGATTATAAAACAACTTTTTAGGCCACTTCCTATATGAATAAAGTCACAACTTATTAATTTAAAAAAATGACCAAATCACAAAAATTATGTGATATTGGCATTGCTATTTAAAAGAGGATTTCATCCCCAATTTCACCAAAGAAGAGTTCTAACTATCTAAAGTGATGGGGTCTGGATAGCAATGGTAAGCCTATTAATAGGATAAAGGACATAGACCTCCCCTGTAGTTTAAGAAACCTTAGAAAAATCTCTTGATCTTTAAAATTCTCGAAAAATTTCTTTTAGTTTTCAATTTTAAAAAAACCCTTTCTTTTAGACTTCAATTAAAAATTAACGATGAAACATATGCAATATGAATATCAGATATGGACTAATCAAATATTATTTACATAACAATTCAATCTAGTTCTTAAAATTGAACTAAATTAATTTTTAATTCACAATTCAATATTCATTTATCGATATTTAGTATTTTGCAGAACACAAATATATAATTCAATATTCAAGTCAACATTCAACAAAATTTAATATTTTAATATCTATATTCCATAATTCCATTATCCACAATTCCACAAAATTTATTGCATTTTTTGCAACCTTCACTAAATCCTTGTCTCGGAATTACGAGGACTGCAGAACATAATTATACAAATTTTTGCAACCGTCACTGAATCCCTAAACTAGTGCGGGTCGAGTCAGCGAGTTTGCATGTGGACTATGATGTAGTAGTGTGGGTTAGCAAGGACTGCATGCGAGTATGACTGAGTCTACGTACAAAAGCAGTATACAGGTGACTACTTGATTGGTGGGGGACCATCGGTGTGTTGGATGCAGGTACGATGGTGCAGGGGCAGGCATTGGGCTTGATTGGTGCAACAATCTAATGGTTAGGACAGAGACCGACAGCTAAGACGATGAACTAAAGTCAGAAAAGTGAGAAACATGTAGTGCAGGGAGCATGTAAGGTGGGGATTGGGGAGGGGGTCGAGTTTAGGTAAGTTTAGTTAGGATTAAAAAAATTTAATTTTAATTTAGTCCTTAAATTATTAAAATTTATAGTTTAGTCTATTAATCGACTAGTATTTTGGTACCAACTGATACCAAATCTGATAAGTGTAAATTGCATCGTGTTTAAGGGAATAGTTTTATATGTGTATAGTTGTTAATTCGATCATTTAGTATGTGTTTAGGTTAGAATTATGTTAGTTTGTTAATTATTTGTGTTTTAAGTGTTTTATGGGTTAATACAAGCTTTTGAGCTTAAATATTATGTTTTTGAGATACCTTGATGAGTTTGCTAGTGTTTCAAGATTAATATAAAAAAAACGAAGAAGTTTTGGAGGGAACCCGAGTCAACACAAGCCCACAATCATGGCTGGCTGGTCACGATCTGACAGAAGCACCAGGATTGACCCACGATCGTGTCATATAGGCCATGATCATGGCCAGCATCGGGATAGACACGGGGATGCTTTTAGACTCAAGTTTTTGAGGGACTTTTCGATCTTTTCGAACCCCGAAAAAGATCCTAAATTATCCTAAATAGAAAACCCTATAAGAACATAATATAAGGGAATCTTCATTCATCCACTTTTGGAAACCCTAAGAGAGAAGGAGGAAGAGAAAGAGAAGAGGAAAAGGAAGGAGGAGGAAGAAGAAGCGGTCTCGACATGCTTCCTGAATCAGGAAGTTTTCCGACTTTGCTGCCCTCCCAAATCATCCATTCTAAGTTTCTATTTCCTTTTCGTTTCAATTTTATTCATGTATAAAGTTGGGATGGATTGTATGATGATAGATGGTAGAATGATGATGATGTTCTAACTCTTCTTCAGGATTTTATTTTGATTTAATGTTATCTGAGTTGATTTGGTGTTAATTGAATTAGGTATTTTGATTTGTTGCATTTCTTGCATAATTCAGTAATAAATTGAGAGGATGAACTAGATAAAAAATGATTGGATCGGATTAATGAGAGTTAGGCGATTTAATAGAACTCATAACTAATCATATCGGTAATTGAGTGCAGAGAGATCTCGTGTGAGACCCGATAGTTTATTAGAGTGCTTCAGATTTAATTAGGGTTGTGAGTCTTTTGTTAATTGAGAGATTGCAAATTTCATAATCTAATTAGGGTTTATAAATTAGGGTTAATAGTTATAACTCGAGAGAGAGTAATCAGCCCTAGGATCGTCTAGAACCGACACCCCATTAACACATAATCAGCTAGGTTACCATTAATGATAGGTAAAATCCCCTTTCTCATAACTTGGTAAATTCTTTGTTTGATTTCCATTGTGCTTGCTTGTTAATTCCTTCGTGTTTAAGTTATGATTTAATTGGTTATATTCAATTGTTGTATTTAATTTTCGTTGCATTGTTTATTTTCAGTTTCATATCCTTTTAGCCTTAGATTTTTAGGATTAGATTATTCTCCTTCCTCGTGGGATCAAAACCTTTAATACTACGCTACGAACTGTGTGCTTACGGAATATTGAGGGTTTATAAGATTAAATCTTACCCTGATTAAGTTTTTGGCTCAATTATCAGGGAAGGCGAAGAATAGTTTAGTTCTCTTAGTCTTGGGCGTTTTAGTTAATTTTAAGTTTTTTCATTCTTTCCATCTTTTTGTTTGTGTCTGTGCTCTTACATCAATACAAGAGTTACAAGAAGTTCAAGTTGCATAGTTGTAACTATAGAGCGTGACATCACTCGTCTAGAGAATTCAATTAGAAGAGGTTGGAGTGAAGAAGAACAAGAAACTACAAAACAACAATGTCAAGGAGTTTCAGCAAGAGTTAAATCAAGTAGCAAACTAAGGGCATCAACCTAAAACCCTTATGGACTTCATGAGATCGGGCTTTAATGAACTAAGGGCATCAACCGAGAACCCTTATGGACTTTATGAGATCGGGCTTTAATTCAACCAATTAAGGTGTAGCTAGGCCACCCGTGCAAGCAGCTTCCTTTGAAATTAAACCAGCCCTTATAAATATGCTTCAATAAAATGTGCAATTTTATGGATTAACGAATGAAAACCCAAATATACATATTGTCAATTTCATTGAAATCTACGATACCTTCCCTTATAATTAAATGTCGGAGGATGCTGTAAGAATGAGACTATTTACTTTTACCTAAAGGGATAGAGCAAAATCTTGGTACCATTCCCTCTACCGGATTAATGTCACCACTTGGGACCAATTAGTTCGTGCCTTCCTAGATAAGAACTTTCCCTTTACCAAGACTACAAAGATTATCAAGGAGAAAACAAATTTTCAACAAGGCAATGGGGAATCGATTTATAAAGTGTGGGAACAATACAAAGACTTGTAAAGAAAATGTCCACACCATAACCTACCTAAAAATTTTCTTTTGCAAACATTCTATAATGGAGTAACCCCACGTACAAAAGGTATAATTGATGTGGCTTCAGGAGGATCACTTGTGAGGAAGACGGTAGATGAACAAGAAGAGCTATTAGAAGAGATGTCGAGTAATAGTTGTTTATGAACGAATGAGCAAAGTAGACAACCTAAAACTTTCCATAAGCAAAAAGGAGTTGTAGCTGCAAATGACATAAATGTAGGCTAAAATTGATAATTTAACTCGACAGCTAACAAGATGAAGGCTTTGTCCTCAAATATAATAAAAGTTGTTCAGTTGAAGTGTGAGCTCTGTGAGCAAATGGATCATGATACAGTCGATTATTTCTTGATGAAGGATAATGGATCAGAGCAAGCAAACTACATGGGAACTCAATATGGTCAAGGAGGGGGAAACAATCTCTATTCCAACACATACAACCCTAGGTGGAAGAATCACCTAAACTTCTCTTGGTCAAACAATGTTGAAGGACAGTTCAGACCTCAAAGACCACTAGGTTTCTAGCAAGATAAACCGAGTTCAATGAAATCCAAACTGGAAAAAATTTTAGACAAAATTAGAGGTATGGAAGATGCACATAAGAGGCTTGAAGGCAAGTTCGAGCAAGTTACAAAGAACCACGCCTCCTCAATACATAACCTGGAGGTCCAAGTAGGCCAATTGGAAGAAGCAATAGTGACTCGAAATGCAGGAACCCTTCCAAGTAACACCAAGTCCATTTCGAAAGAATAAACCATGGTCGTTACACAAGCAACCAAGGAGGAATCACACCAAGCTGAAGATAATGAAGGGAAGGACAAGAACAAGGTCGATAAGAATGTTTTTCGAAGTGAACCAGAATTACAAACAACCTATAAGCATCAACATAAAAACCTTACCCCATTTTAGAACGACAAAAACCAAATCCATTTAGGAACAAAGGGAAGGCAGAGGTGTAAGAGAATAAGGAAGGCTCTCTACTGGCAAGGTATAATTTGCCTAAGATTAAAAAGTGCCAACCCCCGATTCCAATCCTGATCAAAGCCATGAGGAAATCTAAGGAAATTGAGCTGAATGAAGTTGTAGACATGATCAAGAAACTTGAAGCACGACTTACATTGATGGAATCAATAAGGGGAAAGGTGGAAAAAGAGTTGGAGGAAGATAGTTTATTTATGTTCAATATCCAGTTTACAAAGAACTAATCCTAGAATTCTTTACATCCCTTCAGTTCAAATCCAATAACCCTAAGGAGTTTTGGTTTAAGTTGCTGGGACAACCTTATAAGCTTAATTATGATATTTTGTATGAAATTTATGGGTTCCCCGAATCGTCCGTAGTGGATCAACATGATGATTTCCATGTCACCCCCTACTGGACTTAATTAACTGGGTTAGAGTGCTTCGATGCTACGAATGCACATAATATCATCATCAGAAGTCACGAACATTTGTTGCTGCACAAATACATATGTCAAACTATTTTTGACAAGACAGAAACTAACAAGTGTTTGACAAAGGAACTTTTCCTGTTATGGTGCATAGACCATAGCATCCAAGTTTGCACAACCACCTACGTCTTTAACGCAATTATTACTACTCGATATAAGAGGATCAATAACTTAGAAATGAGTTACTTGGTTTCAGCCATAGCTAATTATTATAAAGTTGAGTGCAACGGATTCACGATCTACAGTCCTGAATTCATAAACCATCATCACCTGTGGCGAGTTGAAATCCTGAAGTCTCATAATATGGAACTTCGAGATATTAGTGCCAAAACATACGTCAAGATTAGGACCAGTCAAGCAAGTTCAAGAGCTTAGCAATAATAAGAAGGGGATTCGCCTAGCGATGAGTCCAGGGAGGAGGGTGAAGAAGAAGAAGAATCAGGATGGAAGAACGTACTGATAACAATATCTGATCAAACCAAAACTCTAACAAATACTTTGGCTGAAAACTCCTTGGTAATAAGGAACATGCCAAAGGAACAAAGATGCCAAAACCAGGACATCAGGTGTATTCGTAAGTATTTCGAGGTTCAAGGTGTGCAACTGCCGCCTCTTTCACCATCATCACCTCCATCACCATAAAGTTTTATTTCTAACCTTTTTCTTTTAAATTTAGTCTTTATTTTATTTTATGGTATTTTCTTCCATGTGTGTTTGTTTGTCTCCTTCTCACATTGAGAACAATGTGTTGTACAAGTGTGGGGAGGTTGTGAGTTGTATTTTGAGTTTGAATTTTGCATATTGTTATGTTAGTGTGTTTAGATTGCATATTGTGAATTGTGTGAATGTATCGATGGCTTAGATAGAACGAAATCGATTTAGTTTTGAACATAATCTATTAGGTTATAAAGAGTCATTAGCTCACGAAATTAGTAATCTGGGTTCTTTGGCTAAAATATGCAAGTTAATTAGGATTCAATATTAGTTTATCACCCTATAAGTTGTCACATTGATCTGTAATTTTAGGTCTTTCGACTAAGTAGCTTTGTTAATGTTTTTTTTCATGAAAACGAGTTGCTAAAGCAACAAGGTAGGCATTAATTAAAAAAAGTGTTTGTAAATTTTAAATAAATAACTATTTCATTGGTCTTCAAGTTATGAATAGAGCTAGTAGTTAGTTGAGAACGTTATGTGGCCGAGTAACCAGATCAACACGCATCACAAATTTGTGCCTTCGCGGCAAAAGGTTATAATGATATTCCAACCAAGCAACTTACTAAAATTGAAATTTATCACCAATGTTTGCCTCCGTGGAAAAAGACTAGGTCCATGTCCATAAAAAATAACAAAAAGGATGTTTTCTAATAAAAACCTACTGAATCTGTAAGTAGCTTATCTTTTCATGAAAAACATACTTAAGTTTAGTTATAAAGTTTGATTGACCAAATAATTATTAATGTGTGTGTAAAATTGAAAGGGATGAATAAACTTGACATTTAAGTTTTGATTAATATGTATATGTAGTCTAGAGTTCCTAGACGTGGATTTTGCATGTTAATAATTTGGAACAATTTGAATGATTGTGTTTAGAGTTAAATTTGTTTCGTGAAGTTGGAAGTCATTGCCTCATTATTGCATTGTGTGCTTTGTGCTTTTGTGTTGTTTGTTGTTTTGATTTCTTGAGGACAAGAAAACATTTAAGTGTGAGGATGTTGATAAGTGTAAATTGTATCGTATTTTAGGGCATAGTTTGATATGTGTTTAGTTGTTAATTCGATCATTTAGTATATGTTTAGGTTAGAATTGTGTTAGTTTGTCAATTATTTGTGTTTTAAGCATTTTATGGGTTAGTTCAAGCTTTTGAGCTTAAATATTATGTTTTTAAGGTACCTTGATATTTTTGTTAGTATTTCAGGGACAAAACCGAAGAACGAAGGAGTTTCAAAGGAAACTCGGGCTATAACACAGGCCCATGATCATGGCAGGTAAGCCACGATCCTAATAGAAGCACCAGGATTGACCCACGATCATGGCCTACATGCCACTATCGTGACAAAGAGCTTACTCAAGGACCATGATCGTGGGCAACATTGAGACAAACGTGGGGATGCTTCTAGACTCAAGTTTTTGAGGGACTTTTAGATCTTTTCAAACGTCAAAAGAGACCCTAGGTTACCCTAAATAGAAAACCCTACAAGAAGAACATGATATGAGCAGAAAAGGGAGTCTTTATTCATCCACTTTTGGAAACCCTAAAGAGAGAAAAAGAAGAGGAAGAGGAAGAGGAAGAGATGTACTTCCTAGATTAGGAGGATTTTCAATGCTACTGCCTTCCCAGATGATCCATTCAAAGTTTCAATTTCCTTTTTGTTTCAATTTTATTCATGTATAAAGTTGAGATGGATTGTATGATGATAGATGGTAGAATGATGATGATGTTCTAACTCTTCTTTGAGATTTTATTTCGATTTATTGTTATCTGAGTTGATTTTGTGTTAATTGAATTGGGTATTGTAATTTGTTACGTTTCTTGCATAATTCAATAATAAACTGAGAGAGTGAACCGAATAAAAAACGATTGAATCAAATTAATGAGAGTTAGGCAATTTAATAGAACCCGTAACTAATCTTATCGGTAATTATGTGGGGAGAGATCCCATGTGAGACTCGATGGTTTATTAGAGTGCTTCAGATCTAATTAAGGTTATGAGTCTTTTGTTAATTGAGAGATTACAAATTTCATAATCCAATTAGGGTTAATAGTTATAACTCGAGATGGAGTAATCATTCCTAAGATCATCTAGAGTCGACACCCCATTAACACATAATCAGCTAGGTTAGCACTAATAATAGGTAAAATCTCCTTTCTCATAACATGGTAAATTCTTTGGTTGATTTTAATTGTGCTTGCTTGTTGCTCAATTGTTAATTCCTTCGTGTTTAACTTCTGATTTAATTGATTGAATTCAATTCTCATATTTAATTTCGTTGCATTATTTATTTTCAATTTCATATCTTTTTAGGCTTAGATTTTTAGGATTAAATTATTCCTCTTCGTTATGGGATCAACGCTTTTAATACTATGCTACGAATCATGTGCTTGAGGAATATTGAGGGTTTATAAGATTAAAATTTACAATTTAGTCTATTAGTCGCTTGGTATTTTGATACCAACCGATACCAAATCCTAGCTTGAGACAACACGATACTGTACCTTTTTTCTAGTTGTTATGATATGATACCCATATCTTAAGTGTGAATGCTTCCGTACTTATAGAACAAACTAATAAAATGAACACCTCTTAGTAGTCTCTCTTCCAATTCCCCCAATCTTCTCTTTTTGAATATTTGTAAGTTTCTCCATTTCGAACAATTGGGGTTACGTTTTAGCTATCCAATTTACGTTTCTGATTGAACCTAATTATAACGATGAGAGTTACATAATTTGGATGTCAAAAAGTAACGTATAATATATAGGAATAGAGTTGTTACATTTAACTATTGGTAATTGCACAATATTAGTATATACACTTCAAGTAAGCTTTAATTTATAATATTATGTTTAGTTTTTATTTTTAAATAATTTTATTTTGAATTTTAAATTTTATATAACTATGAACATAAAACAAAGTAAACTACTACAACAACAACCTAGTAAAATAAAACAAAGTAAACTAAACATTTAAATTATTTTGATTATAATTTTTATTAATAATTAGTACCAAATAATTAATAATTAATTATAATAAAATCAAATTATGATAAAAATTAAAATAGAAAACTATTTTTTATATATAATTTCACTTGTCATCAAATTTACGTCTTTTCCCAAAAAATTTATGTCTGTTCCTTTTCTTTGTTGAAATTAAAATCAAATTTATGTTTTATCTTTTTCTTCTTTTGTGATTTTGTTGAGCTCGTTGAATTCTTTTCCCTTGAACAGGTTGCTTAGGGATCAATCTCCAATTTGAGACTGACTTTTTCTTTTAATGATGTAATTATATGTACACTTTAATTAAGGTAGTGTTTAAAACAAGCTATTGACTTGGAAGACTCTCGTGCTTCCTTTCCAAGCACAGAACCTCTTGCCTTCGACGGGGCCTCTCCAGTAACACATATGGCATACAGATACATGTGTGTGTGTGGATGTTCTAATTCTGATTGTTTTTTATTGCGGAAAATGTGAGAATAGCTTGTAGTGTGGAACAAGCTCTTAGATTTAAATAATTGGAAAGCACCCTGCCATCAACTATGGTTTGATTATCTTCAAAGCAAAGATGGCGAAAGGAAAATTTAACGAGGGATTCTTCTTTTCTTTTTCTTTAATCTTGACACAACACACATACACAGTCATATGTATATTAATTTACTTGCTTGTACACCAATTTAAAAGTCATGAATGAATGATGCATGAAAGACGCTAAACAATTGTCTAGGAATTCTTACTAGCCATGCGTTATTGTCTCCGACTGACTCTTGTATTTGATAAGGGAAGCAATCTGACAAGCAGAGCTCTGGTTGAGCCGGCAAGACAATGGAGAATGGACCCATTTCATAAAACATTGCAAAAGTCAATTCCATTAAGCCCCTTTCTCTATTTATTCTTTGGGAATACGAGTTTTATCTAATCAAATACCCCAAAACAAAACATCAAAGCAAAGCTTCATGCTTCTTTTATGTGAGCGAAGACTTGATAACTTTCTACAGTATAGACACTGGATTAACATCTTAAATACCATGGTATGGACCCAATACAAGACAAGGGATTTGGAAAAGGAAAAGTTGTAAGTAAAGCTTGTGTTGACAATGGATTGGAGAAAAAAGAAATAGAATGGGAAAATCCCATTGGTTTTTGGGATCTGTTCATCTCTGACTTTGAAAACCTTTCTTTCAATAATTTTGTATGCTTACCCCGAGATCTTCTTCAATCACGCTATTTTGTAATTATTACTTGTCCTGCAACTTAAAATTATTCCGGCAGAAAAGAAGCTGCAAAGAAAGGAGGCTTGGTTTGGTTCACCAGGTATATTATGTTCTATCTAATAATGTGAAGCATGCCCTTCCAGTTCCTCCTCACTAAATCACCCACCTCTGACAACTACTCATCTCCTTCCCAAATTCTTCGGAAATCCCACAAAGGGAATAGATTGATAGATTCTTTAACAATGCGGGAGTGTTACATTAATTACAAGTGAATCCTTTTTGTATGAACAAACATTGGGCTTGAGATCAGGTTTGTGATTTATTCAGCTTTAATGTTATTGTCTCCCCTTTCTTTGATTGCTGATACAACTGTCATCCATGAACCGTCTAGTCGCTTTTTTCTTTTCTTTTCTTTTTTTTGCTTCTTCTTCTGCTCCTTTTCATTTCTGCGTTGATGAACAGTAAAGTTTTGTGCCGTCTGATCCATACGATCCCGTCAGTTTGCAATTGTAAATGAACATGGTGTTCTGGTTCTGCTGGAAACCTGTTGGATTCCATGTGAAGTTTAAATTCATATGACTTCGTTGAAATCTTGGACTTAGTCGGATCTCATTTAGTTATGTGATTTGAAAAGAATTTTGTTTTCCTTTTTTTTTTGGCAGGAAATAAAAATGGCATCTGATCTTAAGCATACCTTGACTGGGGAGTACATTGGTATACAGTTGTGGGTAATAATCGTTGTTTGCCTGGGAGTCGTTTGTGTAGCTGTCCTGGTGGTTTCACTATGGTTCAGTTTCAGAAAAAGATCCAGAAGCTCCACTAGCTTGCTTCCTATGAGCAGAGTGCCTAAAGTCTCGGAGGAAATCAAGGAGATTGTGATGGACGAGGGTAGCTTCGTCACCCTCAATGATAGGTTAAGTGACAAAGAGTCGGAGAAAGTATTGATTCAATCAGAAAATGGAGAAGACACCGGCTCCTTTAATCGCTTAGAAAAAGAGGGGACTCAATTGGGAGAAGAAGGACCCACGGGGAGACCTTCTTTCTACAAGCCTTCTTCACATCATTTGTCTGCACCTTCACCCCCTCTCTCTGGTCTACCCCAATTCTCGCACTTAGGCTGGGGTCACTGGTTTACACTTAGAGATCTGCAAGTTGCAACTGATCGGTTTTCCAAGGATAATATAATAGGTGATGGTGGATATGGAGTTGTTTATCGAGGCCTGATTAATGGAACTCCGCTGGCTATTAAGAAGCTTCTCAACAATCCGTAAGCAGCTTACTGGTTTGTTTCACAGTATCTATGGATTAATGCATTTGACTCTCTGTAAATCATTTACTTACAGAGGACAAGCTGACAAGGATTTCAGAGTTGAAGTAGAGGCTATAGGTCATGTAAGGCACAAAAACCTAGTTCGACTTTTGGGCTATTGTATGGAAGGAACCCAGAGGTACTTGTGATTTTCTTTCTCTAAAGCAGATACATCTTTGAGTGAGTTTTTCTTTTTTCTTTTTTCCATAGAACAGACTTAATATCACAAAACATGTCGTGTTGCTTTGTCACATCTTTACTTCCTTAAGCGATGCGCCTCATACTATCTTCGTTCATAAGAACATCAAAATTCCCACTGTCAATCACAGACCTCTTATGCATCTTCAAATGAATCATGTACTCGGATAAGACACCAAGATTACTATAGGAAGCAGTTAATACCCTGTGCATCAAATGGTTAGAACATGTAGCAACTAAATGTGGACAAAATTGTATGTTTTCCATTCACTAACTGTTACTTTCTTTCCTGCATTATCTTTTAGGTTGCTGGTATATGAGTATGTCAATAATGGCAATTTAGAGCAGTGGCTCCATGGTGGTATGCGTCAGCATGGATACCTTACTTGGGAGGCTCGTATGAAAATTCTGCTTGGCACTGCCAAGGCGTAAGTTAATCCATCCAACCCCCATGGTATTTCACAAGAGCTCATAATCCTTGATTATGTGGGTTCACATTCATGATATTGTCTTGCAGGTTGGCTTATTTGCATGAGGCCATTGAACCAAAAGTAGTGCATCGAGACATAAAATCTAGCAACATTTTAATTGATGATAATTTTGATGCCAAAATATCTGATTTTGGTTTGGCCAAATTGCTTGGTGCTGGGAAAAGTCATATTACAACTAGAGTTATGGGTACCTTTGGGTGAGCACTTCTCTAACAATCAATTTCTTACTACTTAATTAGCATCTTTTCCCTTCCTTTCTCTTTCTGTTGGCCTTTGAAACTAATGCTGATTTATTTGAGTGATTCTGCAGTTATGTTGCTCCAGAATATGCCAATTCTGGCCTTCTGAATGAGAAGAGTGATGTTTACAGCTTTGGAGTTGTGCTTCTGGAAGCAATTACTGGAAGAGATCCAGTGGATTATGGTCGCCCTGAGAACGAGGTATCAATTAAACCCTTTTCATTTCAAGCAAGTGATGAATTTCCACAGAGCCTCATGTTTTAACCCTGCTGTTTGCCAGCAATTTGTGGTTTTGATTTTGACATTTTAAAAAGTAGCTTGCGTAGGAATTTTGTGTTTTAGCATTGATTTTAGCGCCTACAATGGTCGCATTCCTTTTAGCGTTGATTTAGAACCTTTATTCACTTGAGGCTAGCCACTTTTTATATTTTGCGTTTTGGGAATCTAGTTCTCTTTCTTGAGTGAATCCTATGGTTATGTGCAACAGGACATAATCCAATTCAATTGTTTAATCTCTTTGGTTGGGTTCTTTCAGATCAATCTGGTGGAATGGTTGAAGATGATGGTCGCAAAAAGGTGTGCAGAAGAGGTGATAGACCCAATGATTGAGACCAGACCGTCAACTAGTGCCCTTAAGCGAGCTCTTCTAACTGCTTTAAGGTGTGTCG
The DNA here is from genome assembly GCA_024520975.1 of Erythroxylum areolatum. Taxonomy (NCBI): domain Eukaryota; kingdom Viridiplantae; phylum Streptophyta; class Magnoliopsida; order Malpighiales; family Erythroxylaceae; genus Erythroxylum; species Erythroxylum areolatum. Next base: position 30,632,418 of record JANIJH010000224.1, read on the forward strand.
ATCCAGAAGCTGAAAAAAGACCAAAGATGAGTCAAGTAGTTCGAATGCTTGAATCGGAAGAATATCCTGTACCAAGAGAGGTTTGATTCTGAAAATTGCTGGTGAACTTTAAATAGAGTTCAACATGACATTGTTCATTGGCTTCAAGTGGACATTTGAAAGCAACATCCATCTTTGCAATTTCTTACTAAATGGGGATGCTTTTTCCATCCTAATAATTCAATGAGATGTATAGAAAATGAGAATTAAATACAGCACTGGATGGAAATTTCAGGATCGAAGACGGCACAGGATCCGAACAGGAGTGGAACAGGCCGAGTCTAATAGGGACAATTCTGACACTGATAAAAGTGACAATCCAGATGATAGAAGGACGCATGGGGCACAGGAATTGCGGTCATTATATACACGAGAGTAACTCATAGATTCTGTCAAGCATCCTGAGCCTTGTGGCTTGCCTGAAACTTGGGTTGGAGAGCAGTGAGGAGGCAATGTAGAGATATACTTCTCTGTAAGTTGTCTGCTAATAGAGCTGTAGAAAAGATCAAAGCGTGCAAGCCTTATCATAAGCGGGGATCGTTCGTAGGTTCATTCACCTTTAGCTCCATATTATATATACCCTTGCAGGGGTGGTGTGTAATAATGTTGGTGGTTCATGTTTACCTTTATTATTTTTCTTTTTGCAGTTGTTTTTTTTTCCCAAGTTGTTGTCATCATTGGCTCAAAAGATTTTATTAGAAATAGGCGAAGGGATAGAAAAGCGAGTTTGAATGGTGAGAATGTTAATGAAATAATCAATTACTGCTTCATTTGATAGTTGATACACTAAAGATAATTGCTGGAAACTCGCAAAGCTAAGTACAACCAAATTTAAGCAAAGGAATAAATGAAAGTGTCACTTGTCTCTTTGAAACAATTTCACGAACACGTCTTAGGCATTCACTTTTTGGCTTTTTTGGCAAGGAGTTATATAAACTCAATTCATATATAAGGAACTTTTATTGACGCTTTACAATAATTATCACATGAGGTCTATTTACAAGTCAACTAGGCAAACAATTAACTATTTTCTAACCTACAACATTTATATATAACCAACAAGTTTTGAATAAGTTCAAGCAGTTTTTTCTCAATCATTATGGCCATTCAAGCATGGATTATATTTCAATCAATTTTGTTAGATATTTGAAGCAACTTGATTACTCCAAACAATCAAATTAGGGTAAATAACCATTAACTAACATAATTAACAAATCGAAAATAATAGACATAACAAAAAATAACTAACAATCAATAACTGTCATTTTGTAACCAGCATTACATAAGCTCAAGTGAGCTTTAGTTTGTCCCAAACTTGAATTTTCAGTTGCTAATAACGTCTCAGTCATCTTGACTTTTAATGCAGTTGCATTTCTTTAAAATAGACAATTTATACACTTTCCTATAGTTTGATGCCTTGGCAAATTTTCTACACAACTTGGCTGCAATTCTATGCCAAAACATGTGATTATCATATTGCCAAAGATATGCAATATGTGTGTTAACCGTGTGATGGGAATCACGTATACTCCATCAACCTTAACTCAGAAACAACAAAAACAGATAAGACATAAAGAATCGAAGAAGAACTTGTCTGAAGGTGTTGAAGAGAGAAGTTCTCGAAAATTCTAATCAGACAGAAACTAAATGACTTAGTTTAAGACACGCTCACGTGAGACACACTTCAGAAGAGTAAGTCAGAAGCATCTGAATATAATACACAGTTGTTTTCAACTCATGTCTGAAGCCTCAACTCAAAGCATTGTCATATTACATACATAGAAGACAAAACGTAGCTTTAAACAATATAATACGTAGACAGAAGTAGAAGAATAAGTAACTCATGTGAGAGGCACATGATCATTGTCTGATTCAAGCAAACTCCTTCAAAAGTTGCTCCATTCTGCACTTATAAAGAGGAACAGATCACAAGCATCAGACACATAACAAAAAAAACTGAGAGACTTCATTATTCTCATATTCATTATATTCAATATCTGAGAGTATAAGATTAAGAGTGAAAAAAGTTTGAGAGTGTACTGAAGTACTTACCAGTGAGTACTATGGGAGTTGAAGACTCTTGCAAGTGTTTCTGACAAAAACAATCAAACTCTGTAAACTTTACTCTTTTCTTTCATATTAGTTGAAACCACATCAGTGGGAACCTTGGATATAGATAGCATTGAAAGCTATCAAACAAAGTAAAATTTTTTAGGTTTTTTACTTTTCTGCATTTCATATTATCAGCAAAATTAACTTCTTTATCAATCTTTGTTAAAAAGAACAGTAGTGCAACGCATCTATCCTAACAGAAGTGGTATCAAAGCATTCGGAAACCTCCTGAGGTATTTTCTTGACTACTGGAAGCATAAAGATAATCAAGAATTGTCTGTAAGTAAAGGTCTTTTATTTCTTTAAACTACAGTCATAATGGTAGGAAAAGAAATGGATGTATTTATTGGAAAAGAAGACTTCACCATCTGGAAACTCCAAATGCAAGCTCTTCTTTAGTTATATGATTGCTATGGGGCTATTGAAGATCAGTATGATCTTGATACTGATCCAATCAATAGACTTAAAATGCAAAGACTTGCATACTATAAGTTAATACTTCACTTATCACTAACAGTGATAAGAAAAGTGCATAATTGTAACACTACATAGAAGCTATGGATCAAACTTGATGAACTTTATGCAAAAAAAATGTCTTCCTAACAAGATGACACTTCTCTACAATCTTGCTAATTACAAGATGAATACCTCTGTCTTTTAAGATGACAACTTAGACTATTTCTTTAAGTTAGTTCAAGACTTAGAAGCTACAGATGAAAAGATATCTGAGGAGCATCAAGCTGTAGTAATTGTAAAGGCTTTACCTTCTGAATTCAATGCTTCAAGAAGGTAATTAAGTATGCTAGTGGAGAATCCCTCACTGTCAAGAGGTGTTAAACTCACTAATTGAAGAAATAGTGGATGTTAATCTATTTAAGAAAGAGGCAAAAGTAATGTTTGTTAAAAATAGCCATGACAAAAGGTCTTATAGGAAAAATAGCAAGAAAGGAAAGTGACAGAAGGGAAGTAGAAAGGATAAGCACACCAAAGAAGGTGATGAAAAGAAGAAAAAGGGAAAAGGAAAGAAGTGCTTTTACTGTGATAAGGAGGGACGCTTTATAAGGGACTGCAGAAAGAAGAAAAGGGATAAGGTTGCAGAAAGTGGAGATGCAGGAAATGTAAAAAAACCAGAAGACTCAAGTGGTGATGAGATTCTGGCTATCACTGAGGACAGTGAAGACCTGAGTAGAGAATGAATTTTTGACTCAGGTTGTACAATGCATGTGACACCGCATAGAGACTGGTTGGCTACATTTGAACCAGTCACTGTGAAGGTCAAAATGGCATATTCTGGGTAGCAAAGAATAGAGAGGATTGGAAGTGTTTCCATCAATATGTTTAATGAAAAGAGAAGGATCCTAAGTAATGTCAGATTTGTGCCTGGAATAAGGAGAAATCTGATTTTTGAAAGCTTGTTTGATAAGCAAAGGTTTCAGATTAGATCAAAAGATAGACTTAGAGAAATCATAAAGGATGGTAGATTCATTATTAGAGGAATTGAAAGGGGTGGGTTGTACTATGTTATAGGCTCAACTGAAGTTAATCAAGTTACTGAGAAGGGAAATGATGAACCAACCAAGCAATGACATACAAGGTTGGGTCATGCAGGGAACAAAAGCTTGCTCCACCTCTCTAAACAAGGATTAATCCCTGATTAAAACCTACAGAAGCTGGAATTCTGTGAATCATGTGTACTTGGAAAGCATCACAGATCTAGCTTTCAAAAAGGAGCATAAAGGGCCATAGAGATCATGGAATATGCTCATAGTGATCTCTAGGGGCCAGCTCAAGTACCTACAGCAGGAGGGAATCTATACTTCATGACTATTATTGAAGACAAATTTAGAAAATGTTAGGTTTATCCAATGAAGAGGAAAGATGAAGCACTGGAAAATTTCACAAGATGGCTTACACTTATAGAAAATTAGACTGGGAAGAAGTTAATATGCCTAAGGACTGACAATGGATTAGAATACTACAACAAAGAGTTTGAGGAGTATTGCAGCAAGAAAGGAATCCTAAGGCACAAAATAATAAGAGTTACACCTCAGCAGAATGGAGTTGCTAAGAGACTCAATAGGACTCTCCTAGAAAAGACCAGATGCTTGCTTCTCTTTTCGAGTTGCTCACATTCTTTATGGGGAGAAGTCATTAGGATTGTAACCTATCTAGTTAATAGGCTTCCCACCTCTGCTAATGATTATAAGACTCCACAAGAGGTTTAGAATAGTAAGAAACCTAACCTTACTCACCTTAGGACTTTCAGATGTGCAGCTTATGCACGAACCTAGAGCAATCAAGGGAGTTTTCCTAGGCTATCCAGAGGGGTCAAGGGATATAAGATCTTACTACTCCAAAATAGAGGCTACAAAACTATCATAAGTAGATATATAATCTTCAGGAAAGATGAATTCCCTCTGCTGAACAAGAGCTCCTCCAATTCAGATTTCCAAAGGGAAATTTAGGAGAACTTAGGGTCATTAAACCAATCAGTCCATTTCTATATGCCACTAAAAACTGATGAAGGTGGCATTACTCAACCCCCTGCTGTGGAACCTATACATGGCATTACACATCATGAATGAGGATAGAAGAGATTAAAGGGGTGGGTGAAGAAGAAACCCAACATACAACTTCAGTTGATGTATAAGGAAACCTACAAGACTATCAACTCACAAGGGATAGGCAGTTAAGACAGAGAATCCTTAATAGGAGGTACATTGATCTAAACTTGGTTGAATTTGCATGCTTTATGGTTGAAACTATAGAAAATAAGGCCCCAGAAACCTATGAAGAAGTCATGAGAAGTAAAGATGCAAAACAGTGGAAAACAGCTTATGAGAGAGAATATTCTTCACTAATGAAGAACATGACTTGGACTTTAGTCCCTAAACCTCCAAAAGCTAAACTAATTGAGAACAAATGGTTGTTTAAATTGAAAGAAGGAGTGATAAAAGCAAAACCTAAGATTTACAAGGCTAGGCTTGTAGCTAAGGGGTTTAGACAGAAGGAAGGAATTGACTACAAGGAGATATTCTCTCCAGTAGTCAAATTCAAAACAATTAGGCTTATTTTAGTTCTAG
>JANIJH010000224.1:30649760-30660335 GCA_024520975.1 Erythroxylum areolatum
ACTAATTAATGTCAACTCAATTAATGCTAACATAACTTACTCAATTAATCTAATCATGCTTAATTTAAAAAAAAATTGGGGCTAACAAATAGTTTGATGGATCATCTTTACTCATCATAATTATTCACCAAGTTGAAATATCATTAGATATGTAAATATTGTTACAGGGTATTTCAACACAAGATATTCCTAGGATGACCTGGTATTACTTTGATACTTAGCCATTAACACAAGGCATCTTAAGAACCCAAGATGCCCTAGTACTCGTTCCATTAATAGGTGCCTAGTCATAACTCACTCATATCTTAACAACTAGTTGATCTATGACCATTAAATATAGCCTATCTTAGGCAAACCATAAATTCACAACTTTCACAGTCTATTCTCAAACCATTATAAACCACTCTCTATTTAATTTCGTGAACATTATTTATCTTACTCTAATATTCTTAATTATACACATGAACAACTAAAATTTTTAATTATCAAAATTTTCTTTAATTATCAGGAATCATAACATGTAATAAAATATAAACACTGAATATTTTTGTACCTTGTTAATTATTTATTTAATATTTAATATTCTTTAAAAAAGTCATATATTTCACAAATTCATGTATGTAATTATCGATTAATTTAATAACTTAATAATTTAAAATATAATTTACCATAAAATAATTTATTATTGACAAAATTTTACAATTTTTATAAACTGTACACAAATAGAAGGATATTGTTTAAGGTTATCCTTATATGATTTTCGAACTAAACTAATTGATGGGTCACGTTGGTACTAAGCCATCAGCACAAGACATCTTCGGAACCCAGGATGCTCTAGTACTTGCTCCACGAATAAGTACCTAGTCATAACTCGCTTATATCTCAACAACCAATTGATCTATGACTATCAAATAGAGCCCATCTTAGGCAAGCCATAGATTCACAAATTTCACAGTCTGTTCTCAAGCCATTATAAACCAATCTCTATTTAATTTCATGAATGCAATTTATCTTACCCTAATATTCTTAATTATACACATGCACAACTAAAAATTTTAATTATCAAAATTTTCTCTAATTATCAGACAATACACATCGTAAAATGTAACAAAATATAAACGCTAAATATTTTTGTACCTTGTCAATTATTTATTTAATAATTAGTATTCTTATAGAATTCATCTAATTATTAATCATTATTTAATTAATTACTAATTCAAAGTATGATTTACCATAAAATAATTTATTGGAAACAAAATTTTACAATTTTTTATAAACTATACACAAATAGAAGGATACATTTTAAGGTTATCCTTATCTGATTTTCAAACTTAACTAATTGATGGATCACTGTGGCACTTAGCCATCGACATAAGACATCTTTGGATCCCAAAATGCCCTGGTACCTACTCCACGAACAGGTACCTATTCATAACTCGCTCATATCTCAGTGACCAATTGATCTACAACCATCAAATATAGCCTATTCTAGGCAAGCCAAAGATTCATAACTTTCATAGTCTATTCTCAAACCATTAAAGAACAGTCCCTTTCTAATTTCATGAAAGTGATTTATCTTATCCTAATATTATTAATTATACACGTGCACAACTGAAAATTTTAATTATCAAATTTTCTCTAATTATCAGACGATACACATCGTAACGTGTAACAAAATATAAACACTAAATATTTTTGTACCTTATCGATTATTTATTTAATAATTAGTATTCTTACAAAATTCATATATTTTAAATTTTCACATAGTTAATTATTAATCATTAATTTAATTAATTACTAATTCAAAATATGATTTACAATAAAACAATTTATTAATAACAAAATTTTACAATTTTTATGAACCGTACACAAATAGAAGGATACAGTCGAACTCAACTAATTGACATTTCCAATCTACTTCATAATCCGTCCTTTAGACCTAGACATTACAAAATTCTTTTAGACTTTATCCAAGAAAAATTTTCAACGCAGTTACACTTAATAATTCAAAATTACCCCTTTTATCAGTTTTTTTTTAATTATTAAAATATCTTTCCTTTATCTTACAGTCATAATTACTAAAATATCCTTAACTATTAAAATTCCTATTATACCTATACATTGTTTTATTATTACTAAAATATCTTCTAGGACTTAAATTGCAATTTTACTCTTAAATATTCACATTTTCTATATGACCCTACATGAATCTTAGAATTTCCTAAATACTCAATTTTCTTCTTTTTCTTTTTTCTTTTTCAAACAAATGCCTTCTTCTTTAGCCTCTTTTCTAATCAAATTTCACTACTATAATAATCCAATTCAACTCTTAAATTAGACATGAACTAACAAATTTTAGCTTAAATTAATAATTTAAAATAATTATGACAAACTATTAATTTAAATAAAATTTAATTAATTCAATTTAAATTTAAGAGTTAGAATGAATCATCATATAAACATTATTTGATTAGTATCATTAGTATAAGTGATACTTATATTGCATATATTTCATCATTGTTTTTTAATTAAAATATGAAGGAATAAATTTAAAAAAACTAAAAATTAGAAGGTAAAAATTTAAAGATTTTTCTTAAAAACTATACGAGAGATTTATCTCTCTCTCTCTCTCTCTCTCTCTCTCTCTATATATATATATATATATATATATATATATATGGGAAAATGAATGTATATTATAAAAGAAAGTTAAAACATTAGGAACATGAAACTTTACATAATATAGGAATAAACAGTTCTAAAATTTATTGTTTTTTAGGAGTCTTAAAATAGTTGAGATGTGTGTATTAGTTCTAATATTACCTTATTGCTTAAAAAAAAGAAAAATAAAAAATTATGATCCTTGTATAAAAGTGCAATGCATAGCCTTAGACAACCAACTATCTGCCAACAATTTGATACGACATAGTGACAGACACAGGAATGTATACCTTTGCATCTGATGTTGCATATGTTAGAAATATGTAGACTAATATAATCGTACCATAAATTCCATATGCATGACCATTAATCAAATTGCCTAATGTATGTTTAATAACTATAATGTGATAATTAATAATTTACTAATTGCATTTGAGACATATGATAGTACTCTAATAACTATATGTCAGCCTATTAAAATATAGTTCATAACATCTTTGAAATGATACAATTATCCTTTTCTACCCTTAAGGTAGAACATGTTATAAGATATAACATATGGTGAGATTGTCTGCATATTATGTGTGGGTATGAAAGTAGAATATTGGGTCTTCTACCGTTAGCTTCCTCTCTTGCACAAGGTGTTGTTGATTTTGATAGGATTTGGTGTCCAAGATGGAAAGAATGCACCAAGACTCTATGTGAAGCATTGGAGGTATGTTAATCTTATTATGTTGTTAATGCTCTAAATAAAATGTAGATCTTGGCTTTGTAATTGTTGATGAATGCATTTGTGTATAACATTGATATGAGATAGCGACGGACACAGGAATGTATACCTTGCATCTGATATTACATATATATAAAGAAGTTGTTTATGTGACTCAAACCTATAACATTTCGCTCACAGGGGAATAACCTCACTAATATTCGTCGCTAAAAGCCCCATAATCGTCGCTAAAACTTGTTAGCATTGAAAAGAATTTATTAGATGAATCATCACAAAATCACAGTAACAAAATAGTGTCTACAACGTTTTAACAAAATTATCGCAAAAAATATTTCACCCCGATATTAGATACATCGTGAAAAGTGATAAGCGAATATTAGGTACATCATCGTTGTCAAAGATAATTTGAGACACTTTTTTTTCATGGCTAAAAGTTATTAGCCATGTTTGTGTGTTTATAGGTAATAATATTTTGCGATGTTGACTATTTCTTATCAAAATAGATTTTTGCGACGGCTTGCTGAACGTAGTTAAAAATCATTCGAGACAGTTTTTGGAACATAGTTAAAAAGTTTTGGTGACAATTTTGGAATCGTAGCCAAATATTTTTAGCTAAATTTTTATTTTTAATAATTTTAAAAATTTATTGTCGACGTTTTGAGGAACGTAGCTCAAAAGTTTTTGTGGTGAATTTTGATTTTTTACTAAAAAATCTTATTAAAAATTATTTCATATAATTATAATCAATGGTAAGATTTTTAATCCATCTTATTGTTTGTAATATTTAGATTTTTTTATTTATAATTAATTAAACAAAAATAAAAATAATTAAAAATTAAAAACATTTTTATATAAAAAATAAAATGTCATTAAATGTTAATTGCAAATGTTAATTAAAAAACTTATGTACAAACTAAGACTCGTGTTCATTGTCACTACTACTTACATAATTTGGGTCAAATATTTATTTGACTATCTTTTTAAACTTTGCCAACTTTCGTTCAGTACAACCACTAAGCCTTAAACGACCGACTCTCGTTTTGAAGCGTATGAACCAATTGGCTTAGGGTTATATCCAAGACTTTTGGTGTACCCTAATCTTGTATCAAGATCTTTATTGCAAATCTCATCTATGTTTGGGTCATTTCCGTTAGACAATGATCTTTGCAACAATTCTTGCATCTTATTTTAAAATTTAAAAAATAAAATAAATATTTAATTCAAATACTATTAGTCAGTATTACATAAATAAATAAACTTAAAAAAACAAAGTTTATGCTTATATAATTATTATACACTTCTTCAAATGTCCAGCCTTCACCTTTCTTATAGTTTGTAAGTTTGTAGAGTGTGATCATATCATGCTCTTCTTCATTAGTTCCGTTTGACTTTATTTTATGAAAAAAAGAATTAAAACACAATAAATAATATTGTATTACTCTATGTAATTATAATTTCTAAACAAAGAACTTATAAATTCATTTTGTACGATAACAAAGGATTTGAAGCCTTGGTTGTGAGGAGTTTTCATTTTTTCTTTATCAACCTTGGCTTCTCACACTTTTCCTAAATAAAGCAAAGAAATATTCATTAATTGAAGCAAATGTAAAGAGACAGAGGACAAATCCTAACATTGATAGAGGCTTAATAATCACATATTTGTCTCCAATTTTCCGGAGTCACCCGTTTGAGAACATATCTCATTGCCTCCTCATCTGAAAGAAAGGATTTGTAGTATTTATGTAATCAATAACGATCATCCTTGCCCTTTTGTTTTAACAGTGAACTCACACAGCTTGACACTTCAAGGTTCTCGATATTGAGCTTTATTTGTAAACAACAAGTAAAAATAAAACTAGGCTTTAAATAAGTAAAAATGCATATAATTAAATAAAATAAAAAATTATCGAAACTTTGTCTAGAGCATTCTGTAGCAATTAAGTTGTCTTCCTTCAACTACTTAACGCGCTGAAGGCAAGACAATTCATTCTTGACAATGATCCCTAATTCACTAGACAATTTGTTGATTGGATCTTATCAACATGACGACCTTGCATGGGGTCAATATGCATAGATAAATTGTTATGCATTGGAACATTCATGTGTTGCAACTTAGAACCTTTAATGATACCTCTATCTCTTTTTTTGATGCCGGTATTGGAACCTGTCAAAAAAAGATAATGACAAGGAAAAACGAATTAAACATGTAAATATATATTTAAGGATAAGTGTAATTATAGGTGGTAAAGATTAACATATCTGAAGATCCCTCAGTACTAATTGAGTTAAATAGAGGTTATTGTTGACTTGCTTCATTGGTGGATGAAGTCGATTATTGTTGTTGGATAAGGACGAATTGATCTGGTTGTTGTGGGGAAGGAATATCTTCACTAATTGCCACCTTCTTTCCCTTGTTTCGTCCGTATGTTATTATATTGCATATCTATAATGATATAATTAAATATTTTTCAATATAAAAAATTATTAAATTATTTTCCAATTTAAAATAAAACTAATTGGAATAAAAACATAAATAATTGTAACTTTTTTCCTTAAATCATTTCGGAGCATTTGACAGAACATGAACAAATCATAATCAAAGATGATTGGAACCAAAGGAAACTTTGAGCATTTTTTTTTCTTTTAGTTGCTCTTTATTCTTATTACTTATTTCTTCTTCTACTAATCTTTTGTAATGGCTCCTAAAGGCTTCTAGGCCACGAACTTGTTACTATTTTGTATTAGTTCCTGTTATAGAAATATATTATTCAATTTTTAAAAAATAATTGGATCTTTGACCCCACATTTTGATTTGTTTTAGAAACATTGTTTACGTGTTCCGTTCATTATTTGTTAAAAGAAACAATGTATAACTTAAAATTTTTACAAGTCTTGACTTTTCTTTCTCTATAAATAACACATCTAACAAATATAAAGAAAATTTGAATAGTATTTCAGAAATCATCATTAATATGATTGTAGTTTCTTTCAATAAGGAATTTGTTACATGTATTGGTACTATTGTTACCAACTCTTAACAAATTTTATTACATGCTTGGAGAATGAAAGTTAATAAGAAAGAATGCATTCAGTTATTTAATGATGTGCATTTTATACAAGGGAGGCATGTTTGGTTCAACCAACATAGTAATAAGAAGTGCTTAAACTAATATAGTAATAAGAAGTGCTCCAATGATCTTAACTTGTGAACAAAGTTATACATACTTCACAGCATTTTGTAGATAAACAAATTAAGCATAATGAAATACATTGCTTTTTACAAAATGAAGCATAATGAAATACATTACTTTTACAAAATGAAATATAATGAAATACAAAATGAAGCATAAGGAAATACATAACTTTTGCATAATGGACTTTGCCAGTCACGTATGCATGTGTTCAATTACAAATTGCAAAAACTGTGTTTGTTCATCATGACGATCATAGGCTTTATCAGTCGAGTATGTATGTGTTTGAATTTGACTTCACAATATTGTTTGATTTAGCTTTGATTGTTTTATTTTCTTTGCTCATTAGCTGGAATGCTTAGTACATATGGTTCATCTAATACTGTCGTGCATATTGCATCTAGAAAATCAATTGTTGTATCTTTTGTAAATTTAGTTAAAGCAAAGAAGTTGATAGAAGAGGGTGTCAATTCATCAAACCCTGGGGACGATTTTTAACTATTTCAATTGATGGCTTAAAACGTGCAAGAAGCTTATTGAGAATCTAGACATTGAAAACCCCTTCACCTTTTCTACTGACTCTTATGTTACTAGGAATTCAAAAAAAATAATTATTTTTTCCTTTTCAATGGAATATTAGGTGTTGAACTTTATTTATTATTTTGTTTGTAAGAATTGTTAAATTTCTAATTAACATCTTATACCATTTACCATGTTTATATATATCATTATATTATATTGCTTACCATATTTTAATATTTATATGTATTATTATTTTATTGTTAATTAATATTGATGATTAAGAATATATAGTAGTTAACTTAAATTTATGATATTTTGATCCTATATAACACTAAAATATTAGGTTTGATTATCATTTTATGTCCAAAATATATTACTTTTCAAAGTTTAAAATATCTACCACGTGTTTTTTAACAATATGTTTAAAATTTTGAAAATATTTGACAATTTTTTGACGCTTCATTATATTTTCATGAAATTTTAATTTGTATGAATAAAGGTGTATTACTACTATGTGTAATAGGCATCATTAAAGAATCATTTGTGTATAAATCCATAAATTTAAACAAATTTATAAAGTTTAAATGCATTAGCTATTTAAACAAACTTATAATCAAAGGCAAATGAAAAATATGAAAAATCATATAAGTGTCAATTATAATTAAACTTAATTAGGATTAATAAGTACACTTAGCGTTAAAAAATTATAAACATTATTACTTTTAAGAAAACTATCACATAAAAAAATTCATTAAAATTTCCCTAAGAAAATATCACGTAATATGAAATTTTTAAAAATAATTTTTGCAACGAATATAAAATTCGTCACCAAATTTTTTACTTTTTTGTGATAATTTTTCTAATCATTGATACATGCTATCATATTACCGATAAAATTGCAAAATAAGTCGCAAAAAGTGAAACATTTAATGACGATTAATATTAATCGTTGCAAAAGGTATACATTAAGCTTAACTTCTATTGACGATTTACTTAATCGTCACTAAATGATATCACCTTGGTGACGAAATTGAAAAGTACGTAGCAAAAAGTTGAACATTTTGCGACGATTACTATTAATAATCACAAAATGTATTTATTGACCTTAACTTCTACTGACGATTTACTTAATCGTCATTAAATGATATCACATTGGTGATGATAATGCAATGTCGTTGCAAAAAGTTACACATTTGTTCACGAAACGAGTAAATTGTTGCAAAAAAGTGTATCCTTTTGCGACGATTCTTTGTTATCGTCACAAAATATTGTCGTTTAGCGACTATTGTGCAAATCGTCACTAAATGTTATACTTTTAGTGACTTTTTTTTGGTCGCCAATAGCTGTCTTTTACGTAACGTTTGGTTGCCATCCCCGGTGTAAAATCCTGTCATCTGAAGCTGTTTGATTGCTATCTTCCTCTTTTTGTCAACTGCCCCCAGTGAACAGAGACAAACATTTTTGTTTACCTCAAAACCGTAGGACAAGGGACTCCCATGTCCATGTCTCCAAAGCATTTTTGTTAGCCCTATCCTTTCTCTCTGTTGTCATATGCCCTGCAGCTCACCGCCGTCTCCCTCAACCGTCGAACCAGTCGTCGTCCGATGTCGATCCACAACTTCGTTCTGTCTCTTTTCTGTCGACCCCAGTCTCGGTGAACCTTCCGTCTATCTAAAACCAAAAGATGACGGAGGCGGTGATCAGGAAGAAGCCAGGAATGGCCAGCGTTAAGGACATGCCGGTCCTTCAAGACGGTCCTCCACCAGGCAGCTTTCCTCCGATCCGCTACGTCAAGAGGATCCCTAGCAGCGGCCCTAGCGCCATGGCCATCTTTCTCGCTGCTTTTGGAGTTTTCTCCTATGGCATGTACCAAGTCGGCAAGGGCAACAAGATCCGCAGGTGGGTTTTTTTCTTCATTTTTTTTCTCTTTTTATATGTTGAGTGATCTCGGGTGATTTTGGCCGAAGTCTTTTATGGTTTGTCTTCTGGTTTTTGGCTTCTTTTGATTTTGGTGCTGGAATTGGGATATTTCTGTAGCTAGTATGATCACATTGAAGATTTTTGCTACTTTATCTGCCTTAAAACCTCTCTGTCACCGTTTGGTTACTTCGCCATAGCTAATTTCACTATGAGTTTTCCTTTACTATATAGGTTTTGTAGTCTGAGTGGTGATTGTATTCAGAAATTTACGTTGAAAATGGTGGCTTTTGGTGGTTATTTTCATTCTGCTGTCTATGTTTAATTTTTCTTCTAAAGGTTTTATTGTTGCTTTCTGTAAAATGGCGGAATTTCAGCAATTGTTTTCCTTTTTAAATTCTTTCGACGAGAGAAGACAGTAAGACCGGGTGGTTTTAATCATTTCCTTGATTGAAATGGCTAGAAAATACAATTTTGTTGAGTCCATTCTAATGTGGTATTACTACAAATGACCATCTTAATTTCATTTTAGAAGAGTCTATTGGTTTTGAATCTTGTGATCTTTTAGAAAATAGATGGGCTCTACATTTTGAAGAATTCTGCTGACACTACTGCTTTGAACTTCATCATATGACTAAAGATTTTATGTTATTAAGTCACACGCATATGCTTTTGACTTCCAAGGTATGGGATTTTTGGTTATTCCAGAATAAATTAATTAAATACATGTGATTCTCTTCTTTGGATCTTCAAAGGGGTCATTTAGGTACTAAATTGAAATCTTACTCATTTGCTGATTTCACATATTAAGGTTTGTTTGTTGTATAGATATAACTAGAATATGGAACAGAAGTAGAACATGATGGGAGTAGCTGTGAAACTATTTTTGTAAAAGATATCCTTTTGAAGACATTTTGGAATACATTCAAATTGCTTCATGCTGGTGCTACAGGAGCTTGCCTGGCGTTTTATACCTCAGTGAAGTCCAAGTCCAGAACGTCACATTCTTGCCGGTGGTGAAGCCTCCAACCAGCAGCAAAACTCTGTTCCTTGATTCCGTTGAGTTCTTTAGAGAGATTGTTACAGGTAAAAGGTTGGGCGTTCTTGAGTTTGATTAGATTTAACGGCAGTTATTCGTAGAAACAATCGAAATAAGAGGTTGACTACTTTACAATAATCGCCAATAGATCTATTGAATTTGTGGCTAAGAAGGTGAAGTTCAGAATTTAACAGAAGGAAACAGGGAAATTACATGTTGTGAAGCTCTCTGATTAGAAAACAAGTACTGTCCTAGCATAAACACATTCTAGCATAACCAATCCTTTTACTCTTAATCTTGAACAGATTAAGCATACCATTGTAATGTGGTTTTGTAGCTTTTGCTATGAGTGATACAATATCTTTTAATATAGTATTTTTAACCTTTGTCTTTGTTGGTGTTTAGGTTAGCTGGGTTGTTGTTGCTGGGTGAGAGGTTGCTGAAGCTCCAAAAAGAATCTTGTGTTTCTTTTGAAAGGTAATTCAATTGTGTTTGGGAACTTTGCAGTATGGCTT
>JANIJH010000224.1:30693488-30720919 GCA_024520975.1 Erythroxylum areolatum
TGGAAAATAAGTTTACAAATAGAAATTTTCTGTTCAAAAGTTATTGTGAAGCTAGCCTTTTGGGATCCCGGTTCTTTTTGAAGTTTTTTTGTACTTTAATCATTGGTTCTAGGTCCCTGTAATAGTGTAGTGGTCGTTGGTTGCTATATAATAAGCAATAATGGAGGATTAGTTAGCTAGATGGTTACACAGTAGTCGCTTCGGATGGACCTGGAGAGTATCCGGTGATTACGGAATCAAGGGTTGGGAATGATGGAGTTGGTGTCACTTTCACTCCTGGGACTATTGCCTATGTTACTACTAGAGGTCCTTTTGTTTTTCTTCCAAGTTTTAGTTTTTTCTTTCCATATTTGCGGATAACGGTGCAAGTTCATCGCGAGGCAATTTAAGATCTTTCTTTACTGAGATGGGTTACTCTGAATCACTTGTTGATAAAGTGATTAAGGAAAATGGTATGTAATGCACGGACATGAACAGGACTGGAGTACACTGTTTGTAAGCGGGTTAGATGCACACGATCATATGGGGTTATAATTGGCCAAACATGAGGAAAGTTCAATTATTATAGTGGTGATGTTGCATTTTCCATGTGATCTACATCCAAAATTACTGTGGATATACTTTATGTTTTTCAAGATTTTATTCTTTTAGGGATAAAATATCATGTAATGCAAATACTTTTCCTGTATCTTGTCTTAAATCTAGGTGAAGACAATGTTGACTTATTATTGGAGATTCTCATTGAATGCTTCGTAAGTAACTGATAGTTCTGTTTTTAATGGTAACTCTTCTCTTCATTTTTCTGTTTTCAAATTGTTTTCTTCTCGGAGAGAGTTTGTGGTTAAGTACATTTCATAGTGATTATAAATCTTGGATAACAATCTGCATCAGGGAAGACACCATCATTTCTTGTCGCAGCCTTAGATTTATAGTTCTCTTCAACATGTTCATGTTCTATTCATCTTAAGCTGTTGTATGCTCGGACTAGGGATATCTAAGATAGTGTACGCAAGTACCTTTTGTTTGGTTAGCCTTGTTTCTTCATTTTCTCCCGTGGTTTTGTATCACATTTCCAAATGGTTAGAAGTGCATTATTCCACGGATTCTATTACTCTTTATCCATATGCTTAATCGTCAATGTGGATCAAATAGTCTCTTGATAGCATGTCTCAGTAATCATTAATTTTCCATGTTGTACATATGAGGATTCCATTTTATGCTTAACCATCATAAACAATTTTAGAATTCCATATTACCGGACTTAGATACTCTTTGTTGGCATATTTTCGCAATACAGTATTGAGGAGATTGAATTCTACTTGATCTTACAAAAAATTTCGGTTATAAGGAGTAGTAGTGGTCAACAGTTGCTAATGGAATGGCTTGATGGATCTGTTCACGAGGACATATGCTTGTGAAGTATATCGAGTAAACTAAGCTTTTATTAAAAGTTCCCTCTGTAGCTTATAAATTAAATAATACATTCCTTTTGTTTCTAATCTTTGGTTATTGGGTGAAATATTTTAGTTTTCTTTATGAACAAGATATTTCTCAATTTCTAACCTACTTTGGTATGGCAGGTTCCACAAAAGGCAAAGTCTAATTCTTCAGATTCATTGGATAGTCTGTTCAATGACAAAGACACAAGCACTCCTGCTGAATACTTCACTTTTGTTCAACCAAAAGTGGTATGCTTCTAATACTTCTTCAACGTTTTGCTTCATGAATCTTTCCTGCTAGGTATTTGGAACAACTTGTCTGTGTTAAAACAATTTCTGTCTAATAAGATTCTCTTCAGTCTATTTAATCATTATTCATGAGGTTCGTTGCAGGTGCCTTTTGCGAAATATAGCTTATCCTTTTGTTTATTTTATGATCTATATGCACCATCTCTACATTTCATCCTCATGCATCCATTTATAAATTGTGGCTCTATTTCTTGAATGATTTTATTGCTTATTTTGCTAGACAATTCCTAGGCTTTACTGGTTAAATATTAAGCTTGCCTACTTGTTGTTCAGCTTCGTTCTTCAAATAAGGCCCTGATATTATTGCCATCATCTATATTGACATCAATGATTGTATTCATCGATACTAGTTTCTAAATGATCCCTTTATTGTGGCTTAATAAAGTTACCCTTTTTTTAGGAGCCAGATGTATTTGATGAAGTTTGCAATGACAAAAGGAATTATTTGCTAAAGATGGATTTCTCTGCAGATGAGGTTGAGTTTGCCATGGATAAGCTTGGTATGAAAAAGTTTTTTTTAATGCATGTATTTACTTTAGGGTTGTGGAAATTGTATCATTATTTTAAAACTATAAGTTGACTCTTCTTAATTGCAGGGCTTACCCTTATGATTAGACTCTCAACTCCCTGGGAAAAATGGGTTTGCATGTTATTTTTCTTCACCATGAAACTTAGAACATTTTGAAACTGTGTGTGGAATAAAATCTGGAGAATAGAAACTGCAATTCTTTCGTCTGTTTGCCAAAATGAAGTAGGATCAACTAATAAGTTCTGACGGGTATTCAGTCTGATGCTGTTACTTAAATGTGTGTTTCATTAGCCAAGTCAAGTGTTTCATCAGCAGACCCTTTTAACTCTGAAGAATCCAAATATGCATGCTAAATTCTGTTGCTTTATAGACAACTTTGCCCATGTCAGATTGGATTTTATTGTATAAAATTCATATTTTTACCAATAGTTGCACCCTTTAGATTGTCTTTTGATATAGCTCCTGGAGTCTCAAAAACATTACTTTTCAACTGAGTAACAAACAAATGATCAATTTCAATCCACTTTAAATAACTAGTGAAGGATAGCCTATTATTGATTTAAAAAAAACTCCCTTGAAGAGTTCTATGTTCCTTTTCTTGTCTTGATCTGCCTTATTTGGTTAAATTCTTGGTAATACTTAGCTTGCTTGATGACTATGTCTTGCATGATAAGTTATTCCTTCTTGTTTTTCGACAAACCATACACTTGAAATGTAAAATAAGAAGCTTTTCTTAGAAATTTCTTGTTGGCCCATGATGTTATCACTAGGGATGGATGCTCCAGTTTGTGAAGTAGTGGATTTCATCTTTGCTGCCCAAGAAGCTGAAAGATTGGACAATGAAATGGTTGATAATGATGATGCAGAAAAGAATGAGGTCTTCACTTCTTGACGTTTTACCAAAATCTATACAAGGATAGCGATTGCATTAGATAGTGCATTAGGATTGTTAAAGTTGTGGTTAAGTTATAGACCCCCCACCCGAGAAGAGAGAAGAAAATATAGAGATAGCCATTCTTGTGTTTCAGTAGTTTCTTTTAGTGATGTTAGTTGCATGTGAGTCGAGGCATTTCTGATGCATGATTCCTATCTTCTTGGATTCTGGAAATTATGTATGATTAGCCGTGTCTCTTTGGTTTCATGGTATCCTGTACTTCTGCAGTAGTAGGTCACCTCTCCTTGCAATTCTCATAGACTCTACTGTAAGGTCATGAAGAGTAACCCCTTAGCCTACTATTCGATAAATAAACTTGATCAAATCAACTTCCATGGCTTTTTGCAGATTTATGCATATTACACTATTGTTGTTGTCAGATATGTTATATGCATAGTATTGAACAGCTTCTTTGCCCTTTTAATTTTCAGGATACGAGTAATGAAACCTTGTTTGGGACTATGGAGAAAACACTTCATTTGCTTCAATTGGGTTTCTCTGAGAATGAAGTTTCCTTGGCAATTGAGAAGTTCGGTATGTAATCAAATTCTCTGTAAATTCATGTTTTGGTAGGCTTGGCAGTGGGCTCGGGCCAAAGAAGCCCCTTTTAAAATATTTTTAAAACTTTTTAAAAATTGTGTATATAAAATTTTGGAATGAATAAGTTGAAACTAAATTTATTTTTAAAGGAAATGGACAAAAAAGATTATAGATAAGAAATACAAAATTAATTTAATTGATACAATTAGTTAATGAAAATTGTTTTTTTTTACTAAATGAATACATTAAATGTACATAAAATGATAAATTTTATAAGTTGAAAATAAATTCATTTTTAAAGGAAGTGAAGAAAAAAGATTATACATGAGAAATACAAAATTCATTGAATTGATGATACAATTGGTTAAAAAGAGTTTTTTAATGAATCAATATATTAAACATACAGAAAATGATAAAATGAATAAGTTGAAATTAAATTATTTTTAAAGGAAGTGAACAAAAAAGATTATATATGAGAAATAAAAAAAATTATTTATAAAAATGAGTTTTTAAATGAATCAATATATTAAACATACATAAAATGATAAAATGAATTCGTTGAAATGAATTCATTTTTTAAGGAAGTGAATAAAAAAGATTAATTCATTTAATTGATGATACAATTAGTTAATGAAAAATGAATTTTTTTAAATAAATTTATATATTAAGCGTACATAAATGAATAAGATGCTTCATTTTTTGTTTGAAAGTTCATCTAACCTTTTGACATTCATGAAAACTCTCAATTACTCAATTAGGTCGCCCTTTAAATAGCTAATAATGCTACTCTTTCAACTTCAACTTTTGCACTTAATTTTTTTAGAAATACCTTTTTCAAATTTGAGTTAGCTTAAGGCCATTGATGTGAGTTTATTTTTGCTTATTTATTCACATATTATTATGTGTATATTCAGCAAGATATTAAATTTAGTGCTTTATTGATACAATTTACAAAAAAGTTCAATTTACAAAACTACTTCTCTAGTCTCTATGAGAAATGCGAAATTCATTTAATTGATGATATGATTTACAAAATAAATTATCCAAATTTTTGAATCATATAATTTATAAAAAGTCGATGACATAATCAACTAATGTTAAGAGTCTTGGAGAGTGGAGAGTAGAATCAACAGATATTGAAGTTGTTTTTTTTAAAAAGACAAGTAAATAATTATATCTTCAATTACAAAAAAAATAATGCAATCATATGAAAAATAAGTAATTTCATAAAAAAAAGATTAAAGATAACAAACATGTAGTACAGGAAGGGGGATAAATAATCGTTATAGTTAAGATTGACAATTGTTTGTACAACTTTATTTGCATGTAAAAATACTATACCTAATATTGTAATAATTGCATTAAATGAATATTAAGCACATTATAATAATTAATAAACAATTAAATATATCTTTATCTTTAATATTTTATTGAATATTTTTCAATTAAATTAGTATGATTGGTCATCTTCGCATCAAAACCTATGGTAATATCATAAAATAGACACAATTAATATATTATAAAGGAAAGACTTTACCCTTAATATTTTTATCATCTAACTAATTTTTGACACACAAAGGCTTCCACAGTGTGAGGATGAAGCCGAGCATTGATGAGGACTAATAACCCGACTGCCAGTAGTAAAGGCAGATTCTGAAGCAACAATAGATGATAGAATTACTAATAGGTTTTGTGCAATTTCTTGCACAATCGAAAAATTATTTTCACGATTCTTCCACAATAACGATATATCAAATTCCACGCCTTCAATTTCGGCCAAATAATCTTTCGTTAAATATTTATCCAACTCTATCATACTAAAAGAAGTTCTAACCCTTTTTTTATATGAATTGTATAAATGAGAGTAACAAACTGCTTTTAGAAGATGATCCCAAACTTGCACCTAAAGTTGGAGCTAAATAGCCTGAACTATTATGATCCTGAATTTTGTACAATTTGAGTTGATAATCATTAAATAAATCATACCATAATTGTTTAATGACATTAACATGCTCTTAAACTCAATCACCATACAAAACGTTATATATAAAATTAACTCCCTCCTTTTTATATCTTGAGTCCAACATAGATATGATTGTCGCAATATGTTTAACTACATACTAATAAGGATTAGGTTTCTTCGTCATCTAATCCATCATAATTTGGTTCACTTTACTAGAATCAAACATCCAATTAGATATAGCTTTTCTAATCTTATACATATTGCTGAAGCAACTGTGCAAAGTTGAATATTTTGTTTTCGAAAGCAATTTAGTAATAGTATAAAATATATCCAATTGCGTACAAAATTCTTTAGCCATCTCTCATTGCTTTTTTGTAGACAGGCAAGTGTTTTGAGAATTTTTTTGTCTCAAACACCTCAACATATAGGATTGTCGACTCTAACCTCTAAAAGGTTAAGTTCCATCTAGTAGGACAATCCAATACCAACTTCTTTGTCTTCAAAATGCATAGTTGTCGTGCAATATCTTTAGATTTTTCAACTCTTTTAGGTGTGTACTCCAATATACTACATTATCCTGAATTGAATATATTGCTTCCTTTATCATTTCCAACTTATCCATAATCAAATTCAAACTATGCGCAAAACAAGGCATATGAAACTTCTCACCAACCAATAAGCTCTCAACTTGTAACTTATCACTCACCCTTTCAATCATAACATTGTTCACGCTACAATTGTCAACTATTATGGTGGATAACTTTGTATCGATATTCCAATCTATTAAACACTCGATCAACATGATTGTCAACCTTTTTCTTATATGTGATGACACATAAATGAAAAAATATCAATCATAGCATAATCAAAAAATAAATGTAACAATATTAAAAAATATAATTTATCTTGGTAGTTTACTACATAGAGTCCAGTTACTGTCAATATAACGTGTTGCCACTATTATATAAACCTTCTTTCAGTTATTGACAATCTATATGTCTGTTGTGATATTAACCTATCCATCAATACTTGACAACACTTTTAAAATTTCTCTTTTTATTCTTGTATATCTTCATAATTTCTTTCTCAAGATATTCTGAGTTGGGATTTTGAAGGTCGGTTACAGTGAACTTTCACTGAGTAAAATCTTAAATCTTTTGCTATCAATTATAAATAGTTGATGTTCATCACCAACAACCATACTAGCTATCAAGAACTTTGATATGTTGTTGTGATAAGTTGTAGCAGTTATTTCATTATGCCCTTTCATCAGGACAGGGGTAAACACTATTTGACCTCCTAATACGATCTTCTTTCTATTATACGAATCCAAATGTCTCTTTAAATGTGAGATTTACCTTTTGAACTCCTAGTCAACATCTTGTGAGAATATTTACATTTAACTTTCTTTACTTTGTCCATTAATCTAGTCTTGTTGAAGTGATTCCAAACATCACTTTTCAATGGACAAGGACTCTATCTTTACTTGGTATGAGATTAGAAGTTTCCACTCGTACACTCTTTGGTACCATATTGGAGCTTTCTACTGAAGGACTATGTTCATCCACTTGAAATAATCAACATATACGACTATATAAGTTATTCATAAACATTTACATGTATACATATAAGGGAAAGGATCAAAAAATGAAAAGAACGCTACGCGGAGCAATTTAAAATGTATCTGTGACTTACATGGTCGTGTAATTGATCGTGTAAGTCGCTTTGATTGTGGGACACAATACACGGTTGTGTATGTGTTCTTATGGGCGTATATGCCACATTGTGAGTCATTGTGAAATTTTTTTGCGGGCTTGCGTGGATGTGTATGTGATCATGTAATGTGTAAGTCACTGTGAAGTTTTCACGGACTTGTATATATGACTGTGTAAGTCACTAAATACATGAGCAAAAACCAACAAACACAATCCACAAGAAATTGATTCATTGAACAATGGCAAGCTTAGTTCAATTCAAAGTCCATTGGAAGTTGCATGAAGGACTTGCCTTGGTGGGTGGGCTAGGACACAGCCAAGGAATGGGAGTTGGGAGGTGACATTCTGGAGATCAAAAATATAAGAAGATGACACATTGACACTTGGTGGAGATGAAGAAGAAGACGACAGGTGGCGAGAGCTGGGTGTGTAGTAGTCAAAGGAGATATTGCCTTTGCCTGAAGATTGAAGAAGACGATGCTAGGGTGCAATGGTGATCGATGAAAATGAAGAAGAAAAAGAAAAAGAGAAGAGTTTGTGTATGTCGTTTTACTCTAGGTTAAAACTTAAAAACATAATCTAATAAACCTAAAATTACGTTTTGCAATGAGCACAAAAAGATATCATTTTTCGAGTATCAGATTAACAACATATCCGTCCAAAATGACGTAATTTTTCCATGGGAAAAAGCCTGGCCTGAGGCTTGACTTTTTTTGGGGGGAGGGGGGGAAGCCCAAAACTCAGTCAATGGGCCTAGTTCTGTTGACTTTGGGCCGGCCTGACCCAGCCAAATTCTCTATCTATGGTTTTGCAACAAAATGCTATTTTTATGGTACAGTTTGAATCTTGGTGTTGTACAGTTAAGTTTTGTATAATAGGTGTAACTTGTCAAAATTGTCATGTTTTGACCCACCTCTTTTTCTTACAATTATTTGAGTTTTAGTTCACATTTCTACTGAGTTGAAGGTGCTTATTGTCTATTCATCATAATCATTTGTTTCCCACCAAGGATAACCTGTTATTTACGTTCCTATTCCATATGTGACGAGCAGTTTGCC
This sequence comes from Erythroxylum areolatum, assembly GCA_024520975.1. Classification (NCBI taxonomy): domain Eukaryota; kingdom Viridiplantae; phylum Streptophyta; class Magnoliopsida; order Malpighiales; family Erythroxylaceae; genus Erythroxylum; species Erythroxylum areolatum. The sequence goes on from JANIJH010000224.1 coordinate 30,701,976, forward strand.
ATCTTTCAGGATCCGAAATTCCAATCTCAGAGCTTGCTGATTTGATTTGCGCCCATCAACTTGGTGAAGAGTATACAACGGTTAAAAAGGTTGTTGTTTCTCATGAATGATCATTAAAATTTCTAGTTCACAAGTATTATGACTTAAAAGTCTTATCTCTATATTGTTCTTCCTGTTTTTGGAATTCTTTTTCGTAACGATCTAAGTGCTCTTTATTGTTCAATATTTTAACAAACTCATTGGTGTAGAAAAGATAGAAAGTATGTTTTTGGTGTTGAGTTAAAAACTTAAAATGGTTTAAGTTGGTAAGTGTTGAAAATTAGAACATTTTGTGAAGGAAATCCAGTGCAGTTTTTGCGTAACGAACCAGAGAAATTATTTAAGTTTTCACTTTGTTTCCTTGGCTATACGCTTAATGCAATTGCTGTACATGCTCCAAATTTTTTATCAGTCTGATTTGCTGCTAATTTAGCTTCTATCTTGTTCTTATGCAGCATACCCCTAAGAATTTCAGCGAGAAGAAAACGGTAAGAGACATCTTGTGTGGTTCAGTAAGAATAAAAACTGAGGATTTAAATGTAGATGGTAGTTCCAGATCAAAAGATATAACAGAGAAGCCTAAAGGTAAAAGACCAAAAGAAGAGGATGAATACACTGAGGACTATCCGGATGCCCAACTAAGGAATTTTCGGTTGGAAAAAAACAACAAAAGAAAAAGGCCAAAACATGGATGTACAGAGGGTTCCAGCTCCTATTCTGAACCTTTATGGTTAGAACAAAAATTTGATGTTAGAATCTCTGCGATTGATATGTCCAAAGCTTTCAGATCGGACTCATGCAGTAATCTCAACCGGATGGTAACTAAACCCCCATGTTTTTTCTATGGGCATGTTGTGAACATTTCATTGGATGTTTGGAGAAAAATGTCGCAGTTCTTGTATGCAACCACTCCTGAATACGTGGATACTGAGTTGTTTTCGGCATTAGGTAGGACTGAAGGCTACCTACACAATCTGCCTACTGAGAATAGGTTTCATGTACTTCCAAAGCCACCAATGACCATTAAAGATGCAATACCAGGTACGGAAAAGTGGTGGCCATCTTGGGATGCAAGGAAGAAGTTTAGACAGATTGGTTTTCAAACAGATGGAGTATCTAATCTCTGTGAAAGGCTCGGAAAGGATATAAAAGATTCTCAGGGTTTACTTTCAGATGAACAGAAGAGAGGCATCCTTCACCATTGTGAGGCGTTAAATCTTGTTTGGGTTGGTCCAAATAAATTAGGTCCCATGCAGCCTGAATATTTGGAGCTAATGTTAGGCTACCCGGTTAATCATACTCAAACTGGTGATTGTAGTTTGGTAGAAAGGTTGCATTCTCTCAAATACTGTTTCCAGACAGATACATTGGGATATCATCTCTCAGGATTGAAGTCTATGTTTCCAGAAGGAATGACAATGTTGTCAATTTTCAGTGGCATTGGAGGGGCAGAGGTTGCATTAAACAGACTTGGCATCCATTTGAGAAGTGTGGTTTCGGTTGAAACATCAGAGACCAACCGGAAGATATTAAGAAGGTGGTGGCAGTGCAGCGGACAAACTGGAGAATTGGAACAGCTAGAAGATATAGAGAAGCTAACAAGCAGTAAGATTGAGAGACTAGTTGAGAAATTTGGCGGCTTTGACTTTGTCATGTGTCAGAACTCGTGTCGTCGCCTTTTGAAGGGTCCAAATGTTGAGATATCTTCCGCTTTTGACTTCTCTTTGTTCTGTGAGTTTGTTCGTGTCTTGCGACATGTAAGGAATGCAATGCAAAGAAAGAAAGTGACGATTTGAAGCATCTTTATCCTCATTATGCACATTTTATATTTAGACAGACATCACATCTTAGTAGGGAAACTTTGTTTTGTCGCTAATCCCCTCTCTTCTCTTCTTCTGTGTGTTGTCGTCTCCAGTCGCCATCTTGTTGCTACCCCTCAACCCTTATGTTTATACCCATCTACCATTATGCTTTACAATTTTATAAGGATAGGAAAGGAACTCGACAGGAATCATAAAATCTATTATTTTATATGTAATAAAATCCACTAAACTACAATCTCTGGGCCAAAGTATACATATATATACTACTGAGCTGAATCACATCACACAATAAGGGGGTAAAACCCAAATAGGGATGGAGCCTAATGACAATGAAAACCCAGGTTTGAATACGACAATTTTAACCAGACGAGCCTTTTCAGGTTGAGCAGCTACAAGCGGATGTGAGCTCTCTTGCCTCTGCATTCTGAGGCTCACCTTCCTTCAAGCAATCTATGGGAGGTATAGTGGCTGTCTCCTGAGTCCCATAAGCATTCCAACAATAAGGGTCATCCACCAACTCTCCTTCATATGGGAGGAGTTCAACTTCTGACAGGAGTATATTTGTGCAGGCTACAGTGTCACTGCAAGCAAAATGGATCGGTGGGCTTCTTACATCGTAAGTGCCTTTGATGTTCCTGTAAGATACTTGATTCACATGAACAGCTGAGGTCTGGTTCAGACAAGCTTTTGACATGCAGTAGTATTGGTCTATAATCATGCAGTTCCTCACATTCTCCATCTGGATGTTCTGGAAGGAAATGGCAGACACACACCCCTTCCCTCCTTGCCATGTCTTGATTCTGAGCCCATTATCTGATTCTCTTATCATGCTATTTCGGACTGTTATGTTTGAAACACATGCCTGAGCATTGTGCATTCCCAAACTCCCAATGCTGCAGGAAACAGTTTTTTTTTTAATAATAAAAATGAACTTGGAAATCCTACCACATATTATATTTCTGATGCAGGTGAGCATATATGGTTTATAGAAATCAAAGCATAAGGTTTTCTGTTTTTGTCATCAGCTCTTAGTTTTATTGTCTAATTGTCTCTTCCTCGTATATAATCGGAAAGCAACAAACGTACATACTACAAAAGAGATAAAAAGGCAGGGCAGAATATGAAACCTTGTCAAACAATTATTAATCTAATCTAAATTCATACTTTTAGAAGAAAGTGTTGTAAAGAAGCAGAAGTAAGTTGTTAGCTGTTGGACAAGTCCTAATGGCTTGTGGGTTGTTGCTCAAAATTGTTCACTCACTCTCACGGTCACACCACGAGATACCTCCTAAAGTTGATAAAGAAAGGAAAAACGCAGCCGAATGTTGCTTTGGAAATCAACACAAGTGAGGTTGAGGGATAAGTACCTAATCCCGTGACTTGGACCGCAGGTAACATCCTGTATGTCAACATTTGAGCAACCGGGTCCAATTGATATGCAATCATCACCTGTTCAAAATCATTAAGAATGATAAGAACATGTACGACATCAGAATCAATTAGATAGACTTTATATCACAACTGCAAAGTTAAGGATTGTGTCTCATACTCTCATTTAGATATTTCTCTACTATTTGTTTTAGTTTAAGATTGAGGGTAAGTAGAAATCGGATTACACTAACCGTTTGTAATCATAGAGTTGTATATTCCAACTGAGTTGGTGTTCTCTAAGTGGATTCCGTCGGTATTGGGGCTAAGTTTAGGGGAAGAGATTGACATCTTTGCAATGAAAACCCCTTCACAGCCGTCAAATTTCATGTGGAATTGTGGGCTGTTTTGGATTCTTAAGCCACTCACCACTAAATTGGAGCTCATGAAGAATCGAATTAACTGAAATCAACCATAAATATGAGCTGTTCAGATGGGAAAAATGGTACTCCTATTCAAATTTGATTGAACAATTTATACTTACTGCAGGGCTGTCACAAGGTCCTTTTGAAGTCGATCCATTAGGACCCTGAAATCACAATATGAGTGAATATATTAGTGACAGTTCATTTTCTCAGCAGAAAAAAGAGCAGAGCAAGGGAAAGTTCTCCAATTTGTAATCATAAAAGGTAAAACAGAGTTGATTAGTTAAGCGTACCCTGTGTGGTTTGCAAGGAAGATCCCACCATTGCTCTCCATTCCCTTCAATGGTACCATCGCCAGTGAGAGTCATATCATTAAGTCGGTAAAAAACAAGCCATTGCTTTGCGCTATCTGCTTTTGGCCATGAATCTGGTCCGTCAGGAGGCATAAGGCAACCATCCACCTTTATCAACATCACAATTCTGGATGAGCCAAATAATGCATGAAAATGTCAATAGACTTGAAACAGATCAAAAATAGAAGTTGTTTACCTGAAAGACAAGTCCTGGTTTACATGGCCCTGAGAAAATTGTTGAGGTGATCATGTAAGTGTACCCTGAAGGAGCCAGAAGAATAGCAGATTCTACCGCACATGCGGCTTTCCAGGCCTCCCGAAATGCGGCAGTGTCATCGGTGGAACCATCCCCGACAGCACCATAGGACGTCACATCGAATGTACGGGCAGAACTGGCGTTACCAGGATCGTTGGGATAAGGGTCCGAAGGAATTGTCGGTGGATCATACGGTGTTGAAGGATTAGGATCTGCAGGAACAGGGGAGTTTGCAGGTGGTGCTGAAACAGGGGAGCCTTTGGTTTTGTTTTTGCGCTTGTGAAAATGGTACCTTCCTTCTACATTGCTTGAATTCTGAAGGAAAAGGGTCGCTGCTATTAAGACGAGTAAAGACCAGCGAACGATCTCCATGAACAGAGATGGACCTGAACTTGAAGGATAGTTGTCTGGAGTACCTTCAAGCACACCAAGAAGAGCAAAAAGATCAAAAGCTTGTCAATGTGATAGCTAGAGCCACAAGCTACAAGCTCTTCTTCTCTGGAGGATTTAGCAGTGACAATACTTAGCCTCCTCCACTGATGTTGTTGTCGAATTTAATGGAGGAGAGACAACAGATGAGAAATGAAAAGTATTCACTACCGGCAGTGGAAATCTTTAAGTGAAGTGCAAAGTTTTAAGGACCACTATGGAGCAGAAAAGGCTTTTAATTTATACTCCCCCATGAGTTCCTTTGAAAACCTGTTGTCATGCATAGGTTCGACACGTGTAAAATCCCAGTTGATTGAAGGTTACACTTACATATTTCCTCTCCCATAAACATTAGAACTTAAGTGTGGTCCTCTGGCTTCTTGCACTCTATCGTTTCAATTCTTTCAAGTATTGTTTCTAATTGCCTAAAAAGGTTAAGCTTATGGGACGAGGAAACCGCTTTGCATCTTCAACAGTATCGGCTTGTGACCTGCTTCTGCTTGCAGGCTCAAAGTTTTCGGCAGAAACTGCCAAAAGCAGATGTATATGCTTTTGTATACTGGTATGAAAGATCCATAAAGGAAAGAGACTTCTTTTTTTTTTTTTCTTTTAATTTGGTGAATCATCCCATAACTATGATTAAGGATGGCATGTAAACAGCAGACATGTTGAGGAGCATTAAAGAGCAAAATGTCGTTTCCAGGCCGCCCTTATTGAAACTTTGAACAAAGACGTATTTTCAGTTGTACTCTCACAGAATTGCATGAAATAGGTCAGGAATTCACAACGATTTCCTTTGTTTCTACTCGAGTTACGTTGTAGTCAATATTGTACTCGGTGAAACTTTAGCTGGTTATGGTCCTTAAACCCATATTGATTATATCATACAACCCTTTGAAACAACCTTCTCCAAGTAAACTGATCTTTTCTAGGAATGACAAAAATCAACATGTGAAGAAAGCCATCACTCTCTGTTGAAGCCAATTACATGAGATCCGTAGGACGTTCATCAGTTCGCGTAAGAAATGGAAACATGTTTAACTACGGCTTCTCTCTAACCCAACTTGGAAAGGGTATCTCGTATTGTACATCCGAAACATTTTGGTAGGATTCATGTGGTTCTTGCTATTGATTTGTTCGTAGCAGAATATATGCTTGCGGTCTAAAGCATATATTCTATCTCAGATATGGAATTGCGCTTTTAAGAAGATCAAAAAAGGATAACCCATAAGTGAAGGGGACTGGACTAACCAATTTCTATATCAGGTCGATAGTGTTTTACATCATTAATCACATGCTTAAGAACTATTATCCCTAACACTCACAACAATAATTAAGCGTTGAACTCTGTGAGGGATGTGCTCTGGTTGGCAGGGGAACCCCCATTTATTGCAAGTATACGTAGATGTCACATATCTCATCTAGTCATACATAAACAGATGAGAAATTGAAAAGGATAGAAACTTGGGTGTGTTATTGCGCGTACGATATGGCATGTACATTACATGCACTTACAATGTAGTGATGAACGTGCCTTGATGTAAAAGCAAATATTACAAATCTCGTGACTCTCCATTGTTGTCTAGCTGAGCTCTTTGTGGCCATAGAAATAGGGAAGTTTGAGTAGTAGGTCCACGACAACAGAATTAATCCAATCACGGGTGACTTCAAGGCCTCCTCCATTAGATATGGTCCATGAATTACTTGACCAGAAAAGCAGGCGGAAAGTAACCTATCCTCTAATGGAAGGATGAGCAGATTTCACATCTCATGTGCATCCCCATAATTCATTAACCGTTGTAATAGAGGTATAAACTCTAACCAGATATGTATGGCCTCACCTGGTAGGCTCCAGTTAGTTGTTGCGTTTACACAATCACGCAAAAGTACAGTTGTCCAAGTAACTGCAGAAATGTGACCAAGGCCACGCCATGTAAAACCAAACGAAGTTGATGGGATTGGGTGGAATTAGTTATGGTTTAGGTATATAATAAGTTTGGCGGCTTGTTATGAAGGGCATTTGATAAATGGGTGGCCAAAATGGTAGACTTTGGATTTGTTAAATGCAAATGTGTTTTTTGTCCTAGTCTGTCACGTGTGTAGTCTCACGGGTGGAATGTTTTGGAGGTTGCACTTTTTGTACCAGGGAGCGTTCTGTTGGTGGTTCCCGACTGTGACACCTAGGATTTGGCTATTGCACGCGCCATACGCGCTAAAATGATTGGTTAGGTCCGCCCTAAGATGGTCCAGAAAGAGCCATTGATGCATGTCTCTCTCGTCTTTCATAGTTCGAACCCAACGCACAAAAGGTAGGTTCACATGTCAGCTGATGTGAGGTGTTTGATGAAATCTAAGAAGACTCGCTGCGCAGGGACGTTTGCATACTGGAAATTCACGGGTTGATTTTGATGTGTGTCACGGGTGCCCATTAAAACCAGTAACGGATTTAGATTCTTAAACTTATTTGTTAGGACTGAAGACGCAATAGTACAAAAACATTAAAAAAAAATCATAAACACATTTTGTATATGTTTGAAAGACTTCTTTTAACTAGAATTTATGTGCCCAACAGTCATTCAAACATTTATTTCCACAACTACATACTTAATTTGAATGCACTTTTATATTTCTATAGTTGAATTTTTTTCTAAAATTCTTTTTAGAACTAGTGCTTAATACTCAATTAAGCATACGTTACATTAAATACTTTATGGATATGACAAATTAAACATCATTATTAATAATAAGTACTATGAAATTCCACATGAAAGAAATAAAATAGAATAAAAATAATTTCAAGTACTATATAATCCTTATAGCCTAACATATATACAAAATGTATCTACAATAATTGACTTCATAATAAGATTTGTAGTCATTTTTCTTGTAGGAACATATTCCATATTTACTTCTCTTTAAGTTGTTATATCTTCGACAAAATTGTACTTGATATCTATATGCTTGATTTCTCTTTAGCAACATTCCTAGTGACATCTAAATGATTTATGAAACACTAAGTCATATGGCTTCTTTCATTATTACTAAAAATGCAATGAACTCAAGTTCTATTGTTGATAAAGCATGCCTCTTACTATTGCTCTATTATTCAATAAGAAAACAAACTTATAGGTAGATTTCCTTTCATCTATGTCTCCAACCTAATCACATAAATATATCCTTCAATATGCAAATTACTTCATAAGATACTAGGTAATCTATGTCTCTTTATTAAATACTTTAATATTGTTTTCGTTGCTTTTTGATGTGCTTGTTCGAAACTTAAATGATATCTATTAACTCATCATCATCATCATCATCATCATTATCATCACACTCAGTCCGAAGTCCCGCAATGAAGCGAAGTCTAGGCAGGTCTAATAGTATGCAACTTTACTCCTATATAATAGAGAGACTGTTTCTGGTAGACTCACATGCAGATGGGACAGGAAAATAGTGATGCAGATTAACAGAAGAAATAAGTGATTAAGTAAAAACTAGCACTTCGAATATTTAAGTAAATAGAATTACAATAAAAGACAAAGACATACATGATGTTTAACTAGATCTGCTAGTACCTTACACCTCGTACAAACTGGCTCTTTTTCGTCTCTAGTCGCTCTAGGGGTTTTCATTGAGCAGCCCTGAGGATATGACAATCCTACATTGGGTTGAACTTCCTATGTGATACGTGTGTTGTTTACCCTTATCCTATCACACCATACTTTCCTACTTCTAGCAACTATCTTAGTGAGGGCCAACTCTGACATTTTTTTTTACCACTTCCCTCCAGGTCTTATAAAGCTTTCCCCTCCTTCTCTTGTAGCCACTCAAGTCTATTATCTCACAACACCGTACCGAAGCATCAGAGAGCATCCTGCACACATGTCCAAACCACCTAAGTCTTATCTTGCTCAACTTGTCTGCAACATTTGCCACTTATAATCTCTCTCTCACTACCTGATTCCGTACTCTATCTCTTATGGTAATATCACACATTTACCTAAGCATACGCATTTTTGCTACCACCAATTGTCTCGTGTATCTACGTTTAGTCGGCCAACATTCTGCTCCATATAGCATGGTGGGCCGAATTATCATTTTATAAAACCTCCATTTGAGTTTTACGGTGACATTTTTATCACATAAAATACCTGATGCATTCCACCATTTGATCCACTCAGATCTAATACGATGTCATATATTGCCATCGATATTACCATCTCTCTAAATGATGGATCTGAGATATTTAAAATTTGATTTCTTTGGTATGATATCAGTGACAATCGTTACCTCCGCCTATTGTACCATCTGGCTACCCGAGAAATTGCATTCTAAATACTCCGTCTTGGACCTGCTCATTATAAAGCCTTTTGACTCTAACACTTCTCTCCAATGTTTTAACTTGGGATTGACCCCCTCCTTGATTTCATCCACCAGGACAATATCGTCAGCAAATAATATACACTAAGGTACCTCTTCTTGAATATGTTTGGTAAGTTCATCTAATACTAATGTGAACAGAAAAGGACTTAAAGTTGAGCCTTGGTGTAGTCCAACACCAATAGAGAACGCTTCCGTGTCGCCTCCTACCGTCCTGACGCTAGTTAATGCTCCTTCATACATATCCCTAATCACTCTAATATACGTCATAGGAATGCTCTTTGCCTCCAAACACCACCATAAGAGTTCTCTAGGAACCCTGTCATATATCTTCTTCAAATTTGCAAAAACTATATGCAATCCCGTTGTCGTTCCCTGTAGCATTCCATTAGTCGCGAAGCAGATGAATTGCTTCTGTCGTGAACCTACCAGGCATAAATCTAAATTGGTTGGCCGATATCAAAGTAGCTCTCCGGATTCTCTTTTAAATTACCTTTTCTCATAGTTTCATAGTATGACTCAGTAGTTTGATGCCTTGATAGTGTTGGCATTGTTGAACGTCTCCTTTGGCCTTATATAAGGAGATTAACCAACTCAATCTCCATTCATCGAACATCTTGATTGACTCGAGGATCACATTAAAGATCTGAGCTAACCACTCAATAGCTACAGCACCTATTTGCTTCCATATCTTTATAGGGATATCATCCGGTTCTACGGCCTTTCCGCTTTCCATCCCCCTCAAAACTTTTGTAATTTCTCCCATTGATCCTTCCCCATAAGTACCTGTTTAGATATAGTCCCAACCTGGGGGGTTCCCCTAACGCTATGTTGACCAATATGTCTTCGTTATATAGGCCATAAAAGTATTTCTTCCACCTTCGCTTGATGTCTTGGTCATCTGTTAGTACTTGTCCTTTTTCGTCACGTATACAACAGACTTTGTTGAAATCTGTCACCTTACGTGCCTTATCTCTCGCTATCTTGAAAATTCTTTGTGCTCCTTTGACTGTATCCAAATCCCTGTATATCTGTTAACTATCCCTAATAATAAAACATGTATCTAGTCATTTGCACAATATAGTTTATCTTAGATGACCAACTGGATTGAAATATGGAATATTTTTTATTTCTTCCTCTTCTTGTGGCATTTTAAGACACTAATTATTTATCAAATGCTCACCTTTAATAATAGGTGTATCAGATGACTTATTATATATGAAATTGTTCAATTGTTTGTTCGATAAATGTAGATTGTGAAAGTGATAATAATATTCTTAAGTAATCTCTAGTGATCTTAACACTAATAATACATATAGGCTCACCGAGGCTTTCATCTTAAATGTAGTTAATAGTCAATATTTGATTTGTTTAACAAACTTATCATTACTTTCTATCAAAATATCATTTGGTTATAATGATAAAATCATATTTACTAGATTTTTTAATATAAACATGGCCGTCCTCATCAATCATTCTAAAATTATACGATATAATTAAACTGTGAAATTTAATATACAACTCCCTCAAAGACTACTTTAGATTATACATTAACTTTAACAATATATACAATTTATGCTTTTGGTTCTTCTGAATTAAACTTATCAATTACTTCGTATAAATTTCTTCATCTAATTCTTCATTTAATAATATAATTATATGATGTAATTTAAGATTTATGACAATCACCAAAGTTAAAAGTAATCAGAGTAAGCAAACCTCATAAATAGTCAATACTTTCTTATTATATGTATCCTTTTGCCACTAAATATGCACTATTTCTTTCACTATTAGGGTAGTTTGATTTCACTTATTTTTTTGTTATAATTTTTTATTTTTATTTTTATTTTCTAGTTTGGGAAAACCAAAATTTATGGGCCAAAGGCTTGAAATTAAAATGAAATAGAATGCCTTGAGGGTTTTAAATTTGAGAAAATACCTATAATGAATATTATTGGTATTAAAATACCAATAATGAGAAAATTAGTGTTCAAAAAATTGGACCATATCAACTTATTCAATTTTAATTATTAAAAACCGACCAACTCCTTAATTCGGTTTATTTAAATAATTCTTGAATGCAAAAATTGTCCTATTAATTCAAAATTAGTCCATTTTTAACCGATATTTCCTTAAAAGAATTACAAAGAACCAAGTCTTAGTTTTCTTTTCTTTTTTTTTTTTTAATATCAATCTTCTACGATTCCTTAACTTGTTTCAGTTGGTTTTTAATTCTATTTCAAACAATTTTTAGTTTTATCCTTTTAACAAGTTTTCTTGTTCAATCAAACCTCCGCAACTTCTTATAGTATTTCAATGATCGATACGGTAGTACTGTCAACTAGGCCTCCTAATTATTCCAGCTGTCATACTAGCTATAATTTGCAGCAAGGAAAATCTTCTGCGGAGGCAATGATGCAACTTAAGTAACAAGTTTGACATGTCGCATAAATTCAAGGGTGAAACCAAGATTGTTTGTTAAGAAGTAGAACATGGTCGAGTCTGATTTTTTGTGTTGCCTTTCAAAGGAAACACACTGGCTACTTAATAGCATACCTCAACTGATTTGTATGTTGCTTTGAATCTTCCAGAAAGCTTAGATTGCTCAAGGAAAGCTTGGATCTTCTTGATGGACTATGCAATTAGTTGCTGTTTCATAAGAGCAAAAATGAAAAACGTTATTAATGGTAACACCACAAGCATCAACCAGATAGCCATTGAAGTGGGAGCTAACAACTACATTCCGGATTGGTTTATGTACTTTTGTTCTTTGTAGACTAGATAGATATACATTGTCAGCTCATATATATATACTTATTTCCATTATAGTTGATAACAACCTTGTCCTTTTGTTTTGCACATGAATCCCGTGTTACTTTTGCCTATAGAACCCTCATACATCAAAGCATAAGTAAGTTTTAGTAATAATGTCTAGCTCAATAGTTTAATTGGCAAACTATCTCTCAAACATATTTTAATTTGTATTAAATGAGCTGGTTTTCCTAATTTAAAAAACTACATAAATAAATGGGAATTATGATAAATTAGAATTGTAAATTATATGTGTATATGTGTTATACACAAGTCCAGAAGCATCACTAATCATGTTTAGTTTGCAGGGACTGTGCTTTACCATATTTCAAGCCCAATCTGCTATCATAGAGCAACACTGAAATGCATAGATCATGTTTTGAAAATATAATAGTGAAAAGAAAACCCATAAGATATGTAAACTATAACGTCTGCAGCTATATGCTCACTGCCATCTATATGTTCTATGCACCTATTTAAAACAACATTTTTTTGACATAGAAAAAGAATATATTGATAAGTCCCTGGAAAACAGGACCAATGGACAATCTAGGGTGAGACCATCTTGATAGTATGCAGGCAAAAGATATCTTGGTACTTCATGTATAGTGCTAAATCATGATGTTGGAATGTGCTCCTAATTCCTGTACTTGCTAATAATGCAAAACAAAAGTTGCTCACTGTTTCAAGTAAGAATTAGCCTTCATCGCCAACCTTGTTAAATGTTCCCTACTGTCTCTGTTCCTGGCTTAGTTTCAGCTTCGAAGAGTTAGTATTAACCCAGAGCCGCTGCTTGTATCAGTAAAAAATGGCTACAGTGTTTCTTCTATCAAACTTACCAGAGCAGGGTAATACCCTGCAGTCCTAAATACAAAAAAGATTCAAAACAAAGAAAAATGAATTAGACTCGCCCAGAAAGGAGTCAGAAATTTCAACTTGACCCAGGAACTTAAGTTGGCATGTATTTATCAAACTAAATATCAATCAATCAAGTACTGGTTATTTTATAGCAGGGATTCCATTAACAACTTGCAGAGATAGTATAACAAATATTAGTGACATTATTAGCATCTGTACTAGAAAGAGCCTGGATAGATATGAACTTGATGATATAGTCAATATAACATGGCAGGTTGTGGAGAATCAAGGACATGTAGTACCTGGTATGTGTCAAATAAATGAAATGACCTTACATCACATACAAAAGGACCCGTAAAAATAGTCCATTCAAATATTTATTAGTTTTAGTCTAAGTTCTTGCTAATATAGTAATCAATTAAAAATTGATGATTATGTATCCATATCTATATGTTAAAGCTGACAAAAATATAAGATTATCTTTGTTCCTCTCTCAATCATAAGTTAACAGCCCCTACATATTGTATAGATAATAAACTATTTTGACAATTTTAGTAATCATATTGTAAACTATTTTTTATTATGTTTTAAAGTTGAAATTATAATAGAGAATATGAAATCATTACAAAAAGATCCAATCAATTTAACATCTTCTATTCATGATAATATTGATCAAACATAAAATTATTGTCTTCTTCCAAAACATCTAATGTAAATATTCATTATAACTGAATGCTCTATGATAGAATGTTTAAAAGAAGAGGAATTTATAGAATGATATTAAGGGTAATATTGCTTATTGCAAAAAGGTAAAATTTGATGCATATGAGAGGATTAAAAAATATTCACAGTATTAATTAAAAAAAGAAAATTAAGAGACTCATAATACTTCTTTTAAAGATAAGAAAGCACAACAAATATTAGATAAAGGAAAAAAGAAAGTTATTATTAATATATGTTATTTTGCAATGTAAAATAACTTAGACTAGATGGTTCTATCATTCATATATTCCTATAAATTCATTAAATTCACCCAATTTTTAAGAAGCAATGTATGTTACAACAATGATAAGTCTAATATTCAAGGCACCTTCCTATTATAAAATTCTTGTGCTTTTATTTTAAGATTTAAAAAAGGAAAATGAGTTGGTTGTAGATATATATATGTATAAGTCTAATTGGAGAACAAGAAGCTAAACTATTTTGATAAATCGGTAGCTTGATTAAAGATAAAGAACCTTGATTACTTTCTTAATTTATTGTAATGTTGGAATAAGTTCTAACAAGTCTATTGATGCTTTTGATATAGTAAAAAGTGCTCATACTTTATTTTGATTGTTTTATGAAATTATCGAGTTTGTTGGATTAAAAATATTGTGCACTTCATCACAGACAATGCAGCTAATTATATATTAGTTAAGTTCTTGTTATAAAGAAAGTATGAGCATATTTATAAATCTCTATACACCGTTTATTATATAAATCTCATTTAAAAAGATATTAGTTATATAGACCCTTTTCTAATCTTGCCTCACGTCCATTTAAGAGCATCATTTTTATGTCTAATCATATTACATTTTTGTTTTGGTTAAGAAAGCAGGAAGATTGGTTAAGATTGGGTGCCTTACTGCTCTTAAGTTTGCAACTACATTTATAACTTTGAAAAGTGTATATGATCATAAACAAGTACTTCAAAACTTAGTGACAAATAAATACTTTTTAAGTCATAAGTGATCAAAGGGTGCGAAATAAAAGATATTTAAGCTATTATTCTAGATAATAAATTTTAGGATGCTTGATTAATTATTTTGAAGATGGTGGCTCCACTTATATGATTATTAAGGACTGTTGACTTAAATGAAAAACTATCTTTGGGGTATATATGATAGTATATATAAACTTTGGAAAATAATTATGGATCTCTTTAAAGGGGAGGAGAATTTGTACAAGCCTTATAAAGATATTCCTGATCGATGATAGGACAAATATCTTACTTAAAGGATCTACTTAACAACTTACTTTCTCAATTTTTATTGCTTATATAGTCGAGACATATGTACAAATGTTGATATTATGGATGTCTTTTTTGATGTGATTGAATGAAAAAGTGTATTCACTAACGAAGAGCAATTAAAGGTAACAAATGAAATTAAATTGTATTGTGAAAGCTTATTGAGTTTTGCTCGATCATTTGTAAAGAGAGAACTTGTGATGAAAAATGCAGCCTAGTAAATTTTCATATTTTTAGTTTATTATTTACTTGTTAATAATATTTTTTATTTTTATTACTAGCCATTTAAAAAATATATATAAGTGGTGGAGATTATTTGATGAAAATGCTTCAGCAATAAGGAAACTTACTATTAGATTACTTAGTCAAACAACTTCTACGTTAATTAGAACATTTTTGATCATATTTGTATGAAGAAATGAAATCTTTTGAAATATCAAATATTCAATAACATTATTTATGTCACCAATAATTTAAGGATAAAGAATACGTATTTTATTGATTGGAATTTATTTTTCAATAATTATACCTTATTATTATTAATCATATAATTTCTTTATTATATATTTAGAGCACTTAGTGAGAAGAAAATATGTGATCTAGTTGATATTAATTATATGGACTATATTGATTTTTGAATTCAAGAAGAAAGATTATCTGATCTTAATTATAATATACTTGAAAAAGTGATTTATGAAGAAAATGCTTTTGTCGTGATGAATAAATTAAGAACATTTATTGATGATTTATTGTTATTTTGTTTTTTATATTTCAAAATTAAAAGTATAATATATTATGGTAAAATAATTTAATAATTACTGATTTGTAATTTATTTAAATGCAGTAGACGATGTTAATATAGATAATTTAAATGAAAGTGGGGTTTATGAGCTTTTAAATAATGTTGAAGAATTTAAAACTTTTAATGATGATACGACATAACCTTTTTCTAAAATATAATTTTAATTAATTATATATTTATATATATATATATATATTTATTTTAATAAAGTATTTTATTTTTGTTTATTATTATAATTTTTATTATTTATTTATTATATATTAATTTTATGATGATTTAATAAAAGTTAAATCCAAAGTTTTGAAATTCGTACCATACTGGGTGATACCGGGCAGAATTGGCTGAAAAAGGGTACAAAAATGAGTGCTCCGGTATTGCGTTCGTGTACTAGTCTGTAACGGCCTATTTCGGTTGGTACTGACTGGTATCGCCAATATTCAAAATAACTACTGGTATCGAAAATTTAAAAATTTACAGGGGTATTTTTGTTAAAAAAATTTTTAACCCCTCTTCTTCCATTTCTACTCTTCTTGATTTTCTGTCTCTCTTCATTTTCTCTCTCACAAACTCACTCTCTCACTCTCTGTTATACCAAAAATCAAATTAATCTAAAACCCACACCCACACCCACACCCGACGTTGCTCTTCTTCTTCTTCCTCTCATTATTTTCTGTCACACACTCTCACTTTCTCTCTTCTTCACCGCCACTAGTCACCACCACTCACTCTTCGGCCGTTCAACGACCACCATTGCACCCCCAACAACCGCTCGATGCTACCCACCAGCCCACCACTACCTGACCCCAGATTTGAATTCTGAAATAGATCCAGATCTAAACCTGACCTGACCTGACATTAAATTGATTTTTGATTTTTTGGGTGTAATTTTTGCTCTTAAATTTGAAAAACAAATGCATTGTATTTGGTTGTTTGTGTATGTTTAGTGATGGAAATTGTTGGAAATGATTGGTATGTTTGTGATGAAATTTGTTGGAAATTATTAGAAATGAAAATTGTTTATGTATGTTTTTGTAATGTTGAATTTAAATTATTAGAAATGAATTTGTGATGGTTGTTGGAAATGAAATTGTTCGTTATTGGAAAGGAAATTGTTGGAAATTTGGAAATAGAAATTGTTTATATATGTTTTGTGATGTTTGAAACTTTGAATTGAAATTGTTCAAAATTGTTAGAAATGGAATTGTTGAAAATTATTAGGAATGGAAAATGTTGGAAATGGAAATTGTTTATGTATGTTTTGTAATAGTTGAATTGAAATTGTTGGAAAATTTTAGAAATGAAATTGTTGGAAATTGTTAAAATTAAGAAATGAAAATTGTTAAAAATAGAAATTGTTTATGAATATTTCATTATTTTGTGAATTGTGAATCTGTGATAGTTGAAATTGTTGGTTGTTGGAAATGGAATTGTTGGTTGTTAGAAATGAAATTGTTGGAAATTTAGATATGGAAATTGTTTATGTGTGTTTTGTGATTTTTGAAACTTTGAATTGAAATTGTTTAAAATTGTTGGAAATGAAATTGTTGAAAATTATTAGGAATGGAAAGTGTTGGAAATGGAAATAGTTTATGTATGTTTTGAAATGATTAAATTGAAATTGTTGGAAAATGTTAGAAATGAAATTGTTGAAATTAAGAAATGAAATTTTTATAAATTGTTGAAAATGAAAATTGTTTATGTATATTTCATTATTTTGTGAATTATGAATTTATGATAGTTGAAATTGTTGGTTGTTGGAAATGAAATTGCTAGTTGTTAGAAATGAAATTGTTGGAAACTGATGAAATTAAGAAATGAAATTTGTTATAAATTGTTGAAATGGAAATAGTTTATATAAGTTTCATCATTTTGTGAAATGTGAATTTGTGATGGTTGAAATTGTTGGTTGTTGGAAATGAAATTATTTGTGTATGTTTTGTGATTATGCAAATCAAACCATTCAACTTGATCTTCATCTTTGAAACTTTGAATTGAAATTGTTCGAAATTGTTGGAACAGAAATTGTCGGAAATAGAAATTGTTTATATATATTTTGTGATTATTAGAAATGGAAATTGTTTATATATATTTTGTAATTGTTGGAAATATAAATTGTTTATGTATGTTTTATGTAATTATGTTTGTTGAATAATTGAATTGTTAATTTTTGACTTATGGTGAATCGTATTCAATGAAATTGAATTGTGTATGAGGTGTGAGTTATATTATATAAGATGGACATGCGTACTGAGTAATAAAATTATGTGTTCTTTACTTTGATATATGCATTTATTTATTTTTACAGATAAATGGAAGAAAGTTCAAGTACTCCTAATCAAACCACTTCAGGAAGATACAATGATCCAACTTAGGCTCATGTTACATTGGTTCCCAATATGAGGAATCATACTATTTGCTTGTTTTGTAACAAGCATTTGAAAGGTGGAGAAATAACCTAATTAAAAAAGCATTTAGTTAGGGTTAAAAGAAATGTGGAACCATGTAAAAAAGTAAGCCATGATGTGAAGTAGCAAATGAAACTTTACTTGAAGAATATCAACATAAGAAAGATAAAAGGGAAAGGTTGAATTTTGAAGTTGGAAGTCGAACTTCATTTACTAGTTTTTATGATGATTGTGGATATGTTAAAGGTGGTAGTGATAGTGGTAATGTTCTATCTCAAGCCCAACAAGAAGATAATGTTACACCTGCACCTGATGCTAGAAAAAGAAGAAGGCAAGTGACTAGTTTTTCTTGCATCAAGAACAACTCTTGGAGCCTAACCATTTAATTTGCAGTGTAACTCAATTAAGAGATGCATCTCATAATGTCGATATGGTAGTAGCTAGATGGTGGTGTGATATAGGTTCATCATTTAATGCTTCCCAATCGTACTATTATCAGCCTACAGTGGATGCAATAGCCTCTTACGGTCCGGGATACAAATCTCCTTCGATTGATGACTTAAGAGGTAAACTTTTGAGTTGCACAATTTCTAAAATTAAAAGTTATTTGGCTGAAAGAAGAGTGAATTGGGCTACTTTTGGGTGTTCATTAATGTGTGATGGTTAGACATGTAACATCCCATCACCTGTAGGGAGGTTAGAATAGTAAATATGAATGATTAATGAGAGCTTAGAAATGCATTTTTCATGCTCATGCATAATGTGGCATACACATACAAGTGAATAGTGAAAATTTTCACATGAACATAACTGTACATGCATTCGTGGATAATTCCGAGTATAATTGTGTATAAATGTGAGTATATTGAGAAATGTTGGCCCTCAAAATTTCTTCTTGATGAATAAGTTTACATTAATTATGAGGTCTTTATGAAATTTTGTGGAAATTAATTATTATGTTGATGTTAGAAAGATTATATGATA
>JANIJH010000224.1:30812972-30835245 GCA_024520975.1 Erythroxylum areolatum
TGTATAATATACCAATATGGACTATTTTGCAATTTTAAAAAATTTTAGGGACTATTTCATAAATTTAAAAAATTTTCTGAAACGGTACCCGGTACCAACCGGTACTGATACAGTTCCGTTTCAGAGCTCAATCCGGTACCGAGTCCGGTACGGTATTCATAACATTGATCCTGAAAGAGACTGATGATATTACTTGTTTATATGGACCTTATTCATGGATCAGAAAATTTGGTATAGCTATGTTATGGGTCTCTTGTAGTGGAATAAGTCTTCAAGTTTCTAAACTATTTTTCCTAGTTAATGTTTCAATGTTCATATTGTCAAACATTATTTTCCATAGATTGTTGGATTAGAAACTAGCTGATTGAATTTTGCAACTCAACTTGAGTTTGGGAAAAATTAAAAGAATCTATGCTGTCTTAAATCTAGACTTAGTTGAAGGTTCACTTCAGGTCGAGCAAAAAAGAATCTAACAAATTTAGCCATAACAGGACTAAACTTTGCTTGATTCCTCATTCAGACATGCTGTATTATTCTTCTCGATATTACAATTCACTCTCAGTCGTTCTGTTGACTAACTTTTTTCCTGAGCTTTACATTTTGAAAGTGTAGTGTTTTGTGAGAATTTTGTTGTAAGTAATCATGAACCATCAGTGTTTCTTTCTCCGTGATTCACAACCAGGTGATGTTACTAGTGTCGATAGTTCTGTTCTTATTTTAACACTTGTTTCCAGGTTGTTTCTCCCGAGTTTACCTTCTATGATGGTACAAAATCTTCACTGGATGATTCCTTGTATGGAGAAAAGCTTCTACGCGCGAAAATGGATTTGAGCTTCATGTAAGCATTTGATAAAATAATGTTTTAGAGCTTTCAGTTCCCTTTATATCTTTGGAGCCCATATTGGTCTTTAAAAAACCATTCTCCTTGGGGAATGTGATGATGGTTCCTGGAATTTATTTATCCTTATTATTGGGCTTACATGAAAATGTGATTTCAAAGTCCATCCGTATTTTAATTTTCATTATCTATGGAACAAGTGTTTCGAATTCTTTCATTTCTCACGTTTCTTTATTCCTAGTGACAACCTGATAATTACTTAAATGAATTCGTGTAGTATAAGGGCGTGAATAAACTTTTGAGAATGTAGATCTACTTTCTACGTAGCCTATGCTCCAGATTCATGAGGCCTTCCAAGGAGAATCTTGTTGAATTTTTCTCTAGCCTCTGTCAATCTGTTTTACCATATTGGTATTTCCTATGATGTTATGGGATATTACACCGTGCATCAATTGGAGCTGTATGAATGCAACTGCTAAGCCTTCTCCTATTTGGTATAAAAGCATGCTGTGTCCTATATTTTTAAGGTGCTCTTCAAGTCCAGTCATTTTGGGATTTGTCTTTACGATATGAAGCATGTAGCTGCAGGGAGATAGTGCAATATACACTCTTCATTTCGGAATATTGTCTATGCCTTTTGTGATTTTCTTCAGTTGTCTTGCAAGTCTTTTTTCTTGCTTCACATGATTATTTTCTTGATAAACTGTGATGTGGTGGTTATCTCTTTAGTTTCTTTCTTTCCTTTTCAGGTATGCATCAAAAGAAAATGATACCTGGATTCGTGCACTTGTTAAGGATCTGACAATTGAGTCTGGTTCTGGTCTCATTATTCTGGATCCAGTGGATATATCAGGGGGATACACATCTGTTAAAGAGAAAACAAATATGTCTCTGATATCAACGGATATTTGTGTCCACCTTTCCTTGAGTGTCATTTCTCTTTTACTTAACCTGCAGAATCAGGTTGCTGCTGCCTTACAATTTGGAAATGCAATTGCCCTTGTACCTTGCACGAGCTTTGATCGAATTGGAATGTCCCATAAAGGTTTTTTTTTTTCCAATTTGACGTGAATAATTTGATGATTTTCTTTCTTGATATTAATATATCTTAGCCTTATTTGTCATGTATCTGTTAAAATATATGTCTGGAGACTTGACGAACTCTTTGTCTTTCTTACGAAAGTTTTGGGGAATATTCATGCAGAAAATGGCCCTTGTAACAACCTTACATTTTGGAGACCCCAAGCTCCGTCAAACTATGTTATACTGGGGGATTGTGTGACATCAAGGTGAGATATTCTGCATGACTCACATGCTTAGGTTCTGTTCCGTTCTTTCAACTTGCCAGAGGGTTGACGGGGACTTTTGCCACATGGCTACAATTTCAAATTTTCCTCCATTGTTTGCTAGCGTCATACCTGCTTGCAAAATTACTAATACATTAGATTGTTAGGGTTGCTTAATATTGTGAAACTAAGTTGCATGTCCACTATTGTTATGAAATGACTTTGATCATTAAGGGAATATATGAATAGCATAGTATTTCAATAATAGATAGCTCATCTTCCACTTACTTCTCAAGTATAAAAAACGGATTCTAGTCCATGCTTTTGGAAAATCTTTTACCGTTTTTGAAGGTCTCATTAACAATTGAAAATAGAGGTCATGAATGATAAACAAAATAAATGGTTGTTTGGGTTATGTGAACGCTTTCAGTAATCAACTGTACTTTTCCATTTCATTGCTGAATTCCTTTCTTTCCTTTAATTATAGTAACTTCGTTCAATTCAAATTCAGCAAATGACGTATGAGGTCTATTTTTTACAAATTTAATGTAATACCATTTGGAACTTATTTTGATAGGTCATTCTACAATTATTTTATGACCTTTGAAAGCTGTTATTTAGTTGTTTCTCATTTTTATGCTTTTTAAAATGCTGGAAAGGTCCATCCCTTTGATTGTCCTTTGCATATTCTTTTTATACATTTTGACCTCATTAATGGTGTTCCAAGACTTCTATACAATGTGTATTATTTAATTTCATTCTACAGACCAGGTTTATCAATAAACTTCTGTTTTTCTTTTCATGGATGCCAATTTTGATTTTTTTAAAAAAATTCTACTGCTTTTGTTATACCATATTTTTTTTGATATCTATGCTTTTATTATCCCATACTAGGACAACTCCTCCTACACAGGCAGTCATGGCAGTAATTAACACATATGGACGTGTGCAGAAGCCTGTGAGATTTGATCTCATTACATTCTTTTCCAGTAGTCAAGGATCTGGAGATGAAGCTTATGCTAATCTTGACAATGCTTGTTCCCTGTGGATGCCTGTGGCACCGCCAGGATATACAGCATTGGGTTGTGTGGCACATACAGGAAGTCAGCCACCGCCCAATCACATTGTTTATTGTCTACGCTCTGATCTTGTAGCATCTTCATCATATTCGGAATGCATATATAATAGCCCACCAAATCTGTTGTCTGCATGTGGATATAGCATATGGCGCCTGGATAATGTTATTGCCTCGTTTTTTGCCCATTCTTCAACTGAATACCCCCCCAGAGACAGGAGCTGTGATCTTAGTTATCATCTCCGTTGGAATTCCATTCTAAATCATTCTTCTTCCCAGCAAAGTGCACCAGATTGGACTGTTGACCATGACCATAGAAGTCAACAAAAAATTCATGCGAGCTCAAATTCTTCTGGATGGGATGTCATTCGCTCGGTTACGCGAGCAACAAATTTTTACATGTCAACACCCAACTTTGAGAGGATTTGGTGGGACAAAGGAAGTGATGTTCGCCGACCAGTATCTATATGGCGTCCCATTGGCCATCCTGGTTATGCCATATTGGGAGATTGCATAACTGAAGGGTTAGCCTATCACTTCGGCATTTCTTTTTCATTCTTCCAACTGTAGTATGGATTGTTGTCTTATTTTGAATTGGTACTAATCAATAGTTGGTGTTGCAATCTTACTCTCTGCAGTTTAGAGCCGCCTGCTTTGGGCATAACATTTAAGGGTGATGATGCTGAAATCTCTTCCAAGCCTGTTCAGTTTACTAAAGTGGCACATATTGTTGGGAAAGGTGTTGATGAAGTTTTCTTTTGGTATCCTGTTGCTCCTCCCGGATATGCTTCACTGGGATGTGTTGTTACCAGAGTTGATGAAGCACCTCGAATAACTTCAATATGCTGTCCTAGGTTGGATCTCGTTAACCAAGCTAATATTGTTGAAGTTCCCATTTCTAGATCATCCAGCTCAAGGTCATCTCAGTGCTGGAGCATTTGGAAAGTTGAGAATCAGGTTTGGATAGTTCACTGGTTAGAATTGTACTTTCCTGCAGCTTGTTTAAGTGAATCACAGACTTGGACTCTGATGACTTAGTGCTGCATACTTATTTCACTAGAGGTTGTAATGCATGCTATCCTATGGTTGTATAGGCATGTACTTTTCTCGCTCGCTCTGATCTTAAAAAGCCATCAAACCGGTTAGCATTCGCAATTGGTGATGCTGTGAAGCCCAAGTCACGGGAAAATATAACTGCTGAGATGAAGCTAAGATGTTTCTCTATAACAGTTTTAGACAGTTCATGTGGGATGGTAAATCACCTTCTTAGCGCAAAATACTTGGATGTTGATCCACTGAAGTTTTTGCTTCATTTTGTTCTATTATTATCCTTGCAGATGAAACCCCTGTTTGACCTTACTGTTACAAATATCAAGCTTGCAACACATGGTCGACCGGAGGCAATGAATGCTGTGCTGATTTCCTCTATTGCTGCATCAACCTTCAACACTCAATTGGAAGCATGGGAGCCTCTTGTGGAGCCGTTTGATGGAATATTCAAGTTATCTTGTTTGCTATTTCTGTTTTGTTACATATTTTTTCCATGATATAAGTCTTCTGTATATGAACTATCTAAACTGGTGCTCTGACTTTCGCTTTTAGGTTTGAGACATACGACAACAATGTGCACCCACCATCAAAACTTGCTAAGAGAGTGCGAGTTGCTGCAACTAGCATCTTGAATATAAATGTCAGTGCAGCAAATCTCGAAACTTACATAGGGACCATCCTTTCTTGGAGAAAACAGTTAGAACTGGACCTGAAAGCAACCAAATTAAACGAGGTCAACTAAATGCAATATCCTCTAAATCCACTCAGGTTCTTAGTTAAGTTGGTTCATTAAAAGAAATACCCTGGTAATATATATGAACTTGGTATATGCAGGAAGCCAGTGGTCAACATAGATATGGACAGGATCCAA
Organism: Erythroxylum areolatum; assembly: GCA_024520975.1. Classification (NCBI taxonomy): domain Eukaryota; kingdom Viridiplantae; phylum Streptophyta; class Magnoliopsida; order Malpighiales; family Erythroxylaceae; genus Erythroxylum; species Erythroxylum areolatum. Next base: position 30,818,093 of record JANIJH010000224.1, read on the forward strand.
CTTATTCTGCTTTGGATGAAGATGATTTTCAGACTATAACAATAGAAAATAAACTTGGATGTGACATGTATCTGAAGAAGGTGGAGGACAATGCAGATATGCTTGAGCAACTACATCATGGTGACACTGCTTCTGTATGGGTACCACCTCCAAGATTTTCAGACAGGTTGAAGGTTGCAGATGAATTTAAGGAGGCACGATGTTATGTTGCTATACAAATAGTTGAAGCCAAGGTTGCCACTTTTTGGAATTTATTTAGAAACTTTTTGGAGTTTATTTAGTTCCTATTCCTAATTGTAGATATATGCTACTGCCATTTAGAGATGAGGATGAGCCTTTATAAATTTTGCAGGATTTGCATGTCAATGATGATGGCAGTAGTCACGATTTCTTTTGTGCTCTACGCCTTGTTGTTAATAGTCAAGCAGCAGAGCAACAAAAGCTCTTTCCTCAGAGTGCAAGGACCAAATGTGTGAAACCTTTTCTTCCAAAAGAAAATGCAGTTGGGAATGCCAGTGCAAAATGGAATGAGCTTTTCATATTTGAAATTCCAAGAAAGGTTTGCCATGATTCTAGTTTCCTCATTCTGTAATAAAGTGCTTGTTATTTGTGATTCTGAGAAAGGCATCGTAGATTTCTATTGTTCCCCAATTTAATGCTCCTTGGCATCAAAGGAGAAATTAGTTTCCACCTTTTCTTACAGAAGGTGATGAAACAGTTGTCTTCTGCTAACTTTTATTGATAATCTTGACATGTGTTTTGCAATCTATACCTGATACTATACTATATATTTTCCTTTCTTGGATATGTGAGGCAATTTGCCTCTGTTTCTTCTCATGTTATTGGGTCTTTCTTCTCATGTTATCTGCTAGGACCCAATAACATGTGATACTTTTATATCTGAAGTCAGGTGAGTGTTTTATGATCTTTTGGACTAATATCCATTCTAAATTTGTTGTTGTTTTCTTTTACTTTATTTGATGTATTGGTACACTGGTAAAGAATAGAGGCTTCACCAAAGCTATGAACCATAGTGGAGGAAGAGGGCTTTAACTCCCTCCCTCATAGAGCCATCAGGATTGATGATACCTCTTATTTTTGTGTATGTCAAGCAGCTACTCTAGTGTTAACCGGTTACTTGTTTGGCTTCTGTTCATCTTGACTAGACAATAGCAATAAGAATTGCTACTGTTTGGGATATTGCTGATTGGAACACTTACATGGGCTAGCACATGCTATCTTTTGTGTTTTTGTTTGCAGTAGAATTTTGTAAACAAAGCGTTGATAATAACAGATCCATTATTAGGGTATTCCAAGTTAAGTTTTGTATACTTCTTGATTTGAGAAATTCACCCATGTGGAGAATCCATTAGAATTATGACTAGATGCTTCTCCAATGTGGTTTTAGGACTTGTTGTATGAAGTAAAGTTTTTAGTTAAACTGTTAGTAGTTTCAACATCTTCGAATACATTCTTGGAGGTCCAGCAAGCACTTTGAATTGTAGGTACACAGCTGCATAGAGAAAAATATTGTTATATAAGACATTGTTTCACATGGCTTGGGCAAATGTTTGTTATCGCATGTAGTACCTGGAATTATTGAGAGAGAGATTCTAATTAGTATCTTGCACATTTGTGATGATATAAAGAGGAAACTTCCATTTGTTTAGTGCAGAGGTTTGCAGCTAGACTTTTCTAAACATTCTTTAATGTTTAGGTAGCATCTTATACTATATGGCAATTATGACAGAGACTGGCCATATTTAGTTATACTTTCCTAACTTACTTATTTTCATACTGATGTTTCAGGCCTTCTGTTGTTGTTGTTGTTTTTTTTTTTTTTTTGGTCTCCATGTTGGCATGATGCTGGAAGTACTCCAGATGCACCTTAAAGTTGCTCTTTTAGTTAATTTGTTTTGTTTTTCGTTCGATATTATTTAATCATGGATGTGATTCTGTGTCGATTTTGGTTTCCAGGGGCCAGCTAAATTAGAAGTAGAGGTGACAAATCTTGGAGCAAAGGCTGGGAAGGGTATATGCTTTGTTGATGAATTTACAAATCTCATTCTCTATTCTTTTGTTTCTGTAACTTGGATGCTTGATCCACATTCTATTTATGAGTTTCTTAGATTGAAAATTCTATTTGCATATACAAAGCCTCATACCAGGCCATATCAATGATTTCTGTCATCTTCTGGAATTATGCTACCTAGTTGAGATTTCGTTATGTATTATTTGTATTTTCAATTATTGGACAATCTTGCATTGAGATCTTCATCCATTCAAATATCAGTTTTTCCCTATTAAAGTTCAATTGTTTCCTTCCCTATGTTTTACTGTTAGTTTTGTTTAAACTTTTTGTCCTTCCAAATTAACATATCGAAGCAACTGGCTGAGTACTCTACTTACGCTTGGTTAATGATATGTAATCATAAAGGTGAAGTTATTGGTGCGTTCTCATTGCCTGTTGGGCATGGAGTAAACACGTTAAAGAAGGTGGCTTCAGTTAGAATGCTACATCAACCACAAGATTTCCAAAATACTTTATCTTGTCCTTTAAGAAGAAAGGTGAGTCAATGTTTTCCAGACATATTTGTTGATATATTTATGATTTTGTGGCTGCTGTATGTTTCACCTTGGTATTTGCATCCCGTTGCATATTTACCATTGTCAACTACAGGTGCAGCTTGAAAATATTGATGACTTACATGAATCTGGATGCCTGGTAGTTTCTACTGCATATTTTGAGAGGACTGTGTTAGCAAATATTCAGAAAGAGAAAGAAGCAGAGGACACTTTTGATAGAGAAACAGGTTTCTGGGTTCGGCTAAGCCCAGAGGATGCATGGGAGAGTATTCGGTCGTTGCTTCCTTTGTCAGTAGTCCCTAAATCAATATGTGATGATTTTGTTGCCATGGAAATTGTCCTAAAAAATGGAAAGAAACATGCAATCTTCAGGGGTCTTGCCACTGTAATAAATGATTCAGATGTTAAAATGGATATATCTGTGTGCCATATATCTTTAATTCATTGTCATGATCCCTCTTCTGGAGCAAGCAATCTTAATATTGTGATAGAAGAGATTTTTGAGAACCAGTATTATCACCCAAGTTCTGGGTGGGGTAGCAAGTCGTCTGGCTCTCAAAGCAATGATCCAGCTCGATGGAGTGACAGGGACTTCTCATATTCTTCAATGGTATGTACAGAGCAACTCTTTAGCTTGTCATAAAATTGTTCTATTTCTAGTGATATAGTGTGTCTATTGACCCCTTTGTTTCTGTAGGAGTTTATTGAACCTCCAATTCCTCCTGGATGGAAATGGACTTCTACATGGATTGTTGATAAATCTGAGCTTGTTGATAGTGATGGCTGGGCTTATGGGCCTAACTTCCGTAGTTTGAGCTGGCCTCCTCTGTCAAAGGGCTACACAAGATCTCCTCGTGATGTTGTTCGCAGAAGGCGATGGATTCGTAGGAGACAGCAATCTAATGGACAAGGATCACATAACAATTTTTACATTGTCACGATAAATCCAGGGTCTTCAGCTGTTTTGCCATGGAGAAGCACGTTCAAAGATTCTGACCAGTGTCTACAAGTTCGTCCTTGTGAGGATCATACTCGGCTATCTTATTCATGGGGTCGTACAACAACAGTTGGTTCTGGCTATGCATTTGGAAAGGAACAGCCTTTTGTTGATCAAGGCTTGCTCATTAGACAAAATAGTTCACACCCAGGAAGCAAAACGTCTGGCACCTTTAAGTTGAATCAGCTTGAGAAGAAAGATGTTCTTCTACATTGCAATGCCACACCTGGAAATGAACCGTTTTGGATTAGTGTAGGGGCTGATGCCTCAATTCTTCACACTGAGTTAAATGCTCCTGTTTATGATTGGAAAATATCTATCAACTCTCCACTGAAGTTGGAAAACCAGCTTCCTTGCCAAGCTGAATTCACAATTTGGGAAAAAGCAAAAGAAGGGGGTTGGATTGAGCAACAACATGGAATAATATCTTCACGCAAGAGTGTACTTATATATGCAGCTAACATACATAAACCCATATATCTTACACTACTTGTTCAGGGTGGTTGGACTCTTGAAAAGGTAACAATTATGCCTCCAACTATTACAACTGATATCTAGATCAGTTGCCCTGTCTTTTTTGTGAAGCGTAAACACTTTATGTTCAAATTGTGTATATGGGGTTCCTAATTATAATGAGCATAAATTTATCTGCAGGACCCTCTCCTTATTCTTGATCTTACCTCCAATGATCATGCCTCATCATTCTGGATCTTCCACCGTCAAAGTAAAAGGTTGGCGATACCTGTAGTTTTAGATGAGTTATTTAATTTTCTTAAAAAGCTACCTAACCACGGTAGTGGTCAGGCTTCTTTGGTTTCTAGTTAAGGGTGTGTGTGCATGACATGAATGTTGTTCCTTTTTATTAAATCCAGAAAAATAGAGGTCTGCAGTGTAGCTTTGTCGCATCATCTTACAATTAATTATTTATCAATGGGATTCTTACACTAAAGGATTTTTGCTTCTTCTTTATTTCAAAGAATCATGACATTTTGCATAAGCAATTCTAATAATCCTATTAGGAAAGTGTTAGGAATCCAAATGTATCCATGATTCTAGTGATCTCCTAAATCTCCTAGGATTTCTTTTCCTTATGTAATTAGCTCTCTATTGCTATATAAATTAGACGAGGGTCTTGGTGAACGACTAAGCCCCATTTCTTCTTCTAATTTGTTAAACATGGTATCGGAGCAAGTTTAGTCCAGATTATTAATTTTCCAATTGCCCATTTGGATGTCCCGCTGGTTACCGTTGTGTTCAAGTGACAATTGGATGTCCAGTCCCAATTGCACTTGAGGGGGAGTGTTAGAATATCCCATATTGACTAAACATGAAATTGTTAAAAGGTTTATAAGTGGTAAGGGCCAACTATCCCTAGTCATTTGGATAGTTCACCCTTACCACTTGTAAACCCTTTAAGATTTTCATGTTTAATCAATGAGATACTCTAACAAATCCAATAATGTAGAACATGTTTGTCAAACAGTAGCCTATTGCTTCTACATAAAGAAATGTTCAAATTTTTTACCTTTTTTATCAAGTAATGAAACTAGTGATTTTTAATTATAGAACTGCTTCTGCAGGAGACTGCGTGTTAGCATTGAACGAGACATGGGAGGAAGCATTGTTGCACCCAAGACAATTAGGTTTTTTGTTCCATATTGGATTGTGAATAGTTCATCTATGCCATTGACCTATCGAATGGTGGAGATCGAGCCAATGGATAATGTAGATACAGATTCCCATTCATTATCTCGATCTTTCAAGACAGCAAAAACAGCTTTAAGAAGCCCCTCAAACATACTGGAAAGGAGACGTTCTGGTATGAAGAGGAACATTCAAGTAATTGAAACAATTGAGGACACAAGCCCAATACCTAGCATGCTTTCCCCACAAGACTCTGCAAGTCGGAGTGGGGTTATTTCATTTTCATCTCAAAAAGACTTGCATTTTTCTCACCGTGTGGGGCTTTCTGTTGCTATTCGTGATTCTGATGTCTACAGCCCTGGGATTCCTCTGCTTGAGCTGGAAAATAAGGTAATGTAGTGTGTAATTAATTTTCCTCTGTGAAAGTTTGTCTAATAATGTCTAGTTTTGAATAAATGTTATTCTAGGAAAGGGTTGATATCAAGGCTTTTGGCTCTGATGGATCTTACCACAAGCTTTCAGCATTACTGAAGACCTCAGATCGAACCAAGGTTTAGTTCTTCTACTCTTTGAAGTTTGTCTTTGGCTTTAGTATCATGCCGGTGATGTAATATTGATCTCAATAACTAAGTTCTAACCTTGTTCTTAGTCCTTCCAAGTTAATGTCTCAGTTTGTCTTCAACTATCTGCTGATGAAACAAATTTCTACTGTGTTGACAATTTCTAGATATCTAGTTTTGATAGCAGTATTTAGTGCTTAGTTAAGGCTAGACATCAAATATGGTGAGAACACTAGGTATACGACTGCAGATTGGACTAATGTTAGACAAGCATTATGTGGAGCAGATATGAAAGGTTGCTTAGTTACTGAAAACGGATTTATAAATGTGAACAAGCATAAAGGTGTTTATTTTCCAGCAACAGCGCACCTAATTAATTTGAAATATTCCTGGAAAGATTGATCATTCTATGTCTAATTCTGTGAGGGTGTCATTCAGGTTGTTCATCTTCAGCCACATACCTTATTTATCAACAGGGTTGGTTTTAGTATCTGCTTACAGCAATGTGGCTCTCAATTGATGGAATGGATTCATTCTAACAATCCCCCAAAGCCATTTGGATGGCAGTCTTCTGCCAAAGTTGAGCTTTTGAAGGTAAGTGCAAAGCAGAAACTTCTGGTGGCTGGATTTATTATTTAGACTGAATACCCTTTTTTTTGGCAAAACGAATGAATGCCTATATTTAATTACCGTATGGATTTTATGTTTCAGTTGAGGGTGGACGGATACAAATGGAGCACACCATTTAGTGTTGCTAGTGAAGGTACAATGCGCATATCTTTGAAGAAGGATTCTGGGGTTGATGAAATGCAACTAAGGGTGCAAGTAAGAAGTGGCACAAAGGCTTCACGCTTTGAAGTTATTTTCCGTCCAAATTCTTCATCCAGTCATTACAGGTCTTATGTCTACCCTCTTTATTAAACTTTTTTTTTCCTTCTGTCGATTTTCTCTTTCAAGTTCTAAAAATCTCACTGCCTACATCAAATAGTCTGTTTATATTCATTAAAGAGTAAGTATTCTTGGACTTTTACTTATGTGTCCTGTCTGAACATACTAGTATTGTCCTAAAATGAGGATATTACTATTAGTTTGTATTGCTCTACCATTAAAAATAGGACTGAAACTTAGGTACTTACAGCTGATATCACAGCTTCCTTGAGTTGTCTTTCTACCTGATACTAGAGCTGTTTCACCTTAAAATGTTTTTATTCTTGTACTATTTCTAGAATTATTTGCATAAGATAAGTTTTCCTGTTAAGTTGATAAAGTTGAACTCGCTCAAAAGTTTGATGTGAGCTTTATAGCTTGTAACTCGATGTATAGTGATATTATATTTATTTTATGAAGATTGCTAAACCATAATATGTTGGTTTTTCTTCATGTTTTCATTATTTATGGAAGTTGATGTGAAAAAGTAAGATTGTTAACATCTGCAAAGTAATGTACATAAGACCTTTAGGAAACTAATTTTATACGTATTGAAAAAATATGTAATTGTATTTTTCTGTCTCGTATATGACAAGTTCCTCAACAGGATTGAAAATCGTTCCATGTTTTTACCCATCCGTTTTCGACAAGTGGACGGTTTTAGTGATTCATGGAAGCTGCTCCTACCCAATGCAGCTGCTTCTTTTTTATGGGAAGATCTTGGTAGGCGGCATCTATTGGAACTCTTGATAGATGGTGCTGACTCGTCAGAATCATTGAAATATGATATTGATGAGGTTTCAGATCATCAGCCAATCCATGTGGGAAGTGGACCTTCTAGAGCATTGCGTATTACTATTCTAAGGGAGGATTTAATCAAAGTTGTCAAAATTAGTGATTGGATGCCTGAGGATGATCATACTGCTATTATAAGTGGAACAGCTATACCATTTTCACAGCTTTCTAGCACTGACTATGAACAGAAGCAGTTAGATAGTGAATTCCATGTCATTCTTGAACTTGCTGAGCTTGGTATATCTGTTATTGACCATACACCTGAGGAAATTCTATACCTGTCTGTACAGAATCTTCTTCTAGCATATTCTACTGGCTTGGGATCCGGCATCAGTAGGTAGGTCTTTTACTTCATTCCCTACATGATATGCTTTTCTTATACCTCCACTGAAATATTTAAAACCACAAAAATGGTGAAGACTGAAGAGGAAGGGACTTTACAAACTCCGATTAATCAATTCCTCAAGTCCTATTTGGTTGTCTAGTTAATGATGTCTTAAGTGGTGAAAATCTTGCCTGTCCATTCCTTACTGGTGTCTTTATCATGAACTAGGTGTGATTTATATATGACAACATGCTTTACATTGTTCATTTTGATGTTAGCATGCTACAACATATGTCATTCGAAGTGTGCAGTATCTGTCTTTTTGTTTCTTTATTGTAGCTGTTGAATCTCCTTTTTCAGTTTCCAAATATGGGATGATCAACACTAACTGGTTTTTCAACTTGTTTACTATTTCTTCTTCCAGGTTCAAAATGAGGATGCGAGGACTTCAAATGGATAACCAGTTGCCAATTACTCCAACTCCAGTTCTTTTCAGGCCACAGAAAGTTCGGGATGAGACGGATTATATCTTGAAGTTTTCTATGACGATGCAATCCAATGCATCATTAGATCTATGTGTCTATCCCTATATTGGCTTCAGTGTGAGCTGATCATAATGTTCATGGATTTTGTTTAGTCATCACATTTATTATTAGTCCATTGATTGTGTTACTATCAATTATCTCAGGGACCTGACAATGCATCCTTCTTAATTAACATTCATGAACCAATCATTTGGCGCCTTCATGAGATGGTCCAACATGTTAACCTTAGTAGGCTGCATGATACTCAAACCACTGCTGTTTCAGTTGATCCAATCATTCAGATTGGGTAAACAAATGATTCCTTTTTGAATAATAATTGTTGCTCAGTCTCCCTTCTGTATTAACATGTCCTTTAAGAGGTTTTTATAATGCAATATGTTTAACTTACAGTGTCTTTAACATCTCTGAAGTTCGATTCAAAGTGTCAATGTCAATGTCACCTGGTCAAAGACCAAGGGGAGTACTTGGATTCTGGTCATCCTTAATGACTGCATTAGGGAACACTGAGAACATGCCTGTAAGATCAAGAATTTTGATTTTTCCTATTGGCACAATAAATGTTCTCCTTTTACAGAATGTTATTGAGTGCTATATGTGAGTTGCTATGATGTGTTTTCCAGGTTAAGATAAATCAAAGATATCATGATAATCTCTGCATGAGAAAGAGTGCAATGGTTAGTATTGCCATTTCAAACATTAAAAAGGATATCCTTGGCCAGCCTCTTCAACTTCTCTCTGGTCTTGATATACTGGGGAATGCGAGCAGTGCGCTTGGACACATGAGTAAAAGTGTAGCTGCCTTATCAATGGATAAAAAGTTCATTCAAAGCCGGCAGAGACAGGTTTGTTATGAACTAATCTTCTAATTCATGCTTGTATCTGCAATCTTTACAGTTTCAAGGTTGGAACTCCTATTACCATTTTAACTGCAAACAACCATACTTGCAAAACAAAGGAAAGAAATAATTCATAATATTTTGAACTCCTCTTCAAATTTAGTATGATTATGTATTCTATATAGGAATGTTCCATATATCCTGTTTATTATATCATTACATGTATTTGTTGTCTTATAATTATAAATTGACTTGATTTATAATACATTTTCACACCCTTACGTTCTCTGTACTTATAGATGCACTCTTTACAATCTAATCATGTAAATCTTCTATTCCTCATTGCCTCTAGTCTTCTCGTATATTTTATTTTGACATAATATCATAACTTTCAACTAATCTTCAATTACTAGATATATCAGAATATGGTTCCATTAAATTAGATTTAAGCAAATATTCACGATTTGTAAACTTAGGAGAAAAGCTATTATATTTCTCAATACATTATGTACAGGATACTCCCACTCAAATATTTTGTAATACTCCCACTCAAGTTGGAGCATAAATGTTAATCATTTACAGCTTGTTACAAAGATATTCAACCAGTCCATTTAGAGCCTTTGTAAAAAGGTTTCCTAGTTGTCTCCAGTCTTCACATATTTTGTAGAAACTAAGTTTTGTTGCACCTTTTCTTGAACGAAATGTCAGTCAATTTCAATGTCTTGTTTGTTCATGAAATATAGGATTAGAAGCTATATGAAGAGCCACTTGATTATCACACTACAACTTTGTTGGCTTTGAACCAATTTCAGTCCATAGTTGATATATCCACGTTATTTCATGCATGAATTGTGTCATAGCTCTATATTCTAATTCTTGTTTCTCACCTTCCATGAGACCAAATTTCTAAAACACAATAGTTTGTGATGGATTTTTTGATCAGTCTTGGATTCTGTGCAATTTGCATCTAAGAAGCACTTTATACAAGAGCAGTCATGATTTTTATACACTATACCTTGTTTTGGAACTCCCTTCAAGTAACACAAGATTTACTCTAGGGCAGCCCAATGATGAACTGTTAGAGAAGACAAATTGACTCACAATGCTAACAGAGTAAGTAATATCAGGACGAGTTAACGTAAGGTAGTTCAATTTTCCAACCACTCCTATACTTCTCAATATTTTCAAACAAACGTCCATCTTTTGTAAGTTGCAAATTAAATGGCATAGGAACACTCCATGGTTTAGCCCCTAATTTTCCAATTTTGGGCAATAAATCAAGCTCATTTTTTCCTCGAGATAAGAAGATACCTTTCTTATTCCTTGTCACCTCAACTCCTCAAAAGTACTTTAATACCCTAAAATGCTTTGTCTGAAACTAACTATGAAGAGATGTTTGTCAAGATGAAATTCCCATGATGTCGCAGACAAGAATTATAATGCCATATGTAGAGTGTTTGTAGAAGATTGAATGTTCAGACTTGGTCTTATATAAACCTCCCGCAAGTCTCCATGTAAGAAGGTATTTTTGATGTCCAACTGATGCAAGGGCTAACAATGAATAGTTTCCATAGAAATAAACAAACAAGCACATGTTAACTTAGGCATAAGTTTGAACATGGCCTTTAGCAACACAACAGGCTTTCAGTCTTGACTACAAATTCCCACTTACATTCGATAGCCTTCTTCCTTATAGTTAAATTTACTAAATTCCAAGTATCATTAGCATCTAGAGCATTTATCTCCTCTATTATTGTTGCCCATAGGCTAGAATGAGTCAAGGCCTCATGAACAATTTTGAGAAGAGATACAGTATGAAAAGGGGCAACAAAAGAACACAAAGGAGATGATAAATGATCATAAGAAACAAAGATGAAATTAAGTTTATTGGCATTTACCTTTACGGAAAGCAATTGGAAGTTCAAGATTAGTTTCTTGAATATCTAATTCCAAATGAAGTAGAAATGATGAATAGGTGGAAGTGATGGTGGTGTCAGAATAGTAGAAGTAACGTTTGATGACTACTGGGTGATTTAATACGCTAACAAATCATCATTTCCCCCTAACTATTAGAAGTGTTAGAATAAGCAGGAAAGAAAAGAAGATCTTCCATAAATGTAGCATCAGCAAACACGAAGTATTTATTGAGACTGGGACAATAACATCGATACCCTTTTTTAAGACAAGAGTACCTTAGGAAGACGTATTTTATGAACTTGGGATCTAATTTGGTGACTTAAGGATCAATGTTACGGATAAAAAATGTACTCCCAAATATACGAGAATTAATGGCGAAAAAGGGTTATAGTGGAAAGAAGATTTGCTAAGGAATCTTACCATAAAGGATGATGATGGCATACGATTTATCAAAAAATAGGCTGTTGAAACTGCATTAAGCCAAAAACACTTAAGGACATGTATTTGGAGCCAAAATGCCTTGGCCGTTTCAAGTAGATGTCTAATTTTCCTTTCAACTACACCATTGACGTGTCAACACACTAAGTATGGTGAAGGATGCCATTTTTAAGCATGTGAATCTAAAAGAAATCAGAAAGATATTCTTTGGCTTTATCACTTTGCAAAATATGTAAAGAGACATTAAATTGTTTTTTCATTTCAGTACAAAAAGTAGTAAAATGGGAAAATAACTCAAAATAATTTTTCATTAAATAAAGATAAGTCATTTGAGAGAAGTCATCAACAAAGGTAACAAAGTGTCAAAACCCAGTTTTAGATACAATAGGACACATGCCCCAAACATCATAATGAACTACCTCAAACATCAGAATGAACTCACTCAGGGGGAAATTGGCTCTTTTATTGATTAGAGAAATAGAAGCAAACAGTGTTTTACAAATTGACACGACTCATACTGTAAAGGCTACACAGTTTGAAATTGTAGACATAGTTACAAATAGAAAAAGATGGCCTAACCAATAGTGTGCGTCAAAAGGGGTTAAGATCACGAAGCAAGCAATGGGTTTACACATTTGCGCAGGAATATCAAGAATATAAAGACCTCCCGATACATGTATACTACCAATAATCTTCTTCAAAAGATTCTGAAAAAGACAACAATTTAGAGTTCAAGTAATTTGTTAGCTGATATTAAATTAAGAGAAAACCCTGGTAGCCTTAAAACATATGATAGTAAAAGTAAAGGAGTAGGATTAGCAGTTCAATAACCAAAAGCAGATGAGGTAGAGCCATATGCGAAAATAACTTTGAGACTTGTGTGGTTTAAAGGTGATAAAAAGATTAGGATTACCTAAGGAGACAATTATTGGGATTACCTGTGTCAACAGTAGTAGTGATAGAGGAGCTCTTTAATGCTTTTTGGCACTAACAGAATTTAGCAAATTCATTTGTGGTAATTAGGATTGTTTGTTCCGAGGATCTACAGGGTGTAGTGGAAACAATTGCAACATGAGCTGAGTGAGATTTTTGAGACTTATTTTGCAGCTTTGGACATGTGCACTTGATATGACCTACTTCATGATAGTAGTGATAAACAACTCCTGTATCCTAATTTCACTTTTCCTAACCCCCTGTACTACCTCCTTTATTTTGATTTAAATTAGAAGGCCTTCTACTATTACATCTAAATAGGGCACTTGAAGCCTACATAGATGGAGCAACAACAACACTGTTTCGTGTGAAGAATTTTGGTGAAGACCTGCAGCAGAGAGGAAATTTCCACACTAGAGAGGATCTAGGACTTTGCTGTATCAAATTGAGAACTGAAGCTTGCCAAAAAACCCATAACTGTTATTTTTGTCTATTGCGTTTGTTGTACTTTGATATTAGAACTGAAAGGTGACAGAATATTCAGTTCTTCATAAACCTTTTTAAAATTCATAAAATAGGTTTGAAGAGACTTTTGTTATTCAGCCTGATAAAAACTCTTACAGTCCTCATAAATTTGAGAAGTATTCTCTTTTCCAAATACAAAAACTCCAGATAATCCTTTAATTCCTTAACATATTTGCAGTGATTAATCATGTTGATGACCTCAGTATCTATTGAATTTTGGAAATGCAAGAACAATTTGGCATCATCTTTCAGCTATTCCTTTCTTGTTGCATCGGTTGGTGCATAATCTATACGGTGGTTATCTTTGAAAACACTGGGCAAATAAATCCTAATTGTCTTGCTCCAATCTAGATAGATAGGACCTGTCAGCTTATGTTCAGTAATCTTTAGACATCACTGGAATTACATCAGCAACCATAATTGATTTCTACTCATCGGCCGTAGTAAAATGAATCAAATATACCAACACAAGTATGTTAGAACTATTTGGTAGATAAATCTGAAAATTTTACTGAACCAAACCAAACTAAAAAATTTAGTGTTCCATGCTTACCGCACCAAAGCACCAGTGGAATCACCAAGGGACCAGCCACAAATATGTCCTTATAGAACCACACCTAAGGGCTGAATGTCTACTTTCACTAAGGAACCAGCAATCACACCAATAACATCACAATTTCAACACAAACAAGTGACCTAGAGTGGCAATAACACCAACATGCCTAAGAATACAGAGGAGCAAGGATTGAAACTCGTAGCAAAGGGTTCAATGGTGAAACAGTGGAGAATCTGCTTGGCAGTCAATGATGATGAGGAAAGCAATCACCCAAGAGAGGTAGAGGAGAGAGGCAATACTGGGAAAGGTGATTGGATGACGTAGCTCTGTTGCATGCGCTTCCATACACAGACATGTGGAACAAATGACATGATATCCAGTCAGCGCGTGTGACTCACTCGTGGGGTTTCTGACAAGCGGTCTTTAGGGAGATGCCGGTCGGTAGCTGATGAGTCTAGGGGTTCCGGCGACAAGAGTAGCAAGTCATTGTGAACAAGTGTCCCAAACACTTGCAATGTTCTGCCCCCTGGCAGACTAACTGTGAATCATAGCTAATTTGCTCTATATCTCTTTATTTGAGATTGCATTATATATATACACACGAATAGGGTTTACAGAATAAACAAATATGGAAATATAATCCTAGGATACTATATCTCTGTAAGATACTGCTATCTAATCAAAATGATCTGATTATGATCAGATCATAATATTATGAGATATACATATCTTGACCACACTCCCTCTCAACTTGGATCATAGATATCTATCATGTCCAACTTGCTAATACACTCTTCAAATACTTGTCGTTGAAGTCCTTTGCTAAACACATCAGCTGTCTACCTCTTTGTTGGAACATACGTTAGGCATATTGTCCCATCTTCTATCTTCTCTTTGATGAAATGTCGATCAACCTCAACATGTTTTGTTCTCTCATGATGGACTGGATTGTGTGCCATGCTTAGGGCTGCATTGTTATCATAATAGTGTTTTATAGATATCTCAAAAACGATTCCCAATTCTGTCAACACTTTCTTTAACCAGAGACTTTCACACATCCCTTTTGCAACAGCTCTTAGTTCAGCTTCGGCACTAGTTTTGGCTACCACCTTTTGCTTCTTACTTTGCCAAGTAACCAAATTTTCCCACACAAAAGTACAATATCCAGTAGTTCATCGTCTATCCTCTTCCGAACTTGCCTAATATGAATCACTATATATTTCAATTGTTCTTTGATTTCCTTTCTTGAGTAGCAACCCTTTCCCTGGAGTACCTTTTAGATGCCGTAGAATCTTATAGACTGCCTTCAAATGCTTTCTCCTTGGTGCATGCATATAGCGACTAACAACACTCACGGCAAAAGCAATATCTGGTCTAGTATGAGACAAATAAATTAATCTTCCTACTAGTGTTTGATACTCTTCGCGATTGACAAGTTTATCATCATCATCCCCAAATTTAGTACTATCAATAGGAGTAGTGCTTGGTTTGCATCCTAACATTCCATTCTCTCTTAAGAGATCAAGAATGTACTTTCCTTGTGAGATGTAAACTCCCTTCTATGATCTTGCCACTTCCATACCCAGAAAATACTTCATTTCTCCTAAGTCTTTAACTTCAAATTCTTTCTTCAACGCTGTCTTCAGTCATGTGATTTCCTCTGCATCATCACCAGTTAAGATAATATCATCAACATTAACAATCAAAATTGTCTTCTTACCTTCTCTAATTCTGAAAAACATTGTATGATCTGATTGTGCTTGTGTGTATCCTTCTGTTTTAAGAACTTTGGCAAATCTCTCGAACCAAGCTCGTGGTGATTACTTCAGTCTATATAGAGATTTTCTTAGTCTACATACTGTGGTTCCTCCTTCCTCATCAAACCCTGGAGGAAGTTTCATATGCACTTCTTCCTTTAGTTGTCCATTCAAGAAGGTGTTTTTGATATCAAGTTGCTGAAGTGGCCAGTCTAGGTTAACAGCTACTGATAACAATAATCTTATAGTATTTAGCTTGGCCACAGGTGCAAATGTTTCTTTGTAGTCCATTCCATAGGTCTAAGTATAGCCTTTAGCAGAATATCCTAGAAACAAACATTTTTTGGCCCTTGGATCAAGTTTACTGTGTGAAAAACTATGAATGAACGTTGTGCATCCCGAAAACCCTTAAAGGAAGGTTAGTTTCAAGATGAGCGGTAGTGTAGGTTTCTTGAAATTGCTGAAGTGGTGTTTTGAAGAACACGACTGGGCATTCTATTAATAAGATAGGCAGCATTAAGAAGAGCATCCCCCCAAAAATTTTTTTGGAACATTACTAGTAAACATCAAGGCCCTAGCTACCTCAAGAAGATATCTATTTTTCCTTTCAGCAATCCCATTTTGTTGAGGACTATTGGCACAAGTACTTTTGTGGACAATTCCATGTTTTTGAAAGAATGTATGGAGATGTTGATTAAAGTATTCAGTACCATTGTCAGTATGAAGGATTTGAATGCTAGTTTGGAATTGATTCTTTTTCATTTGATAAAAATTGATGAATACGGTAGAGGTTTCAGCTTTATCTTTCAAAAGAAACACCCAACACAAATGAGTATGGTCATCAATGAATGTAATGACCATTTGGAATTGGTTCTATTAGGAACACGAGATGGACCCCAAAGATCACTATGGATAAGTGAAAACGGTTTTGTGGGTTTGTATTTGGACCTTGTAAAAGAACTTCTTTGATGTTTAACAAATTCACAAGCGTCACAATGAACACAAAGATCTTTATTTATTGAGATACTTGGAAATAACCGTGACATATATTGAAAGTTTGGGTGCCCTAACGTCTTATACCATAACAATAGTTCATCAGTCTTAGGAACAATCACAATATTACCCAAGCTATAAGGAGTATATTGTCTTTCTTTATCTTCAAAATAGTAGACTCCATCTACTTCTTTAGCACTGCCATTCGTCTTCTTCGATGACAGGTCCTATATAACACAATGAGTAGGGAAAAAATGAGCACTATAATTAGCTTCTTTTGTTAATTTACTGACTAACAGAAGATTGCATTCTAAATTAGGGACATGTAGAATAGAATTTAGTTTCATAGAATATGTTACTTTGATATCTCCTTTTCCTGCAATTGAAGAGGAATCACCATTTGCTACCTTAACTTTTTCATGTTCAGCACACGAAACATGTGAATGAAACAGATTAAAATCATCTGTCATATGATCCGAAGCTCTAGAATCAACTATCCACTTCTTCCTACCGCATGAGGATAAAAAAACTGTTATGATATTCCCTCTCATAGTAGCATTAGCAACTGTGCTTGTCTTCTATTGCTTGTTGTCACTTTGAAGGTTTTGTAGTACTTTCAATAGTTTCCCTAGTGAAGTATTCAGCTCACCTCCTTGTTGTTTCTGACTACCTTCAGATTTTTCTGTTCCTCCCCCACTAGATAGCCTTGATTTTTTCCCCCTTTTGGTTTCCAATCTAGAGGCTTTCCATGAATGTCCCAGCATGTATCTTTGGTGTGGCCACTTTGTTTACAATGCTCACACCACTTCTTATGATTTT
>JANIJH010000224.1:30861413-30883313 GCA_024520975.1 Erythroxylum areolatum
GGGCCCAAATTATTGATTGTTTATGCGCACTCATTATTTTATTGTAAAAGAAAAAGAAATTGTCATATGAAGTTTAAAAAGGTAGTAATTGTTCTAGTACGCCACCCTCGCGGGTCACGGGCTCGGATGTCACCGTGGATGTCGGGTTCGGGTCTCGCGGGAATGGGGTGCTACAAGAAGGCATTTTGTTTATCACTAATCAAAGGAGCCATGACTTTCTTCAATCTAGCAGCAAGAATCTTAGATATCACTTTATATAGAAAATTGGTGCATGAAATGGGACGATAGTCTACAAAGGTGGGTGGATTTGCCCCTTTGAGGCACAAGAATGTTCTGTTAACCTCTTTTATCAATATCCCATTTCGAAAGAACTCATGTAAGGCTTCCTTGACAAAAACCACCAATAATAGTCCAAGATTGTTGATAAAATTAACCATTAAAACCATCAGGAGCTTTCTTACCATTCATTCCAAAAACACATGTCTCTATTTCGCTATCCTCCACTGGTTTAGTTAATAGATCCAAATCAGAAGGGGAGACTTGTTTAAGGTTAAGATGCTGAAAATCCCAAGAAGTAACATGAGTTCGTTTTGTAGTACTAAGTAAGAAGCTAAAAAATTCGAAAGTTGCTTCCCTAATAACCTCAGATCATGAATAACATTACCATTATGAGAAATGGAATAAATCTTGTTCCGATTCTGTCTGGATAAAATCGAATGGAAGAAGAATTGAGTCCAGCTGTCGCCTTCTTAGAGCCTATTGATCCTGATTCTTTGTTGTAAAAAGGAGGAATGATTACTGACTACTTGAAGGTAATTAGTGAGAGCTAGCTTCTCCTTGTCAATAAGAAGTTGATTTGCAGGGTTAGAAGATAAGAGATTCTGCACCCTAGTTCGCTCCAATCTAGTGTTATTGATTGTTTCAACAATTGAGCCTTGAGAAGACTTCAGAATCTTGAGTTCTTGTTTAATAACTTTTAGCTTCTGTATTCATACGAACTGCTTTGTGCCCTTGTAACTGTGTATATTTCCTTTCATGCAAGCCTCCCCAAAACCAAGTTCTTTTGCTAAGTAGATGTTGAACCGAAAGGGATGATGGGTAGCCATGGGTGGAGACAAGTGAGAGACACGAATGGGTGTATGGTCTGAAAATAAAGGGTCCAAAAAACTAGCCATGCTGCTGGGAAAAGACTGAAGCCAGGAGTCATTTACAAGGGCTCTATCTAGTTTCTTGCGAATAAACCATCTATCTTTTTGTGTATTAGACCACGTGGATAAATGGCTAACATATTTAAGATCAGATAACTCAACCTGCTCAACACAATCCAGCATATCAATTGAGTAGTTTTGCAAACTAATGCTGCCCAGAGACTCAGATGAATAGAGTGTGGTGTTGAAATCCCTACATAAGAGCCATGGTTTAGAAATAGTGCCACTGACTTGTCTTATGTTGTTCCATAAATCCCTTCGTTGAAAATCAAAATTGCTGGCATACACAATGGAAATATTGAAATCAATATTAACTTGCAAAATCAAGATCCGAAGATGCATGACCTGATCTGTAGCCTCAATTATCACAACATTCATTTCATTTGCATTGAAGCATACTATTATCCAACCGTAGGCATGATGACTGTGATTAGATAACCATCTCCATTAAGGACCAAAAATATACAGTTTATTCATATTAACCAACCTGACTTTCGTTTCAAGTAAACCAAGCAAAAGGGGTTTATCCGAGTAACCAAGCAAAAGGGGGTTTTTCTCGGATCACAAAATCTTTTAAAGCTAGTAACTTAGAAGGATTATTGATACCTCTGACATTCTAAGCCAAAATAGTCATATTAAGAAGAGGTGTTTTCGAGGCATTTACCCTTGGCCCGTTTGGATTTTCTTGTGGAGATTGAGAGGGAGATCCCACTGTTTGCATCAGCAGTATTACCTAGAGAACGGTTGGTAGTCTTATCTGCCGTACCAAACTTGCTTGAGAGGGATCATTTGTATAAATAATTTCCTTATATGGGAAATCTGCCGCAATAGATATATTATCTGGAGTGTCATGTGAGGCCTTAGCAAATATAGTAGTACCCTTAACATCGATATGTCCACACGGATCAGGTTGTTGAGCTAGAGCAAAACTATCAATCTCATTCAAATGCGCAACTACAAGAAGGACAACAGGAGCATAGCCCTCAATATCAATATTCCCACAAGACTCGGATTTCTGAGCAAGAGCAAGAGCAAAACTATCATTCTCATTCAAAGGTGCATATAGAGAAATAGCAGGAGTCATCTAGTTATCCTCCATATGGGATTCATCTGCTTGATTCATCAACTCATAGTAGCTACTAGTATTAAAGACCTTGCCCGTTGGTCTCTAGATAAAGGTATGAGTCTTAGTAGGGGGACCTGCAATGATAAGATACGGCTATGCTATCTTCCTATAATTGATTCCTTTTGCTAAGTCGTATGATCGATACTTACACAGATTCGATCATAACCAATTCTCTTCTTGGTGATCGTATTCTCATCCACATACAACGGTTTACCGACGAAGCTGGCTAGTTGGCTCAGTCCCTACATGGTCCAATACTCTAATGGAAAGTTATGGAAATTAATCCATATAGGGAGACTCTATATCTTTATGGTTTCCAGTGTAATACTCAACTGCTAGATTTGTAGAAAAGTTAGCTGACTCCTGAAATTCCATGGCCCCTCCTCAAGTATTTTATTAGCTGCTGAAGGGGAGGAGAAGGAGAATAGGACAAGATTGTCTTCGAAAAATAGAACATCCGTGAGTCCCCTGTTCTTCCAAAATTTATTTGCCTAACGTAGTATAAGAGGAAAAGCTGGTCTCTGATAAAGAAAAAAATCGACTATGGTGGATTTCCAACAATTTGCTACTTCTTAAAGTGTAGCCAAGTTTGGACAAATGATGAGCTTCCCATCGACTTCACTAGGGGGATTATAACACAGAGTAGTCGCAATGGGGTCATCGACTAACCTGCTTCCATGATTTTTACGCAGCCACAGGTATAACATTCAAGGGGGTTAGAGAGGTTTGGGAAGGTTCAGATGATAAAGGTGGGAAGTCTTCAGGTTTATGGGGTGGTGGGTGAGTTATAGTGGAAGGTAGGAAAATTTTTTTCAAAAGACAGAAGGAAACCAGGTATCAGAGAGAGAGAGAGACAGACAAAGAAAAGCGAGCTTGAAAATGGAGGTAGGGGAAGAAGAAGAAGAGGAGAGTATGGGAGTAAAGGAGGGCAAAATGCGGTGGAAGGGATTATAGTGACAAGGAAAGGAAATCAGGAGGACGAGTGGGAGTGGAGCGAACTCAATCTAGAGAGAAGGGAGAGCGTCTCTCTTTACTAGTATATAGTCGGACATATTGTGGCAAAAATTTCTATTGTACCCATGATACAAGATATAAGAGTTTCATTTTTTATCACTACTTGTTTTATAGTAATTAGGCTCAAAAGCATGTTGATGTCACTAAATAATTATGATATGATTTGTTTAATGATTATTAACTAAGATAAGACAAAAAGTAGGATCATAATAGTTCAACTCCATCTTCAAGTTAAGGTTCAACTTCAGCTTCATGTAAGGCTAGTGTGAAACACATATTTGCCAAATTCATTAAACAAAAAGGAGTTATGACTTTTTATAGTAGGATGAAATTAGACAACTACTTGGAGGTAGATATTATGATCAATTGAAGTTGTGGAATTCGATGTATTGCTATGGGGAAAATCATGGAAGTGATTTTTTTGATCATGCAAGTAACGGCACGAGATCTCTCACAATTCTAACATCTATTATTGCTTCGGAGTCTGCTTTTAGTATTGACAGTTGAATAATTAGTCCTCATCATATTAGACTTTATCCTAATATTGTCAAAGCTTTTATGTATGGACTCGAAGTTGGTTAGATAATGATGATATTAAAGATAAATTATATTCTTTATGATATGTTAATTTTGTTTATCATAATAATTTTAACAATCATAAAATGTATTATCATTGTCTTTTTATATTAACACAAGTAATAATACAATGACTAGTTGTTCAACTAAAATATTTTTTGAAAAAATATTTGATAATTAAGTTATATTTAATTGTTGATTATCATGTGTTTAATAGTCATTAAATTCAATTGCAAAATCAAGTATAATTTAAATAGTAATGTTTTTATATGTATTGTTGATTTATTATCTTTAATCTTTATTTATAAATTTACTTATTTTTCAAGTAATTGCTTTGGTTTTTACAAATAAAGTTATAATTATTCACTTTTATGCTTTTATGGGGACTCTAACTATTGTCTCTGCTTGTTTATTCAACTTGTCTCTGCTTGTTTATTTGACCCCGGTCTCTATTCTCCAATTATAATTGATTTTTGACTTTTTGTAAATTATATAATTAAACAATGTGGATAATGTTAGCAATATAATACTCTTTTGTTTTGACAATAAAATGATTTTCATAATATTACTGTAACATTTGTTGCATAAGTGAACTTATAAATTTATAATATTAGCATTATGAAAATATTTTATTTTAATAACAAAATGACTTTTATAATATTTTATTGTGATACTTATTGTATAAGCAGTGAATCAAACACCAGTCTAACAAAAGAATATTGATTAGTAAAAAAAAGGAAATAATAATTTAAAGCAACATTAATTTAAAAACTTAAGCAAAATATTACACTAAACAATTTTAATAGAATGACTATTTAGATAGTAAAATATATTATAAAATATTTAAATAATTTTTTAAAACTTAAAATTTTGTTTATTTTTAATTAAAAACGAGCCAGCTTGATTGGGTTGAGTCAAAGCCTGAGTTTTACTACCCAGTTCGAGTCCAACCTGATACATTGCCGGTGTCCAACACTATTAACTCTACTTCTGTGTCCGACGTGGCGATGATCAATCGAAGTAGTGTTATCGATAAACACCGGTTACTATTATTCTTGTATTTAATTTTAGGTCCAACATGCACTGATAATAATAATAGAACTATAGAAGTACCTTTATCTAGTTAGTACTCAATAATTATACCCCTGACGCAGTTAACAATTTGACAAATCATAACAAAGAGAGGTTCAAATTCAAAAACTGAACCGATTAAATTGAGAATTAACAATTTGTTTACTTTTGAGTCTGTGCCTGGTTGATGGGTTGAGGTTTGTCAAAGTGGAGGTAATTCGTGACGGGCATTTTTGGATTTCATGTATCAATTTTTTTATTTAAGAGGGAATAAAATAGATTACAAAATGATTCGAGGGGGACAAAGTCCCGACATATCCTCTAGGAGGATAAAATGGCACCCAATGGGTTTAGTATCTAAATAAATAGTGCCTATCTCAAACTGCTCCACGTAGTTCGCTAACCAATCAGCACATCTATTACTCTCTCTATAAATATGCCGAGGTACAACAGTCCAGTTCCAAGTAAATAGTTCGTTAATTCCCTAAACTATGGGATTGAAGATCGTTAACCGTCTCACCGAAGAATAAAGGAGGTTGATCACCGCAATTGAGTTCACTTCAAGTTCGATCTGGTGATAACCTAGATTTCACGCAAGTGTGAGCCCTGTAAACAAGCCCCAGAGTTCTGCAGACATCGGGGAACACCAACCGAGATTGTGGACGAAGCCTCCAAGCCAATTACTTGAACTATCACAAAGGATGCCCCCTACTGTGGATGAGAATGAGGAAGATTTACATGCGCCATCAATGTATAGCTTGACCCATCCTGTGGGCGGTGTGCTCCATCCTACATGTCGCTTGTGTTGTGGTCGATGTCCTGTAGTAGGGTGGCTTTGCCAAATGGCTGATTTATGGATCTGATCTGCAAAGACACAATGAGAGAAATGGGTGAGGATGGCCAACTAAAATGATTATAAAAAATGGTCATATTATGTCAAGTCCATAGGAGCCAACAAGTGGCTCCAAAAAGGATCAACCAATCCTGTCCAAAACCGTGTCGGTGTTGTTGGAGGTTGGTATTGAGCCACTGACGAGTCAAAAAAGAGAAGAACTCGTCATTAACTAAGTGAGGGGGAAATGATTTCCACACTTGTCTGGCTTTGTAGCAATCGTGCACAGTATGCAGTGTGAATTCTTCGAGTCTACAGTGATAACAGGATCCGTTTGTAGTGAGGTGCGTACGTAGTCGATGTTGGTTAGTGAGTAATCGATTGTGTGCTAGGAGCCATAGGAAGTTTCTAATGCGTTGAGGGCCTTTCCATTGCCAGATTATCTTCCAAAAGCCACTATCGCGGTGTCCGCCTGCTCCATTAACATAGAGTAGGTGGAAGCAACTGTGAATTGACCGGTGTCAGAGAGGCCCCAAATTACCTTGTCTTGGCCTAGATAGGGCTTCAAGGGGAAAGTTCCCGCAATTAACCTGCAAACCGACGTCATGAGGCAAGCTTGTAGTGTATCCCAATTCCAATTGCCATCAACGCCTGCAAAATGTTTGACCCAGAGGGTACTCGATAGAGCAAGAATGTTGGTGGTTGCGTGGGTAATAAGAGGTCCCACGCTCTCAATCCAAGGATCCAACCAGAATCTAATCCTAGTGCCTTCACCAATCATCCATTTCATGCCCCAGAGTACCAGTGCCAAGTAGTTTTTATGCTCCTCCAGATCATCGAGCCTCCCTTAGTGTCAATAGATGTAAGGAGGCTATTGGCATCAAAATTGTATTTTACCGAGATAACTTTAACATACAAGGCATGCGGTTTGGAAACCAGAGTCCATCCTAGTTTGGTTAAGAATGCATCATTGGTTTCCCGAACTTTCGAATACCAAAACCCCCCATTTCTTTAGGTTGACAAACGGTTTCCCAACTAACCAGGTGAATCCGCTTATTGCCATTATGCGAGCCCCACAAAATTGTCGCATTAACTTCTCAATGGCATCACAAAAACTACGGGGCAGTCGGACCGTCTGCATAGTATAGCTAGGTAAGGCTGCGATGACCGATTAAGCTAACATGAGACGTCCTGCAAAGGAAAGCGGATTGGTTGACCAGCTTGATAATCGTTGGTGCACCTTGTCAAGAATGTACTAGTAGATTCGCTTGTTCACGCGTTCGTGCAGAAGAGGAACTCCAAGATAACGACCAAGGTCTTTCGTCTGGGTGAAACCAATGGCACTACTTAATAGGTAAGATGTTAAAGTAGAAATATTCTTGGAGTAGTAACACCGAGATTTATCTTGACTAACCCGTTATCCTGAAGCCGCACAGAAAAATCTAAAGTTTCCCCAATAATGGTCACTTGCTCAAGAGAAGCTACTGAGAAAAGGATGAGGTCATCTGCGAATCCATTTTTGCTTAATTTAATCGGATGTCAGCATCCTTGAGCCACTAAGTGGGTAATAGATTGCCCGAGACGTTCCATACAAAGGACAAAAAGGTAAGGCGATATGGGGTCACCCTGACGAATACCTCTAGAGGGATTAAAGGACTCGCTAAGTTCACCATGCCACCTAACTTGTAGAGAAACCGAGGCGATGCATTTCATAATGAGACTAATCAGGGATGCTGGAAGATCGATGTCAAATAAGGTGTCTTGAATGAAGTCCCATGATAGTCAGTCATAAGCTTTCTCTAGGTCCAGCTTTAAAGCCATTATGCCTTTTTGATCTATTTTCCTTTT
Source organism: Erythroxylum areolatum (assembly GCA_024520975.1). Classification (NCBI taxonomy): domain Eukaryota; kingdom Viridiplantae; phylum Streptophyta; class Magnoliopsida; order Malpighiales; family Erythroxylaceae; genus Erythroxylum; species Erythroxylum areolatum. Next base: position 30,869,089 of record JANIJH010000224.1, read on the forward strand.
CATGGTGTGGATGACTTCTTGGACAATAATAATATTATCTGTAATCAAGCGCTCGAGGACGAAGCTGCATTGGGTGGGGGCTACCAAGTTGTCAAGGTAGGGTTTAAGCCGATTAACTACAATTTTTGTAATGGCTTTATAGGCCACCGAACATAAAGCAATGGGCCTAAATTGCATAATCGACGTGGGAGACTAAATCTTTGGTATGAGAACCATGATGGTGCGGTTAATGTCAGAATCCCAAACTTTGTGATGACAAATGCATTGAAAGAACAGAGTCAGAGACGGGCCCATAATATCCTATTGGGATTGGTAGAATAAAGCAGGTAATCCATCAAATCTCGGTACTTTATTAGGTGTCATATCGAAAAAAGCTGTCTTGAGTTCTTCGGGCTGGAGTGGGTTGTCCAACTCGGCTATAGCTTGGAGGGGTAGGGGGAACTGACCATGGATTAGACGATTGGTAGGATGCTAACTATCATCCAAATAAATTTTCTCGAGGAATTGCTAAGCAAGTCTGCGAATGCTTCGCAGATCTGAGGAGACATTTCCATTTTCATCTTTCAAGGATTTAATATGCGCGTGCCTTTGTTTGGCCATGGTGATTTTATGATAGTATCTAGTATTTCTGTCACCCTAACCTAACCACTGGCTTCTGGATCTCTGGTGCCAGTATAGTTCTTCTTGGAAAAGGACCTGTTCCAAATCAGATCTTAGGTGTTCCTCTAGCCCGCAGAGGGAGACTGAGTCTTCCTCGTCTAATTGTTTCTGAATACCTTCAAATCTTGTCAGGAGTCGTTTTTTTCAGTGAAAAATATTCCCAAACGTGGAATAATTCCATTGCTGCAATTTAGTAGAAAAAGATCTAATCACGCTGCTGAAATCAGAGCCGTTAGGATTCCAATTTTCTCCTATAAATTGACTAAAGTCGGCATGCGTCACCCAAGCTGATTGGAAGTGAAAGGATCTAATCGGTGGAGTAGATCGCGGGTGGTTGTGGAGTGACACTAATAGAGGCCGATGTTCAGATTTCAGGAAGGGTAGGTAAGTAATTGTAGTGTCGTTGAAGACAGAATGCTAATTATTAGAGCAGAAGGTCCGGTCTAGTCTAGCAAGGATTTGTCCCCTTTGCCAAGTGAACCTAAGGCCGGTGAATCCTAGGTCCTGAAGCTGACACTTATGATCACAATCACGAAAGTGAGAGTTTACTATAGGTTGGAGTTGGGAATCGTCACGTTTGTCAGTGCTCTCCAATTTGGCATTGAAGTCCCCAACCAAAAGTCAAGGTTTAACTGTAATCCTGGCAATTTGTTGCAGATACTGCCATAAGTAATGTTGAAGGGAATACGTAGGGTTGACATAAATTACTGTAAAGTGAAATGCCAACTAGTCCCAAACAATGCTGGTGTGCACAAATTGTTGCTGGGCTATCAGAATTCTGACCTCAATATCCTCACACCAAATGATCCAGATGCCACTTGAGTAGCCCTCTGCTTCTACCCAAATGATTGAGTAAAACCTAAGCTCCGAATTACTTTTGTCACTCGAGTCCCACTTATACGAGGTTCAACTAAAACAAGAAGACACGGTTTATGTATGCGAATGTAGTTTTTGAGAATAGGCTTGAAGGTCCGACCTCCAGTCCCTTAGCAGTTCCAGATGAATATCAACATAAAACTAAAAAATGGGAATCTATTCAGCCTGGGAGACGCCTACGTTGACAATCAGCTCCTGAACCTGATCTGGCGTCTGTGCCTGTGGAGTCTCCTCCATCGTAGTATCAAACTCAATATTTATTTCATTGCCTATTATTGTATCTGTTTCCAGATTTGGTGGCCTTGGAGGGATATCTTGAGTGGTGGGATGGGCGATGCCGAGGCAGGAAGAATACGATCTTCCTCCATAGCCCCGGAGTCTAAATTCTCATGGTTGACCAGATTGATAGAGTGGTCCTAGATTATAACATCTGTGTGAGAGGGAATGGATAGGGCCACATGGCCCATTCTTTGGCTGGAACTTTATGGAATTGTGGGCTGTGGAGTGGGCTTGAGAAGGATCTGTGGAGCATTGCTAGTAGGGTCTGGAAAAGTGGGCTGTGAGGTGGGCTGAGGAAGGAGCTGTGGAGCAGGGCCAACGGTGTGGGCCTGGCGGGTATGATCCAGCTCACATAAATGAAGAGCTACAGACGACGACGTTTTGGAGTGCTTGTTAAATGAACTGCTGCGTCTAGATGACATCCACCTCTTCGTTCTAGGCTCCTTAAACGACGAAGGAATTAGGGATTTTGGATGTGGGTGAGACGTCGACGTCAGGGGGGCGGGGGTATGGGTCACCTCATTTGATTGTGGTGAGTCGCCTGCCTTCTCCAACGGCTCGATTACTGTCAGAGCCATGAATCGCGATCCCTTCGATCCGATGTGGAATGGTACGTTGCTGCTATCGAGGCGTCTTGCTGTTGGGTGTTGCTGTTGGCGGCGAGGGCGACGAATCACCTGCATTCACTCCCCAGACTCCTCGCGCCGGAGATTCTCTGAAGTCGAGGTCACGCAGTTGTCAGGGGGGTTAGACGTCATCTATCCATCGGTGGGTTGCGCGTTGGTGGGTGATTCAGTCGGTTTTTTGGGGCAAGTTATGACACCGTGACCCACCCGCCCACATGAGAAGCAAATCTGGGGTAGGCCACCTTTATGCTTTCACCATCGAGCTCCACGATGGACCGAAGCGGGGAACTGAGATCCACATTGACAGCCACTCTTGCGAATTTGCCTCGGGGGGTAAGTTGTGTGTGATTATCAATTTTAACCGTTCGGCCCACCAAGTTTCCTAGCACGGTGAGGATGGAAGGGTGGTAACAGGCGACTGGGAGGTCGGGAAAGCGAACCCAATACCACATGGGTAATTCTGTCGGAAGAAGATCGAAAGTCTGGATATCACGGCTGAACGGACAATGTGTGCCCCGGGATTATCCACGGTCCTTGGGTAAGTGTTTTAACATAATCTTCCTCTTCTATGAAATTCAAGAGGTAAAAATCATGTTCAATATCCACTACTTTCATTGGGCCCTTTGGTTTCCACGGAGCGATCAATCGTGATTTAAGCATGTTAAATCCTAATGCTCTGCCAAGAAGTTTAAGGACGACGGCATTGGCCCAAAGTTTGTCAAGTTTCCCTTTGAATGTGTTTGAGAGTTCTAATCCCAAGCCAAAATTTCCTTGAATGATAGCAAATGATAGCAATGTCCCCCTCCGTGATTTCTATGGGGTCCTACGCAGGCCAGTCGATTTCTTTCTCACCTCTGTTAGTGTCGGTTTGGCCCGTGACCACCGCACGATAGCTAATTGGGTTGCTCTAGATATCATGTGTATTAGGAGGGGGATCTTCCTTTCGTTCACGGATTCGGACTTTTTTGGCCGCTTGGCGATCAGTTTCAGACGGATTGAGAGAAGCTTGAGTTGAGAGCATTGCGATTTTCCCGAGTCGTTTTTTGATGTATCAAATTTGTGTGCCTAAAAAACACAACCTGAAAGTCGATTCACGCTTCGAATTGATATGGCAACATTTGCTTCTGAGGTTACTTTCAATGACGATTTTAGTTTGTCTTTTTTTGAAAAATGATTTTAGGTTGTCTTTGTTTCTGGGTAGATTGGAAATTTCTGTTTACTCCCCTCAAATTAAAATATGGGTTTTCTTGAAAGCTGTGTTTTCATAGATTCTCTACAGTTTCTTGTTACTTTTTTTCTTTGAGAGTATGTTTTTCCTTCTGTAAGTAGACTTGGTTATGATTGTTCTTTTCATTTTTCTTTTTTATTTGGTCATCTTACGCTAATTTCTAGTTCCCATGTTGTCTTGGTACGAAGCCAAACTAAGGATTGCATCTTTTCATTGCTGAGAATTGAGCTCTATTTGTTTGCATGTGCTTGTGGATCTTGACCCAGTTGCTGAGATTATAGTTATTTGTTGTCTCCTCCCTCGACTGAGCATTACAGAATTAGATTTTTAGTTTGTGTGTTTGTATTGAAAGAACGATATAAATCCTACCCTTCTTCTGATTTTTCTTTCCATTATTACAATTTGGGGCTTGCTTTTTCTAAATTGTGGTTGTTTGGTTCCAAAAGCTATTATGCTTTCATAAATTCAGCGCTTTGCACATTCTTGCTTTTGCGAGGATCAGAAGGATTTTGCTAAGTTATTTGTTCCTTTATGAAAGCACAGGAAAAACCTGTTCAATCAATTAGTGGAGCTTATAAAGTGGGTTAAATAGAATTCTATGATGCTTGTCTTTCCCTGATAACCATTCCCATCCTTTTGTGATTGTGGTGCAGTTATCTCTGTTTCTTCCTTTAGATTGCTGTCACAAACACTATTATAGGACAGGTAGTATTCTGGGATATGAACTTAACTACATTCTTGTTATGCACACTATAGGTTGTGAGTTGTTCAGATTCCATTAAAGAAATAATTGATGAAGCTTCTGCTAGGAAGTCCGTTCATTGCATTTGTTCTGGAAGCTATACTGATATTGGATCTTGGCCTTCCATGGATGATGAACACATACGGATTGATAGACTTATCTGTACATTAAGGTTCATTTTTCAAGTGGCCAAGTGCTTTTTATGCTGTGTTCGACAGCAATGGACAACCTGATGCAACTGCCTATGTCAAACAAAATGCGATGAGGTTGTTTTTTCAAGATGCTGATTTGCCACAGACATCTGATTACCGATTTTGTCTTCATAGCAGCATTGGTGAATTCCCACCAGAAAGCAGTTTTACTAGCAGACTGTGCCTTGGCCATTGAAAGTACTGTTAATAATTCTTGTGGAACAACTGCTTTAATTGCCCTTGTTCTTGGAAGGCATTTACTGGTTGCTAATGCTGGGGGCTGTCGAGCAGTTTTTTGTAGGAAAGGGTCGGCTGGTGATATGTCCCCAAGATCAGTCCTTCATACTTGCCTTTGAGTGCAGAGCAAGAATACGTTGAAGAGCTTGTTAGAAGGCAATTGATATACATGAAGATTATTTGGCTTAATGAGGGTGGTTGGTGTGCATCTGTATTTGGGTGGTTTCAGATGGCATATGAACAGCAGGCAGCAGTTTTGCAGGGTAGAAGAGAGCATATTTAGTATTTGCTGATGAATTGCAGGTTATTTATTATTTAATATTTGTTTTTGTATCAACTATCAACTGAAGCGTGAATGCATGCGATCAGTTTCTTTGCCAAATGGGTATGGGAGGGATGATAAGTAAATAACGATGCGATGTGGCTATGCAACCAAATGAATGCCACACCCTTCATTTCCAGACAGAACGGGGTGATGGTACTGGTAAGGAATCTGATTCTGAGGCCATCGTTTCGTTTTGTATGGGAGAAGATTATCCTAAGAAATATAATAAAAATAATAATATCCGTCTTATTAAAATTTACATATAACGTACTCAACGCACAACACAAGATTATTTGTTTTACAACGGTTTAAAGAGGCACGTAGCTTCGCTCCATTTCTTGTTCGTTATTCATATTATGCCTTGAAACGCAATCATTTGTTTCTTTTAACGTTAATTTATTATTTGATCAAACGTTTCAATATATATAACACTAGTCAAGCTGCCAAATGAACGGCTTCGATTCATTCAGTGGTCTGACGCGTAAGAATCCAGTCCAGTCATTGGTACGCAAGAACAGGCTTATTTAGAACCAGTGTAAAATCACTCCCTCACTGTTTCATTATTTTATATATATAAGAGAGGCGAGTCAGAGTGTGTCTCTGTGTAGACAGAAAAAAAGCAAGAAGGAATCAAAAATGGCGATGGCAAATTTGGCGAGAAGAAAAGCGTATCATCTTCTGCTCACTGCCCGTAATTCCCATGCTCTTTCCTCCTTCTCTCGCCGATTCGCTTCAGCCGCATCTGACGACAACGACGTCGTTGTCATCGGCGGCGGCCCCGGTGGCTACGTAGCCGCCATCAAAGCCGCCCAGCTTGGCCTTAAAACTACTTGTATCGAGAAACGAGGTACTCTCGGTGGCACTTGCCTCAATGTTGGCTGCATCCCTTCTAAGGTATTTATATATAAATATATACAATTTATATTTGTTAGGTTTTTAACTTTGACTTTCTCTTTGTTTTAGATTCCTGGGCTGTGTATAGTTGTTTGGGTTCTGTTTACTTAGCTTCTGATCTAGCTTTGGTTTCGAGGTTAATTTTCCAATTATATGTTCATACCGTCTTTTTGTGTCGTTTATATAAATATTTTTCCCCGGGGATTGCTTTCAATTGATTCCTCGATTTTCGGCGCTAACCAAAGTAAAATAATGGCTTTTTGTTGGTTGTGGAAATTAATATTTGTAGTTTTCCTTTGTTCGGGATGTGAACGGATCAATTAAAAGATGTTTCTTTTGTGATGGATGTACGAAGGATGCTTTCCTTCTTGAGAATTTTGAGCTGAAATTTCTTCTATTTTCCAGTTGTTTTAACGATAAGTATGTGGTAGAATGTAAAAGTAAGAACTTTGGGGTAATGAGCTTCTTCTATGTATGATTCAAAATAAGTCATTTTCGAAACCAAGTAGTTTGAGTAATGCTTTTAGGCTTTTAGATTTTTGATGTCTGTAAGAGGTTTAATTAGTTCTGACAGTTGGCCATTCTTTGATGCTAGCTATGTACGACAGGTTCTAATTTTGCCCCCTAGGGGGTGGTTGAGTTGGTGGAGTGGAGGGACATGGGGCCAAAAGGTCCTGTGTTCGATTCTCTCTACTTACGCTCTCTCGATCGAGCCTGTCGTATAGGGCTTGCCTAGTGTGGAGTACCTAGTTGACGTGATTTGCAGGTTATTGTATCAATCCAGAGGTTTATTCAGTGCACATCCAAAGGGTAGTGGTTGTGGGTTTCTCCGTTTCAAAAAAAAAAATTTATCTCCTTATTCTAACTCATCACGTAGCCAGACCTCACCTTTCTGCATTCAGTGACAATTTTCTTCCTGAAAACTCTGACAATATATTTATATATATGTTTTTTTTTTCATTTGTGAACTAGAGCCTGCCACTTTAACAAACTTACCTAATATTTTGTATTAATTTATCTGATTAGTTTAGGCCATATTTAACTTTACTATGACCTTGTAATAGGCATTTATTGGTAACTTCGTGGTCTATTGTCTATGCATTTGTAAATTGATTGACATCTTTTGTTCAGGCACTTCTACACTCGTCCCACATGTTCCATGAAGCCCAACATTCATTTGCTAACCATGGAGTAAAGTTTTCTTCTGTCGAGATTGATTTAGCAGCCATGATGACTCAAAAAGACAAAGCTGTAGCAAACCTTACTCGAGGTATTGAAGGTTTATTTAAGAAGAACAAAGTGAACTATGTCAAAGGTTACGGCAAGTTTGTCTCTCCCTCAGAAGTGTCTGTAGACAGCATTGATGGTGGGAAGGCCACCGTGAAGGGCAAGAATATTATTATTGCCACTGGTTCAGATATCAAGTCTCTGCCTGGTGTAACCATAGATGAGAAGAAAATTGTTTCATCTACTGGTGCTTTAGCTTTGTCAGAAATCCCTAAGAAGCTTGTGGTCATTGGGGCAGGTTACATTGGGCTGGAGATGGGCTCAGTGTGGGGCCGGCTTGGTTCGGAAGTAACTGTTGTTGAGTTTGCTCCTGATATTGTACCAAGCATGGATGGGGAAGTTCGAAAGCAATTTCAGCGTAGCCTTGAGAAGCAGAAGATGAAATTTATGCTCAAAACTAAGGTCGTTGGAGTTGATACATCTGGTGATGGCGTGAAATTGACCATTGAGCCTGCATCTGGTGGCCAGCAGACAACACTTGAAGCTGATGTGGTTCTTGTCTCTGCTGGTCGGATTCCATTCACTGCTGGGCTTGACTTGGATAAGATAGGTGTGGAAACTGACAAGGCTGGGCGAATTTTAGTCAACGATAGGTTTCAAACAAATGTTTCTGGTGTCTTTGCCATTGGAGATGTAATTCCAGGGCCAATGCTAGCCCACAAGGCTGAAGAGGATGGAGTTGCGTGTGTGGAGTTTATAGCTGGCAAGCACGGCCATGTGGACTATGATAAGGTCCCTGGAGTTGTTTATACACATCCTGAGGTTGCTTCTGTTGGTAAGACGGAAGAGCAAGTTAAGGCACTTGGTATTAGTTATCGTGTTGGAAAGTTCCCGTTCTTGGCAAATAGTCGTGCTAAAGCCATTGATGATGCTGAGGGGATAGTCAAGATATTGGCTGATAAGGAGACTGACAAAGTACTAGGAGTCCATATCATGGCACCTAATGCTGGGGAGCTTATTCACGAGGCAGCAATCGCCCTTACTTATGATGCAGCAAGTGAGGATATAGCACGCGTGTGCCATGCACATCCCACAATGAGTGAAGCATTGAAGGAGGCTGCCATGGCCACTTATGACAAGCCCATTCACATATAAAAGATAATTACGTCTTGTTGTTTTCATTTTATTTTCAAGGACTTTGGAATTGTTTTAGCAATCACTTGCTTAAATAGAAGGTTGCTGTTCATTTACTTGAATGTATTCGAGAGAGAATAACTTGATGCGAGTTTATGCACCAATAACGTCCTTGGTAAGTTGAAGGAGCATATATGCAAATGTCAGAGGCATTTAGTTTAAATTTAGGAACAGATGTTTTCACGCTTTCATGTATCATTATCAGTGCAGTTGCTTGATATTTCTCCAGCACCTGTGATAATTCTTAATTTGAAGTTTTCAGCTGATTATGATCATGTATTTTTTATCAGGTTAAGGCACTAAGCTTCATTCCGGTGTCAAGTGTCAACCAAGTTTTGAGAAGCTCTCTCTCTCTCTGCAGTAGTTCTGTAGCAAAGTTTTACTTTTGTCATTATAGTCGTGTGATGTTTTATACATTTGGCATAACGCCATGAACCTTCTTCTGTGGCAGCTTTGTCCATCAAAAATTATTTTCACTTTTGCCCACGCACTACGTGAAGAAAATGTAAGAGCACCCAGTACACCATCAAAGATGAACAAAATGCTGCTGCAGCCGAGAAGGCATTACTTAGGATCCTTGACATAAACTCCAGAACATAATCAAAGAGAGGGCGTGCTCTATGCACTCCTAGTCAAAGTATAAACTATTTGGACCTCATCATAAAGGCAAATGTCAAGTGGCACCAGCCTCTAACTGCCTGTTGCTGACAGGCGTAATAAAATGGTTATTCCCAGAAGTTCACGTCTCAAAGTAATGATGTAACGATGAAAAGGAGTAGAAAATAATGGGTGTAATTGGGTTAGACATTGCGCATTTTCTACCATCATGCAAAAACAATTGCTCATGCTCCTAGCACCAAAGAACCGCAAAGCCTGGCTCATAAAAATTGATAAACATTTGCTAGAATTGAAACCTCAGCTTATCTCTATTTCTTTACACGTGCCAATAAATCTCACTAGTCCCTAACCCATTCGAGGCATTCAGACCAATGCTTATGTCCCCACTCCATAAAGGGCCTCTCAATCGTTGCAAGTCCAAAGTTCACTACTTCCACAAACAAACGCATGGTAGCAGAGAAACAATACAAGTAGCAAGAAGTTATGGCTCCCCTCGCATATCTTGGCGCCTCCTGGCCTGCAGGGCCAATCGTGCATCTCTCTCCCTCTCAAATTCCCTGTAATCTGCACGCTGTAAGAATGAAACCTTGTCTAGGTACTGGTTTGAGCTCTTCTTGTACGCATCTAACTCCTCTTCTATTCCCTTATTTTCATCCTTAAATTCTCCCCAATCTTTCTTTGTTTTGTCAAGCACACTGAGTTTTGGTTTCTTCTTAATTTGTTCCAGAACAGCATCAACAGCAGAGGGTGCAAGAGCTTTGGCCTTCTCAGCTGCCTCCTTTGATTCTGCATCTACAAGCTTCTTTATTTCAATTTCATGACCAGCAAAGTCCCGGACCTCTGTGATCTGCAGAAGAAAGCACAAATTTGATCACAATAACCAAAATATTCAAACTGGCATGTCATAAGCCCTTCAGATAGCCAATAGAATTATCAATTGGCTTTCCAAGTATTGGATTTTGTGGACAGAAACACCATATTAATGGACTCAAGTGTAGATAGATTAGAAGCTAGCAAATTTTCAAATAGATATGCTCTCATTCTCACTCTTTTTTGAGCAGTTCAATAGCATGTATCAAAAAAAATATGAACAAGAATTGGTTATGAATCAAAATCCCCATGCTTGTATGTCTGAACATGCCTTACAATTTCATCCAGAAAGTTTCCAGGGATGTTAAACCATTATATAACCAGTTAAAAGTTTTAACAGAGAAGGGTAATAAATAGGACACCAAGGTTTATGAATAGGAATAGAGGTTTTACCCACCTCAACCTTTCCCCTGCCCGATGCAACAGCTGCAGCATCCTTGACAGCAGAAAGAGCAGCAGCAGCAAGCTTTCTGGCCTCATGGCTATTATCATATTCTGCCCCACTAATTCCCTGCTGTTGTGAATACTTCTCAGAACCTCCTGCTTTCCTTGACGTCAGGCCTAGCAAAGTCATCCAATTCTAGATTGGAATAATAAATCAGATAGAGCAGCTTAATTCCATTGAAAAATTGAGAAAAATTCAGGAAAAAAAAAACCTTACATCAGATTTCAGTTGAGAAGAATTATCTGCAGTTGAACTAGACTTGTTTGAAAAAGATTTTAACATTTTATTACATATTCTACTATTCATTTGGTCCCACATAGCATCAATCTTCTTGTCCATATCACTGTTGGATCCCTTAAGCTGGCTATCTTGCACATGAGATGCAGTCTCTTTAGGTGCCAAACCCAGATATGTCATCCAGTTCTATTAGACAAAATCACAGTTAATCAACTGATATTCAGTCATTTATTTTTAGAAGTAATGAAACAAATGACATATTATCCGCACATCACTAAGCTTGGTTGAAATAGAGTTCATGGTTGAAGCACTGCGCTTGTTTGAAAACATTTTGACAGTCTTATTAGATACCCTTGCATTCATTTGTTCCCAGATAGCTGCTACACGTGCTTCCATCCCTAAAAAACAAACAAGATCTGTTTATCAATAAACAAAAACCCATTGCACAAATCTGGGCATTCATAGTGACTGAGGGGGTTCAAAGATCAAGAAGAAAAGTTGTTACCAGCTTCTCCAGGTTTCGGTTCTGAACTTGGAACGGGATTACCTTCTTTAACTGGCTCAACTTGAGAACCCATCACATACAGTAATCTTCCCTGAAACATGAAGCTCAATATAGAAATTCAGGAAAACATCCTTCTTCAACACTATTAGGTCCCGACAATATTAATAGGTTCCCCAAAGAACCACCTTAACATTATAGCAAGTCCTATACTTCTGTAATTCTCTCATAAGTAGGTATTAACCACATAGTTGTCAGTTAGTCTCAAGTTACAGCATCACTCTGGATGCCGAACACAAGAAGTTCATACTAATGGGATTCAATAGTTTAAACAAGAACAACATATTATAGTTATAAACTGAAAAACAAGAAAAGACGATGGTTAAACATAAATTAGATACATAAGGACCTCATTATCAGCAATAAACAAGCAAAGACTCCGGTTCAAAAGACCACATAATTCAATCGAAAAGTCCACTTCGACACCACCCAAAAAAAAGGAAAAAGCATGCTCATTTTATCCCCTAATTTTGGAAAACAGACACCCTTTAGAGAATTTGATTGTAAAACCTCGGTGATGTTTACCTGATCGGAAAGTTGTCGAGCGAAGATATGCCACCTCCAAGGGAAAGCAGAAGTAAAGGAGACGGGATGAGAGACTTCGATCCAAAATTAGGAGAAGAAGAAATCGTAAGTGAAAAGGGAACGACGACGTTTAAGGGAGACGGCAATTATAAATAAACAACAAATCCAGGGTTGGTCCAAGCCCAAAGCTATTTTTAAATATTATCAGTTTTGTATTTTTTTTTGGTATAAAGGGAAAATAACAAAATTACATGGTAAATCTCGGATGATAGAGCCCCGACGTATCCTCTAAGAGGAGAGGTATGCATCCGCTGGGAGGATGCTCAAGATAAGTGATCCCGAAGGAGCACTGGGAGGCTGAATGGGCAAGCCAGTCCGCACACCAATTGCCCTCCCGATACTCGTGGTGAACGAGGACAACCCAGTTACGGGAGAGAAGGGCATGGATGCTCAACACTAAAGGGTGGGGGGAGGCAGCTCGCGCCTGAGGAGAAGAGAGCATGTCGTGCACAGTACGCGAATTTACCTCTAAGACGATATGTCGGTACCCCAAGGACCATGCTAACTTGAGACCCGACAGAACCCCCCAATATTCCGCCATTAACGGGGAACACCTGCCAACATTCTGGACGAAGCCTCCCAACCAAGCGCCGGAATTGTCTCGTAGCAGGCCACCTACTGATGCCGAAATAGTGTAGCCATTAGAAGCGCCATCTGTGTTGAGCTTTACCCAGCCCTGTGCAGGTGGGCTCCAACCTACCAAGAGGGGCTGGCGCGGGACCGGGCTCAAGTGTGCTCGTTGCTGCCAGACTGTAGCCAGATGGACGTGGGAAACGTAGGTCAGCACTGGCTGTTCCGGAGAAAGCGGCCAAGAGAATAGATCGTCAAAAAGGGCCTTGTTTCTCCAAGACCAGAGAAACCAACATGCCGTCCCAAAGAGAATGGCCCAGTCAAAGCCCCCTACTGTCCTGTGAGTTCGGAGGTTCTTGATGAGCCAGTCATGAGGAGCCATAGTAAAGAACTCGGTGGTGATAACCTGTGAGGGGAACCGTGCCCATAAAGTACGAGCTCGAGGACAGTCCCGGACCACATGGAGAGAGGTTTCCTCGAGGAGGCAGTGGGAGCAGGAGGCATCTGGCGTGAGCCGTTGGCGTACTTGTTTTGTATTTTAATTGATAGAAGCTAAAAAGTAACAGCAGTTAGTAAATGACGAGTCTTACTTTAACTAGCTGTTCACCTTCGCCCGCATTTTGGGGAAAATATTTCGATAAAAAATGAAAATTTGATGTTTATAAAATACAAAAATAAATAAATAAAAATATAAGTATGAACAATTGCGTTATAGAAAATATAGCATTAAATAATACTATATAGATTAACTCAATACATAAAAGAAAACTAACAGTACCTTTTTATTAAGAATTAAAAGACAAATATAACTAAGAGAAGTTCCAAAAATATATATAAATCAAAGTTTTAAAAAACCGGACCGGATTATCCGGTCCAACCGAAAAAAGTTTGAACCGGTCAGGTATCCGGTTCAGTTTCACCTAATAACCTCTCTGCATAAAAACCGCCCGGTTAAACTTTTTTTCTGTTAGACCGAACGGTCTGGTTCGGTCCGACTTTTTAAACCTTGCAAAATCCCCTTCTTTTCCTTCATCAAAACTTTCACATTTATAGAATTGTTGAGAAAAACATGTTCACTTAATTAATAAGTCAAATTCATCAAAATTATTGGTTTATGATATCTATTTCTTTTTAGATGCTTTGTCTTCCTAAATAAGGGAGGAAGAAAAGATCTATACTATGATCACACTGAAAACCAAATGACGACATCATTTGTTACAATATAAGTACCTATAAGCATAATATAATTTTCTTACATTAATATCATAATTTTGCTAGAAACATTATATAAATTGTATTGCTGCCTACGAAATGCTCCAGTCACATACTTCTTTTCAACATCCCCTATTTTATTTGAGCTAAAAATCATTATCTCTCTTACTTCCGGTTATACGCAACACCTCCACCAATACTCATTTTGAAGTACATTGATGAAACTTACAAACATAAACATATTAAACTCTGAATTATTATCTAAATTATAGTTTCATAAAATATTCGTTGCTCATAAATAAATGTGAAAGAAATATACATACCTGCTTAGTTATACATGTATTAATGTCAAACTTTAAATCTTGGTCAATATTTCTTCTATAGGCAAAAGGTGCAAATTTAACTAATATTTCATAAAATTATAAGTTAATTTATATTATTTTGAGCCATTTAAGTGAATTCTAACATTTGCAAATTGTTCAAATTTGACCGCAAAAATTTAAATAGAGTAAAGCTTTGTCAAGATTTTTATGAAGAAAATGCATTGGTCAGAATGAATGAATTAAGAACATCTACTGATGGTCAGTTTATATCTTATTTTGATCATATTTAAGTTAAAATTATAGTGTATTACAAGTTTACAATTG
>JANIJH010000224.1:30908269-30919202 GCA_024520975.1 Erythroxylum areolatum
AATCTTGTTTCTTGAATCTTGAAAGAAACGGTTAATCAGTTGAGTTCTGTAACTAACTCGAACTGACTCTTGCGTCTTCGTTTCTTTCTTCGTCTGCTTTTGAATTCTGCGTCTGCTTTTGAACTCTGCGTCTGCTTTTGAATTCTGCATCTGCTTTTGAATTCTGCGTCTGTTTTTCATTTCTGCGTCTGCTTTTCTTAACTTCTGCGTCTGTTTTTCAACTTCTCCGTCTGCGTCTGCTTTTCACTCTTCTTTGTTATTTATCTTGCGTCTGTTTTTTTTTACTTTCACTCTGCGTCTGCTTTTTCTTCTTCTTTGTTATTCATCAAAATCATATATATGTAAAGTCATTTTGACTCAACACAAACGAGTTAGATTAAGTTCTTTGCATTGATAATGATCACTAGAAGAAAAGTAGGAATTAGCGACAAAAAATGAACCGAGAGAAATTACCGATGGATATCATATTTTCATTGAAAACATTCTTAGGAAAATTTTCGTTTAGTAGTAGTAGTAATATCTGTTTCTAAATATGGAGGGAAATCAATTTGCGATGGAATTTAGCAATGGTATCAAATTATTGTCGGTAAATAAGGTAGAAATTTAGTGGAGTAATTAATTTTTGCGTTTGTCGATAGAAAATTTCCGTCGGTAAATTCCGTCGCTAAATTTTCAAGCTATACATCATCGTTTGCTTCGGCTTGAATGTTATTAACTTAAAGAAAATGACATCATTTGGTTTAAGACCAAATGACGTCTTTTTGTTTAACTTAAAATAGACCCAAAGTCCCCTCCACTCACCGTCGGCTCCTTTCTTCTTCCTCCATGCTGCGTCTTTTGCTCCAGCGATTTCTCCTCTCTCGGTTGTCATCTGTCATCGACATTGTCATCATTTTGTGCTATGTCTTCTGCTTATCCTCTTCTCTGGCCATTGTCACATTTTCGTGGAGGTATACATGTCACGGTGATTTTTTCTTATTATTTGCTTTGTTTGGGTATTTGATTTGTTTCGTTTGTTTTAGTATTTTGTGAATGGAAAAAAACATTTAAGGTAGAAATGTTAGTGATAAAAGGGACAAGACATGAATTTGGTTGCAATGTTGGGATGAATTTTTGATGCATATAAGATGTTTGATGAAATGTCTGTTCTTTGAAAAAAATGTATTTGTGTGACTATTTGAGTTATATCTCTTTTGTTGAATTGTTCCTTAACTATATAATTGTGTCTTCAATGTCTAGCTTGGGTTTGTAACTAGAGAAATTGTCTCATATATAAAAGAAGCTTCTTAAGTTGAATATGAACCATGTACAAGCATCACTTTGAATGATAGCTATTACATTAACTATTTTTTCTATACTTTCCATTAATGTTTGAACATTTTAGTAGTTATAGACAGGAGTATGGCAGTGTCAATTGTACTACCAAAACGAATTTTTTTACCATTCCCTACTTTTCTCTTTAGGTTATTACATACATTGTCTTTTAGATATAGATTTTTTTTAGAGTCTTAAGAGTTGTTGGTTTTGGTTTTAATTTTCCATATATTGTTACCTTTTAGAAATTGAGTGTGAGTCCATTAAATCTATAATTATTTTTGTTATGTAAAAAGTTTCAATATTCTCTCAAATACGATCCAATATACTCATAGTTTTGACTGAAATTGCACATAGCCCTCTTTGGTACTTGAAGCATCATTTATTAGTCCATTTAATATTGGTACTTGAAGCATCATTCTTCTCACTGTTCTAAATGAAATTCTTAAGCATTCTTTCAATAGCATTTATATGATTAAAGAGAGAAAAAGATGAGAGCTCTACCAGATAAGTAGGATATTTAACCCAAAGACTATGCAGTCTCTTTATAAAGAACAAAAACTACCATTTTAGTGCCCAACCCTTTTGTGAATTGATTCAAAAGAGGGGTAGACAATCTTTAAAATGGATCTTGGTTATTGTTATTGGGATGGCAAGGTACTATCAAAGAAGTTCTAGGTGTTTCAATTCTGATAACAATGAAAGTTCTTTCGTTATATTTGCAATTCTAATACAAATTAAAAAACTATTTTTGTTATCCTTAGTTAATAGACATACAATTTGTTGAATTTTATGCACGGAGTTCTAAAGCATATTGATTATGTATTGGATTTATAAAGCAAGAAAAGATCATCTACAAAAAAACAATCTCAATAGATAAAGTATGTTTCCTTTATAATGATAATTAAATTTCCATTCCTATTCAATGTTCTTATCCATTGCTCGATTGAGAGCTTCAATACGTATAGTAGAGATACAGGGAGAGGATGATGGGCTTGAATTTATTAAATAGTTGAGTCAATTCTTTATTGACCAAAACATTAAAAGATATTGTTAAGATATATTGCTATAACCATCTATTGAAAGACGAGGGAAGTCAAAAAGCTATTAAGATGTTAAAGATGAAGCTCCTAACTAAGTATATCAAAAACTATTGAAGAAATGAACTAATCGGTATACATATATATTGACTTGGATATTAACTTACTGCTACATTATGTAGACTTTTTTAGTGAAGACAAGCATAGTTGATGTCTTTCATTATATAACTCATTCATCTATCCTTCTCTTGACTTTCAACGATAAAGATATCCTCTATGCTTCAATTAGTCAATTCTTTAATATTACCACCTTTAAATCAATATTGCTCACCATTGATCTTGACATGTTTGTTTTATATGATTGTTTTAATATATCCCGCTTTCTAAACTGTGAACAATTTTTGCTTGGTTGTAAGAACTCATTTGTTGGCAGTACTTCTATTTTGAAGGAGATTGAAGAAAAGCTTTAGCAGGTATTCAAATGACATTTATTTTCTTTTATTTTTGATAATGTCAACAATGATTTCCCACACATTTTAATTGAATTTTTATTAGTTTCTATATTTTAAATTCTAGCTCCATCATCATCTTCCTTCACGTACTTCAGGAAGATCCTTTTGTTTGTCAGTTGAGGTAAGTGATTTTATTATTTACTAGGTTTTTGAGTAATTGGATTAATTTGGGTATTTGTTTGTGGTTTGAACTTCCCATTTGAACTTCCTACATTTTTAATATAAATGACCTGCACCAATCAAAACTTGTTTGTTGTATGAACTTCAGTTTATCAATGAATTATTATGGGATAGGTTTGACTTATATTATAGTTCCGATTATCTTAATTATGTCAATCTGTTATTTCATAGATGCTCTCTGAAATGATTAGGTTCTCTTTACTTTTCATGTGTGAATTTTTACACGTATCTTTTTAAATATAATAATAATTTTCTTCTAAGCATATTAGATAATTTGTATATTTGACAATAATTTATTAAAATAATTATTCATATTTTATGAATACTTATTATATTTAGCACTTGTACATATTTAATTTAGGTTAAATATCAAACTTCTAACACTAATTCTCTACTAACATATATGATTACAAAAAAAAGATCTTCAGTTAAAAAATAATTTTGATCTTAACCCATAAACCTTAACCCATAACTCGTGATGCAGTTCCCGTGAGGCTTATCAGTGAAAAAACCATGAGCCTAGGAGTCACAACGAGAAATTGGTCTCTTAATTCATAAGTCTTATCTTTGGTGATTAATTCAATTGGTTAATACTTAGGGGATGCTATACGAAGTTTAGATGTTTTGTAATCTTTGGTGATACATAGATGATACTAACTATGGCATTACTATTTTAAATTAACAGTTTTGTAAAAATGAGTAATGTTGATAGATCTTGGATGTATAAACGATTAACACTTGATGGTTTCATTAATCCTGAGTTTGTTGTGGGAGTGCAAGCTTTTATGCATTACGCATGTTCTCAACTTGCGTATATGGATGGCCCAAAGATAAGACGTCTATATAAAAAGTGCAAACACATCCATTTCCTTCCTATTGATGAAGTTAATTGGCACTTGCTGAGAAAAGGGTTTTTCGCCAATTATTTTCAATGGACACAACATGAGGAACCATTGATTTATAGCACCTCAAGGGCTAATCAAGTATAATTATCTTGAACTTAAATGAGTTTGAAGGGGTGATTGGATTTAGAGCAAATAATGTGGATGGAAATAAAATCCTTACATGCAAATGATTTATGATGCAGCCAGTTATACCTTTTAGGAAAATATGGAAAATCTTGAAGAAGAATCAAACCCACACGTAAAATAATTTTTTTGACTTACTATAGTCAGCTGACCAATAATTACGACCAAATTGTGGGACAATTACCCAATTGTCTTCAACTGCTCAAATATTGAACATAAAGTCTAAAGGGCATATTTTGGACCGTAGTTTTGATAAAATTATTGAATGGTATAATGAATCATTACCTCCTAATCATACAATAGTTGATAGTTTTTACAATACGAAAAAACTTATTAGGGGTTTTGGTTTGCCTGTTGAAAAGATTGATTGTTACAAATTAGGATGTATAATGTTTTGGGGAGATGATATGGAATTACAAGAGTGCAAATTTTGTGGTCAACCTAGATTCAAGCCTAGAAAGCATTATATAAAATAGAAATTAGTACTTTGAAAGCGAATGTATTATTTTCCGCTAACTCTGAGACTTTAAAGACTATATGCTTCTGATGTTACTGCGTCTAACATGAGATGGCATAATGAACACAAACAGGAAGATGGAATAATGAGTCATCTATCAGATGCACTAGCATTGAAACATTTCAATGACATCCAACTTGAGTTTGTAGCTGAAAGTTGAAATGTTAGTTTGGTATTGTCAACGGATGGATTCCAACCTTTGGTTAATCCGGCCAGCAATAATCATCATGGCCAATCATAGTTACTCCCTATAATTTGCCTCTATGGATATGTATGAAAGATGTATATATATTTTTGACAGTGATTGTGCCAGGGTTTACAAATCCGAAGTATAAAATTGATATATTCTTACAATCATTGATCTCTAAATTATAACATCTTTAGGAATATGGTGTTCAGATATATGATGTGTCTCTGAAACAGAATTTTGTGTTGAGAGCAGCTTTGATGTGGAACATTAGTGATTTTTCAGCATATGTCATGTTGTCTGGATGGAGCACAATAGGAAAATGGGCTTATTCTTATTATAACAATGACTTTGATGCGTTTTATCTTCCAAACAGGGGCAAAACATGTTGGTTTAACAATCATAGGAAATTTCTTCCTTTAGATCATCCATTTAGACGCAGTAAAAAATAGTTTATTAAGAATAGGATGGTAAAAATACCTCCTCCCCTTTACAAAGCTAGTGAAGAGATTTTGTAGGAGGTTAAAGAATTAGGCTTGCTGAAAGTTGCAGAATTTGAAGTTGATGAAGTAAATACAAGCATTAGAAAAAAAAATTGTTGGAGAAAACGAAGCATCTTTTGGGATTTTCCATATTGGAAAACTAATTTGATACGTCATAATCTAGATATGATGTATACTGAAAAAATATTTTTGACAATTTGTTTAATACCATAATGAACATTGAAAGGAGGATAAAAGACAATGAAAATTCACAAGCTGATTTGTAACTTTTTTGTAGAAGGGATGAGTTACATAAAGATCTTCGCACTGGTAAATATCTGAAAGCCTGCTACCCTTTGGACAAAAAATTGGAAATATTGTATGAATGGTTGAAAAGTCTAAAGTTTCTTGATGGTTATGTTTCAAACTTGGCAAGGTGTGTGGATATGAGGAAGTACAAATTATTTGGGATGGAAAATCATGATTGTCATATGTTTATGCAAAGGCTAATTCCAATTGCATTTTAGGAGTTACTACCGAATAAGGTTTGAGAAGTAATAATAGAATTAAGTTTGTTTTTCAAAAATTTAATATCATCTGAAATCAAGTTAGTTGAAATGGAAAAACTAGAAAAGGAAATTCTAGTAATTTTGTGCAAGTTAAAAGGGATTTTTTCTCTAAGCTTCTTTGACTATATGAAGCATCTATCTGTGCATTTAGCACATAGGGCAAAATTAGCCAGTCCAGTTCAATATCGATGGATGTATCCATTTGAGAGGTAATTTAACAAAAATGATTGTAATTGAAGTAATAACATGTTTTAATTACTAAATTGTAATAACCATATTCTAATATAGGTATTTGCATTACTTGAAGAAAAATGTCAAAAACAAGGCTAGAGTTGAAGGTTCGATATGTAATGCTTATTTAGTAGAGGAGGCTAGTACATTTTGTTCATATTATTTTGAGCTGCATGTTAACACAAGATAAAGAAAAGTTCCTCGTAATGACGATGGGTTAGGAACGGTGAGGAACGAGTGATACTGATGGTAACTTTTCCATTTTCACATATCCTGGATGAAAATATGGACGTTCAATAAGAAGAATATTAACAGAGGAAGAAATTGAGGTTGCCTATGGTTACATTTTATTGAACTATTAAGAGGTTCAACCTTTCGTGCAGTAAGTTGAAAATGATTATTTGGGTTTTGAACTTTTGTGTTATTCATAACTGAAATACATAATAATATTTTTAGATTATACGAGGAATTGATACGTGAGCTAATGCCAGGCAAAACACAGGATGATATAAATAAAGAAGTTAGAAGACACTTTTCTTGATGGTTCGAGAAATATGTAAGTTTTCACTTACAAATATTCAAATGATTGAATTATAATATTTAAGTGTTCAAATGACATTATACTCTTTGATATGATAATTTCTTTTATGTAGGCTTTAGAAAATCCAATAGAGAACAAGTTCATATGTGATCTTACAACGGGACCTCTATGAACTGTTAAATCATATCTGGTGTATTTCATTAATTGATACAAATATCATACAAAACATCATGGTCATAGCATAGCAATAATAAATATTTGAGTTTACATACAGGGAGAATTGATGGATTGTTATAGTAAAATTATTGAGATACTTGAAATTGAGCACCCTACATTGTCAATAAAGCAAAGTGTGATATTTAAGTGTAACTGGTTTGATCTGACTCCAAATGTTGGCACAAAAGTGTATAGATGATATAATCTAATTGAAATCAACAACCGAAGAAGATTGAGACAATTTAAACCTTTCGTGTTGGTAATGCAAGCGAAATAGGTATGTTATGTCCCTTTTCCTAGCTTACAACGAGATAAGTCAGATTACTTGGCTGTTTGCAAAGTTAAACCTAGAAGTATTTTTGAATCACATGGAAAAGGAGAACAGAGAGTTGAAACTGAAGCCTTTTAGGAAGATGTATATGAAATAAATGCATGTCACATATTATGATAATAAACCTTTGAACGATCCATCTAACGAATATATTGAAATTTCATATAGAAAGGATGACGAGGGCCAGAGATCTGAAGAGGATTCGGAGTTTGATTCTTATTCTTCAGAAAAAAAGAAGATGATTGTAATGTACAATTAAGTGATGATAGCGATTAATTTATGTTTGTAATTGAATATTATATTTAACAAATCAATTATTTCCTTTTTAGTATATTGTGTAAAATACTAAATTCAAATTTTTAATTAAGGAATGTTGATATGGCGACTAGTTTGGGATGGTACTAATTCATTCTGTTGGGAGGAATGTGGCAAAATTGTCCCTACCGAAGGAATAAACAATGCAGGAAAAATCTCCACTTCATACACTAATGATCGTTTGCCTTCCGTGGCCGATCTTCTACTTCCAAGTGTTTAGTATCATCTGAACGACGTCACTTTCCTTATTATGTACATCTCATTTCCTTTTATGGAGTTATTATATATATTCACATTTGATGGTATATATTACATGTTATTTAAAGCTTCCTTGAATCTTGAAGATGAAATGTATGCCCATGGAGGCTAGAACGATGTCACAACAATTAGTAAAGGATTAGGGAAATCGGTTGTTTTGGAAAATTTGTGAATTTTATAGACCTCGTCTGGACATTCGTGTATGCATATTTAACGGTTTTCTAAACTGACAATATCTAAGTTCTATACTGATTGTGTTTCAGGTAAACCATTTCGTATTGGCAATTCATCTGATGAGTTTATCTTCGATACTAAATTTGGCGACTCATACACTGTATCCTCTATAGGATTAGCTATAGTAGAAACACTGTTGCAAGAAGGTGTTAAAAACCTTACACCCGAGGGAAGAACTATCATTGTTTCAATTGGTGCATTCGAACATGTCAGGACCCTTCTTGGAAATCGAGACATCGGGGACTCATTTACCTTTACCGACTCTCATGTCAATTGGAATCCAAGAAAATAATTATATCATTTTCATTTATCGATGCAATACACTGGACTCAGCTTTAAAGTTGATTTGTTGTTATATCTGTAAAAATTTGTCAAACAACCTCCCTACTAGTTAGGGGTCAAGCTACGTCCTATTGAGTGTGGGTTGTTATTGTTCTTGTTCTATGACTATAACAATTATTAACCTTTTAATTCAAAGTTTGTACTTAAATATGATATTCAACAAATCGCCTTATTTCCTTTTGAATATATTGTGTAAAATGTTGAATTCAAATTCTTAAATTTCTAGAAAATTCAATAAACAATGAATTTCAAGTAGAAATATGCCACTAAAGAGACAACGTGATGTAATGTGACCCAGGTTTAGAAAACGATTTGAAGGTACTTACTGTGAAGGTGAACTACCACAGTCTGCAGTTACAATTGAATCACCTCCTCCCCCTCCAGGGCCTGCAGTGGCAGATTACGCATCACTGCTATTCCTTATGCTACACCATCAACCACTCCTACATCATCTACTACCCCTATATCGGATGAGAAGATGGTTGCCAGTTAGAGCTGAGGGACCTAATGGAAGAACTTACATAACAATTATCAATAATCTGTAAGTGAAATTATATGAAAAACTATATGTTTATAATTAAGTTATAGGTTTAAATTTTTGCAAATGGTATAAAATTATTTGTTCTTATATTAGCTTGATTCCGTCTAGACTGTGCTCTAGAAATATGACATCTAAATTTAAAGAGAAGATTGATTCTGAGGGTTATGTATGGAAGAATATCTTCTGAGGGTTATGTATGGAAGAATATCTCTCAGGCCACAAAGGCATTTTACTTGCAAGAGTTTGAGGTACAATAAAAAATATTTCCTTTTTTAATTGATTTGTATACATTAATTAGATAAATATTATTACATTATAATTATTTATCAAAATTTTTTCTTTTATTTTGGAAAGAATTTTTCTGGGATTCTAATTTCGACGCGGTTATACATAAAATATGGGAGAGACGAGCACATACACGTTATCGTAACTTTATTGGTGCGATACACAAGGCTGGTGTATGACTGCCTTATATTGTTGAGCAAATATGAAGTTATTGGCAGGAGTATTGGACATCACTTGAGGCAATGTCTATCTCAGATTGTAGAAGTGGAGGACTGGGGGGAGAGAGTCTTCCCGTACATACGGGAAGATCAATTACCTGCCACGAGCATACAGAGAGACTTGTAAGTATCTAAACTTTACACTTATATTCTAATCGTTTTACTTTGTTGTATTTCAATTTAAATTAATGTGTGAATATGTGTATTATGTATAATGATAATGGTATAAATGTTTGGTGCCATATATTACTGTATTGAGTTATTTTCTTTGTTCAACAAGGGATAAATATCATAAAAATAGAAGAAACTTTGCTGAAATTTTTATAAATTCTAGTTCACTTATAACATGTTATTCTTATGCATGAAAAGTCTATGGGCATAAGGTCTACATCCTGTCAGTTGTTTTTGCGTATTCATACTGAGAAGCATGATGGTGTGACATTCGTCAACACCCGATGTAGAGAACTGAATGTATGTGAAATTTATGCTTTAATATTAATTCTTAATAATTCTCACTTACCATTATAAACATTGCCTCCTAATAGGACCAAATACAAGAAAGCATTCAGCTACAGTCTCAACACGAACAAGTTGTTAATGAGAGTCAGACATATCTTGATGTAGTGGGTGGTAGGGACCATCATGGAAGAATCTTCAGGCTAGGTTCATTTGCGAACACATTTTATTTGCAATCCTCTACATTCAATACAGCAGCATCTAGTAGACGATCGCAAACCAATGAAATCAATCAGCATCGGACCATAGTGGAGACACTAATGGAGTACATAGCTCAACTGAGACATGAGGTGGATGAGTTGAAGGAGAGGGGTAGCACCTCAGAGCATCTGCGGTCACTAAGACAATAGGATTGTTGTAGTCATATGTTTTGAATTACAAAGACTTATTATATACACTATAATGTTTTTATTATCAATTATGATAATTTTAACTTTATATTATCAATCAACTTTGTGTTTAAACAAATTAAATATTATGCACAGATAATTCATAAATGTTGAAATTATTCATTAATCATAAGATCATGAAATAAAATTAAATGTTGGGATTTTTTTAAAATTTTCTTTACCGACAGAAAATAAAAGTCTGTCGGTAAAATGCACTATATTTATCGATGGAATATCATAAACCATCGGTAATATTGCAAACTGTCGTCAATTTAATCATCAGGATTTCCTGAACCGTCGGTATACTCACCAACGGTCAATCATAACCGTCAGAAATATTACATACGGAATAACGAGTACCATCGGAATATTTTTCCGATGGAAAGGAAAAGTTCGTAAGTAAAGTTACCAATGGTTCACAACAAATCTATCGGTAAATTTACTGACAAATACAACCATCCGTTGGTATATTTACCGATGGTTACATAATATGTCTATTGGTAAATTAACTTACAGCTATTTTAACGACGTCTTTGTCCATCGGTAAATTAACCTATACCTGTTTTAACGACGCCTTTGTCCATCGGTTGATTCTATCGCTAACTTATATTATCGACAGAATTCAAACGTTTTCTGCGGTAATTTTCATCGCTAAATGACATTTTTCTTATAGTGGATAGTGAAAAC
>JANIJH010000224.1:30920798-30933832 GCA_024520975.1 Erythroxylum areolatum
TGAATGCATGTACTCATGAATAAATGCATATGCAATAAACCTGTTCCTCTATAATTAGAGGCCAGTAACATGCTCAGTCAGTGAGTACAATGAAGCCTATCAGTCTGTCCCAATTACCAAAATACCCTTGCTAACAGTAACGGGATGTTACAGAGGATGTTGGTCTTAATGCACTTAGATAATTATTATTTTTGGAGCATGGATGGTTTGAGACTTTGAGTAAGCAAATACAAATATAATAAAAGGAATTGCGAATAGAAGTATGAATAGTTAGTTCCAAGACTTGGTTGGTTTCATAAAGTTCGATGATTAATGGTTAATGGCATCTCTTTTCTTTAATATGATCTACAAACATATACTTTCTTATTAATATGTTTGTTTCAACTTCAACCATTATTGTTCTTTGAGAAGAACACTATAACTATTAAAGTGTATCTTTAATTGTTCTTTGATATTGTTTATAACCCTCATATTTGTGATAAAACTTTCTTAACTATATCACTTATTTTATAGTTTAATGGCATGTTACAAACTTTTCTTCAATAATAGATGAGGTAATTATGATCTATTTAGTACTTTTTTAATAAATTTCTCTACATCAACACCTCTATTATTCAATAATGATTTGTTTAATTGCTCATTTTAATTGTTTCTAACCTCAATCATTTATATTTTGATTATTTCTATTCTCAAACATTTATATGATGATTGTTTTAGACGGATGTGAATATTCCTTCAATAGAGTGTTGTAACCTAGTACTAGAGATAAAGTGGAAACTTCTATTCTCGTAGCAATTGAAGATAGAAGTTCAACTCGAAGTTAATTAAAAAGTGAACTTTGGAATCACTTTAATAAGACTAGATTGACATATGGAATTGAAAAGGCAGAGTGTAAATATTTTTAGAAGCTGTATGTAGTTCAAAAGGTGGAGTGCCATATTTAAAGAGACATATGGATTTATATAGTAGAAGGAAGATGGTATTAGGAGGTCAAACATTTTTGACCCCTAACTTTATGAAGGGGAAGAAGGTATTGATCGCAACAACTTATCACAATAACAAATCATGGTATTTTATGGTTATTGGAGATGAACAACCATTGTCTATGGTTGAAAGCGAAAGATTCAAGATGTTTTGTAATTCACTATAATTGACTTTCAAGGTTCTAAGTCGGAATACAGTAAAGAAGGATATCTTGAAAATTTACGAGGATAAGAAGGGAGATATTTTAAGAGGAATGTCGAGCGTTGAAGGATGAATTGTCCTACCAACGAACATGTGGACAATCAATAACTAAAAGAAAGGTTATATAGCAGAGACAACACATTATGTTAATAATGATTAAACTTTATGCAATAAACTTTTGGGGCAATTTATATTCTTTATTATTATTATTATCATTTAATTTTTCATTATGCTATGAATTTATGATTGATGTTGTTAATATTTGTACATGATAGGTTCATTTATATGCTAGCACCATATACAAGTGAAAAATTAAAAACTATGTTGAAAGACTGTTTGATGGATTTTAAGATCGATAGCAAGGTATCCACCATCACAATTGACAATTGTAGAACAAATGATGCTATAATTGAGAAGTTGAAGAGTAAGATGCAGGTTAGAAGCTTATTGGTCGGTAGTAGGTTATTTCATATGCATTATTTTGCATATATTCTTAACTTAATTATGAAGGATGAGTTAGAGATGATAAAGGAAGCAATAGATTGTATTCGGAATAGTCTTCTATATTGTAGAGAAAATCTTAAAAGAGTTTAAAATTTTAAAGATGCTGCACAAATTCTTTGCATTCCAAGTACAAAGAAGTTGGTTTTGGATTGTCTAACCAGATGGAACTTAGCCTTGAAGATTTTGGAGTCGGCAATCCCGTATACTGAGGTGTTTATCAGACTAAGGGAAAGGGAGTCTCAGTACACCAACATGCCTAAAGAAGATCAACAGGAGTTGGCCAGAGAACATTGTATAAAGTTGGAATTATTTTATAATGGCAATAAAATATCTAACTTTGCATAGTTTCTTTAACACTATGTTTGACATAATGGGTGCTTTATTACTATGAATGTTTGACTCCAATGAGATTATTTGAATTATGGCGGAGCAAATGATGGAGCAATTGAATTCTTATTAGTCTATGGTTAGACATATTATTGCAATGTTATATGTGCTGGACCCGAGATATAAGATGGATATAGCTGTTTTTATTTATAATGCATTGTATGGTGATAAAGCTTAAAAGCTTGTAGATATCATTAAATAATTATGGTATGAATTGTTTGATGATTATCAACTTAGAATGGAAAAAACTTATGATTGTGATCATAGTAGTTTAGGTAGTTCGGCTCCAAGTTCAATTTCAAGTTCAACCTCATCTTCTAATCAAAGATTGTTACTTTCTCTTTCAAATTTTTTGAAAGAGAAAAGGGCTAGGACTTCTTATAATATGATGAGTTAGATAAATATTTGATTGAAGATTGTGTGCTTAAAGTTGAATATATTATTGTGGTGGAAAAAGTGTGGAAATACTTTTCTGATCCTATAAGTCATTGTATAAGACTTATTAACTATTCCATCATCCACCATTGCTCCAAAGTCTGCTTTTGGCACTAGTGGTTAGGTTATTACTTCTGATCATGCTCGACTTCATCCTCGTACTATAAAAGCCCTTATGTGTGCCCAAAGATGGTTAAATGATGAAGATATTGATGAAAATTTCTTTTCTTTTTGATATATCTATTTTATCTATGTTTTAATATTATCTTACCTAATATTGTGTTTTTAATTCTCCATTAATACAACCACAAGTATTAATGCAAAGGTGGCTAGTCAAACTAATAGACCAAGTGCACATAATTTTGGTTAAATATATGAAGATGAAGGTATATCTAATTATTTATTAAATATTACTATGTCCTAAATATTTCTTTAATTTTAATATTACATTAGTAAATTTATTGTTTGTACATATAGATGATTTGATCCAAACTATTGACAATCCTAGCAATAATGATTATCTGCTCTCTCAATCTACCCTCTCCAATCTCCAGTCTCCGATCTCCATCTGTCTGTCATGATATTATCTTAATTTTTATAAATTGCATCATTTTTTCTAGAATGATTTGGATAATCATTCGTGTACAATAAAGCTTAATGTAGTTAATGAATTTAGTTTTATCATTTATCTCTTTTAATAATTAATAAATTGTTTAAGTGAAATTGAAATTTGTAATTAATTAAATTGAAATTCCTAACTATAGTTAACTTAATGAATTTCCTTAGAAATTGCTAATCAATTGAAATTTCTAACCAATTTTCCTAATCAAAATTTCTAGAAATTCCTAATCATTTTTCTTTCATTTCCTACAATCATATCCTACGCTATTAATTAATTTAATTTCATGTTATTAATTTTATCGCTATATATAAGTTATTATATTATTAATTCATTATAAAATCTCAAGCCCTTTAGGAATATAAAATTAGAATTTACTACTTCCCCTCAACCGTGAAATCTACTATTTGAATGCATAATTATATATTTGTATTTTCATATGATTATCATTGTTTACGCTATTACGATTTTTCTATCATAATAATTGTAAAAGAAATAAATTTTTATTCAACATAATTATTAATCATAATTAGTGTACTACAATCCCTTAATCAATATTACAAGTTACAATAACTTTAACCGTTACCTAATAACTTGCTTGACAATATGATTAACCTCGAACATTAGACTATTGAATTACGTTTTAGTTGTTATAAAAGTAATAATATAAAATATCATATTAAAGATAATGTAATATATAAATTAAATATAAATACTTAGGAACTTATGATTGTCATTGTTTAGTCTATTATGATTTTTCCATCATAATAATTGTAAAAAATAAATTTGTATTCAACATCATTATTAATCATAATTGGTGTATTATAATCCCTTAATCAAGATTACAAGTTACAATAACTTTACCCATTACCTCATAACTTGCTTGACAATATGATTAACCTCAAACATTAGACCATTGAATTAAGGTTTTGTTGTTATAAATATAACAATATAAAATATTTTATTATAAGGTTAATTACCAAAAAAAGCCTAAACTTTCATCAATTTTTTAATTGTAGCCCGAGCTTTAAAAAGTAGTAGTAAAATGCCCAAACTTTCAATTTTTTTCAATTCTAGCCCGAACTTCAAAAAATAGCAATAAAATGCTCAAATTTTCAATTTTTTTCAATTCTAGCTCGATATTAGTGTTTCCGTTAAGTTTACTGACGTAGCTTGTCATATGTTTCAAAAACCTTAACTAATAATACACGTAAACCAAAATTAACACAACAAATGAAGATTAATGAAACGACGTCGTTTAATCACATAATAAAAAGGACATCATTATTTAAAAATGATCTAAATTAGATTACGTAATTCCGATGACCTTACTCTTTGATTTCAGTTTTTCCCTTCGTTTTTAGTTTGTTCTCTTAATAACCTCACCCTTTTATTTTCATATTATGTAGCCTCGACACCCTGACATTAAAGGCATAAGGAGAATGAACTAAAAATGAAGAGTTTATTGGTGTAGTACGTTGTAATGCGAGAGTAATTTAGAGCATCAAAAGAACAAATAGAAAATAAAGGGCTGACTTAGATTATCAATTATGTCAATAACAAAAACAGAATCAATATCACTAGGAAAATGCATGGCATCATAAATATTAAATCTAATCAGCTCTCGATTGAATTCCATAGTTAAAATGCTTTTAGCAACATTTATTTTTGTTTTTGATGTTTTCAAAAATGGTCTCTCTAACAAGATTGGCATCGGTTTAGAAGAATGGTCTTCATCCATATCTAATACATAGAAATTTGCAGGAAATACTAACTCATTAACTTACACCAAAATATCTTTTAAAACATTATCAAGATATGCATTGGACCTATGAACTAGTTGAATGATTACTCCCGTTCTTTTAAAGGTCCCATGTTCAAAGAATGATAGATTGAGCTAGTCATGACATTTATTGATGCTCCTAAATCAATCATTGCTCTTTCCACTTTCAGATTACCAATTTTACAAGGAGTGGCGATCATACCTAGATCTTTGCACTTTAGTGGTAACTTCTTTTGGAGAACAACAGAAACATTTTCTCCCATATGAATTTTCTCATCTCCCTTCAATTTTCTTTTGTTAGTGCATAAATCTTTAAGAAATCCTCCATACCTTGGCACTTGCTTCATGGCATCAAGAAGGGGAATGTTTACTTCCATATTTCGAAACACTTGTAGAATTTCTTTTTCTTGTTGTTTTTTTTATTTTGCTAATCTACTTGGAAATGGCGGTGGGATGACATAGGGTTGCTTGGGTTTTGAATTTTTAGATATCACCAAAGGAAAGTTTAGGTAGATTTTGCCTCATCTCTCTCTATAATAAAATTTTGAGTTTGGTGTTAAGATATGTTGTTCTCCATGCTTGAATATGCATGAAAAATGGTTTAGATGAATGAAATGAGTCATGGAGAAGTTCCCTTAAGCCAAAACTAAAATGTTCTCTTTTTTGTTAAAGTTTGTGAAATTTTGAATATCTTTTGAAATTGATGGTTTAAATGAATTCTATGGTGTTAATTGTGTATGTATAATGTAAATTGATGATTAAAAATGAAGAAGGTGTATATTGGAAAATGCTTGGCAGAAATGATGGGGGAAGAAATGGACTAATGTAATGAGTTGTATAATTATGATGAATATGACTTAAATGAAGGGAATTGGATTGAATGGAGTGGCGAAATGTGTTGTTGTTTGGAAGTGTTTGCTATATAATAAGATAGGAGTATGAATTACTATGATAAAGTCTTGAAAATGTGACTTGAAATTTATTCACATTAGGTGTTTGATAAAATGCCTAAGTGAACTTGGTTTAGGATTTAAGGATTCATAATGATTTGCATTGGAAAGCGACTTTCATGTTTACATAGAGTAAACTTGAATTTTTGCTTAGATTGATGAGTAATGGCCTAACGTGCTTCGATAAAAATGTGCTTAATTATGTTTTAAAATGAGTAAGTGTTGGATTAAAGGCATTAAATGCCTTGGAAAATGCAAAAGAAAAGCTAATGTGAATCGTAAGGGAAGTAATCATATAAGAAGTTTAATGGCTGAATCTTATAGATTAAGGATAGTGATATTGTGTTTTATACACTTATGTGAGGGTCTATAAATATGAGATACATGTTTGAGTAGTAAATACATTGTATATTTTTATGTATAAAGGCTCAGGAGCTATGAATCAAGGAGCTCGTACCAAGGATTATTGAAGTCAAAGGAGTATACACCTTCTTTTGAGGTGAGATGGGGAAACCATGTCTCTCAAATGAGACTAGGACATCCCAAGACATGCATGATGACTTTTATATGAATTTTGAACTTAGGTAATGCATAGTAGAATTGAATCTCAAATAGATGCTAGTATATTTGTGTATTTAATCAATGACATTGTTTGAATAACTATTTACACTTAAAGTATAAATGATGTTTTTATTACGTATTTTAAGAAAGGATATTGTTTTCAACAAACCTGCAAAGGACAATGTTTTATTTTATGAAACTACATTTTTGAATAGCTTTGCACTTGGAGTGTAAAAGATGACTTTTATTGCATGAAATAATGTTTTGGAATTTACATATGCATAATCGAGTCATGTATACTGCATGTATGTGTTTTCTTTTGGCTTAGAGCCACGACAAGGTTCCATTTTATCGGTTAAACTGATAAATAAAGGCATGGTGCCTTATTTGGTTTTTGTACTTAATATTTGTATATGATTTTTGTGATTGGTGAGGTAACGATTAGCCAATCGTGTGCTAGGCATAACAGATTAAGCAACCTTCATACCCTTGATGCTGCCACATAAAAGTTGAGTCCTTGTATTGACACTCTATACATGTGACTTCTATCAAGAAAAGAATTGTAATAGCTAAATGATGGTGTGTAATATTAGTCAGCTATAAACCCCCAGTTACTGGATCTAATCCTCCACGAAAAGTAAGAAATTCTGAATGTTCTATAATTAATTCGTATCATTGGATGAACTACATTGTTGATATTGATCCCAAAAAAGAAATGGTAGGGCGGGTGATTCCACACTTAGAGGTTTGGTCACTGACGAGGTCATCACTTAGGGTCATGAAGCTATTGTTGACTGTAGTTCAGACTCCCTATGGATGAAAGTTGAGCCAACACTAGGAATCAGTGGGTGTGAACACTAGTTTCACTTACTAGTGATGACACACATGATTGTTTTGGCCTATTCTGAGATTTATTTTCTGACGAGATTTGATGTATACATTAGATGCTTTTGTGTTTTTATATATTAGAACTGGAACCTATGTTCACCGGATGAGTGATTAATAGGCTAGGCCTATATGGTTCCTAACCAGTATATATTGAGTTATATGCTAGGCCTATGTGTTTCTATATCAAGTATGTTCACTTCATAAGTGGTTATATACATGATAGATACATAAAAACCTGTTTTTAAGTTATCTAGACCGTCTTGGTATGTATCGAGTTCTATTTGTGATATATGTTTTTCCTGCTCACTGAGTACATAATGTACTCAACCCCTCTGCCTTCCAACCATGCAAGTTAATTTAGTGAGTTTAAAGCTTTGAGTAGATCATATGGTCTTTTGATATTTTCAAGGCATTACCGAGTGTGGGTAGTCTTTATTTTGTACTTTTGTTGTATAGTGGTTCATGAACTATTTTCATTAGGATGGTTATGTTAATATGCTTTATGATTTTATAAATTAACTCTTGACTGTCTTGTAGTTTATAAAAGTCCTTATGTATGAACCTTTGGTACTGTTGTTGAGATTGTTTTTGAGTGCCCTTAAAAGTCCAGAAGTTGGGACAAAATTTTAATGTGAATATAGAAGTGCGTTTAAAACTGGTTTGCAGGTGTTTTGATTGAGTTTTGGGATTTTTTTTAAATACAGCCGCTATGTTTCCAAATGTATTTAAAAGATATTCAGTTAGCCTTGCATAGTCAGCTTAAGGGTATTGTGAATGTCCTTAGCCTAGGTATGTGGTAGTTATTATGTGTCTGATGTGGTACCGGATGTGACAGTGGTTATATAATCTAAAATTTTAGAATAGTAAATAAAAAAGGGGATTTTCTAGTTGAATGAATTAATTATCAAAAATAAGATAACTACAAAAATTAGAATATGAAGAAAATGTTAAGAAAAATTTCAGCTAAGGTATATCTCAATATTAATTCCATTTAATTGATCATCGGATGGAAATATAAATTTCCTTCTTAAATGAAAGGGTTATGAGTATTAATAATTCTAAACTCTATTTTCCTTACTTGTAATTTAAATGAGAATTGATCAGCAAATAAATCTTGTTTATCAATCAATCTTAAATTAGCTTTTAGGATTTAGACTATAAACAACTTCAAAAATTAGAAAAGCCACCATTTTCACCAATAGTCACCAAATTTAATTATTTAAGGTGAATTGAATATTTTCACCAATGCAATTCCAATGATTTAATTTCATCGAATGCATTGGATTTCTACTTTATTGGATTTAATAAACATGAATGGGTTAAAGATCCAAATAGAAGTATTTATTTAATACAAATAAGACATCAATATTTAAACCAAATAAATATAAAGAATACAGAAAATATTCAAACATTCAAGAAGAGGAAAACAATTGAAGAACAATTCTCACAATTTTATTAAATCAAACTTCTATCATCTTGACCTGAACAAAGATGTTAGCCACTCATGACTTGAAACAAAAACAACAAAATAAAGAGAAGATGAAAATTACCTAAAACTAAAAGATACCTAAACTAATGAAAGGTTCTCCTATTTATAGGAAAGGAGGAGGGTAAAACCCTAGGCTAAAATGGGAAACAAATCCCATAAATTTAAATAGAAAGCAAGATCTTATCAAATTCAAAATCTTAGAAATTTATCTTCTCATTTTGTGTAGATTTTGAGTCCTACACTATCCATCTGAAGATTAACGTGAGTAGATGATTCGTTGAAGTGGAGATATGTATTTTCAAAGTGGGATTTGGCTTGGTACAAATCTAAAGATTAATAGCCAGCCAATCCTTAATCTTCAATTTCCTTGATTTTGATTCAATCTTCACCAAATCCTTGATTTTGACTCAATCTTCACCAAATCCTTGATTTTGCATCCAAAAGATAATTATGAAATTAATACCCCAAAATTAAGTACAAAATCAATTAAAAATGGGAAAGATATTATGTTAAAATAATGAAAATTACAAATTTATTAGTAGGCCACGATCGTGGTCCCTTGATTGGCTTTCGATCATGATCGTAGTAGATTGGTCAAGATTGTGGCCCTTCCTCCTTGCTTTTGTCACTATCGTAGCATATTGGCCATGATTATGGCCCTCTTTTTTGTAACAGGCCTCCTTCAAAACTCCTTCGTTCTTCGATATTTGCCCTGAATACTAACAAACACATCAAGGCACCTCAAACATATAAAATTGAAGCTCAAACACTTTCTCTAACTGAAAAAACACACAAAACAAAAATACTTGACTAACTAACACAATTCTAACATAAGCACACACTAATCGATTAAATTTAACCATTAAACACATCCTAAGCTACCTACAAAATATGATGCAATCTACGATTATTAGTTGGTTTATCATCCAAGTAAATCAATGAGCTTGAATGGATTTATATACACCATTTCTTATATTTTAATTATTTCGAAAGGAAGGCCAAATGTGTACTTGCACAAAAGCCAAGTTATTTTTTATTTCGGTATAGTACACAAAGTACATGTCAATTTAGGTGCTTGGTTGGCTATGAAGTTTCACTTTGTTATCTCTTCTAACAAGAATTTATATCTTAGTTCCCTTCTTACTCCTCTACCTATTAATCTCAATTTGTTCGATATGACTAACAATGATATGCATATAGCCTATGAAATGAAACTGTTGGACAAGAATTATTTAAGTAGGATGAGGTTACTTAAGCAAAAAAAGGAGAACATTTTGATTTATACCATATAAGTTTCATCATTAACACATTGAAAGGATTGTGATGTTCCAACACCTCTATCTCTTTCGACTTCGCCAATCTGACATGAGCATCATTTTTGGTTGGAGAAGTTAGAACTTAAAATTTCTAAATTGGAGAAGAATTTGGATGCTCTACGCCAATTCATGGTGGTGACACCTCTATATACACCGACACCATAATACATCTTGTTTCAGATGCTGAAAACTCATAAGAGTCATCTACTCTATGTTTTATTTTATGCTGATTATTTTATGGAATATGAGCATCTAGTGCATACATTAGGTTAGATATGGGGAAACAAGAGTATATATTATAATGAAATATATGATTTTTGCTTGAATTCATGAATACTATGATTCATATATTTTTTATTCCTCATGATAGCCTCATAATTTTCTAATTGGTATTTATAAATAATCCCTAAGTTAGGATACAATTTTAGTTAAGAACATGGGAGAGGCAAGCATGATTAATATTTTTCATTAAATTATTTTTAGCTATCTCATTGGTTTTGTTAAATGAAAGTGTATAAGACTTAATTTATTTTCACATGTATGTGAGCTTTGAGCCTAAAAGCATTCATCACATTTATGCTCATATATTTCTTTTTTTGTATGTTACCAAACATACTTATTTATGCTAATACTTGTTTTTGAATACATAATCAGGCCACATGTTTAATGAATTTGTGCACAAAGATGACAAGGGAACTTAGCTTAACCATCGTTGATGTAAATAAGCCTACCATACATTTTATTCCTAGAAAACCAATTTGAACCTTGACCTTTCTTTTATTGCATATTAACCTTGTTACAAGCTACTTTTACCCTTCTTTTTATTGATGTCCTTAATAATTTTGAGCCTTTAAATTAAAGGAATTATATCAATCTTATTTGTATATGATTTTGACTATTTCCATAAAAAGTAAATTAGATGATTCAAGTTGTAATGTTTTGATTTTTGATTTTTGATTTATAAAATAGGGGAGAAGTATTAAAAAAAGAAATCTCCTCTTTGATGTTTTTATTAAAAAAGGAAAGAAAAATATGAAAATAAAAATAAGAAAAAATAAAAATAAGAAAGGAAGAAAAACAAGATTAAGTGATTGAAAAGAATTATATTTGAATCTAGTGAGTTTTCGACTAATTTAAGTTGAAACTTATGTGGATAAGTTTTCATGATTTCTTTCAATTTATTTAACCTTAAAAAAATTATTTTTGTCATATCTTACCTAAATCATGTTACAAACATTATCAAGGCCCTTTGATTAATGCATTAGGTTCATTTTTGTTAAGTGGTGGAGATATGATTCATAAGCAAGCTTATGGAAATAACTCTCTATGCTTTTATTTTAGAGCTTAATGATACCTAAACACTTTGAGTGTAAAAAGTAAAATCCATGAGAGAGTTTGATGTCTTGTTTAATTTGCTATATTTTCATTATAATAACAAGTCATACGAGTGCTAGTTCTCTTAATTATTATTTTATCCTAAACCTTTATTGTAAACTGGTTTTTGGGATATTCTGAATAACATGAAAGATGAGAGGTTGTTATGAGCATGATTGATATATCGTATTAATGTATGCTTGAGGACAAGCAAGAGTTCGGTGTGGGAAAATTTGATAATATGTTAACTGGTTATGTTAATTGGAATTTTCTCTGTTATTTTGGCTATATTAAATGAGAAAATTAATATTTTTTATTTTAAGAGGTGACAAGTGGAGATTGTATCAAATTGGAGCATTATTGGTCAAAATCATGAATTTATAACGAAATAGACAAATTATTGGTTAAATTCATTAAAGAATATATTAGTCATCAATTTGGAATTCCTCAATTAATCACAAGTGATCAAAACACTATGTTTATTAGCTAGGAAGTTAAACATTTA
The DNA here is from genome assembly GCA_024520975.1 of Erythroxylum areolatum. Taxonomy (NCBI): domain Eukaryota; kingdom Viridiplantae; phylum Streptophyta; class Magnoliopsida; order Malpighiales; family Erythroxylaceae; genus Erythroxylum; species Erythroxylum areolatum. Next base: position 30,932,795 of record JANIJH010000224.1, read on the forward strand.
GCAGAAGATTTTGGGATAAAGTTGTTGAATTTGAATTCATATTATGCTCAAGCTAATGATCAAGCTAAAGCATCTAAGAAAATAATTATTAACATTTTGGAGAAAATATTAGAAGATGATCTAACGGAATGGAACATAATTCTATCTAAAAACTTGTAAGAGTATCTTACTTTTAAGTGTACCTGCCATGGGGGTTAACCTATTCTCCTTAATAGAGATGTTGTTCTTCCTATGGAAGTATTGGTTCCATCCTTAAAAGAAGCTAAATAAAACACTTTAGGGACTTTCAGGCATTTAGAAGTAATGGTAATAAAGTTAGAGGATTTAGATTAAATGAGACTTCATGCCTTGAATAATATGATTATTCAAAAAAGAAAGGTGGCAAAATTTTACAATAATAAAATTTATAGACAAGAAAACCAAGAAGGGGAACTAGTGTAGAAATTGATCTTACCACCTGGGATAAAAGATAGAGAATGGGATAAAGGGTCACCAAATTGGGAAGGACCATTTAGAGTTTATAATGTTTTAAGTGGAAACACCTACTAGTTATCTAGTTTAGAAGATGAATCTTATAGGCATTTTATTAATGTATAATATTTAAAACCTTATTTACCTACTTTTTTTTGAAAAGTATGAGGATTAAGGAATGATAGCAAATTATTGAAATAAAATAACTTTAGATTAATGTTCAAAAATCAAATTTCAAATTCCCATTAAAAAATAGAAGCAAATTTACAAATGTAACACCCCACTCTCATAAGACCCGAACCCGATATCGATGGTAATATCCGAGTCTGTGCCCCGCGAGGGTGGTGTGCTAAAGCACTCAATCTTTCAAAAGCCCACAAAATATTTTTTTTTGAAATCGATAACACAAAATGCAAAAATCGAAACTCAAATTGGGCCCACATTCATTTATAATCATTTTCACTTAACACAATTTTCAATAGCCATTCGGGCCCTTTCACAATTATAAAACACTTGTGTCATCTCAACATAAAATTTTATACAAAAAGATGCGGAATATATAATTCA
>JANIJH010000224.1:30946750-30958938 GCA_024520975.1 Erythroxylum areolatum
ATTCTATTTCATCGCTAAATGACATTTTTCTTATAGTGGATAGTGAAAACCAACATTACTATGAATTATCTTGGAAAGAAGTCAAGATAGTCCATCCATAACAAGTGCAAAAGAGATAAGACGATAAAGTATCCCTTTGTTAAATACGATTGCATGGTTTGAAAGGAATAGATGGAATGCCACTAACGAGACTGCTCAAAGAAGATGAAGTGACACAGGACATAAGCCAGTGAACAAATCTGTTAAGTATATGAAGAGCTTCTAGGCATAATTGAACAAAACCCCAGCTGACCGAATCAAATGCCTTACAGAAATTGATTTTGAGTAAGCAGCTCTTAATACTCTTGCCACAGTTGTAGTCCTTAAGCGGGTCTTATAAGAGCAAAATATTGTCACTTATATGTCTGTCTGGGAGAAAAGCTTCTTGAGCGGGATTGATGAGAGTAGAGATAGCTTTTTTCAATCTCTCAGCAAGAAGTTTGGAGATTACCTTATATTCGGTAGTGAAACAGGAAATAGGTCGGAAGTCATCCATGGTAGAAGGATTAGGATTCTTAGGTACCAAGAAAATAAAGGTGTAATTGATTTCTTGAAGCAACTTGGAAGATTCAAAGAACTCCAAACTAGCTTTGTTAAATAACTGCTTACTGATATCCCAAGTCTTCTGAAAAAATAAAGCAATAAACTCGTCGGGGCCAGGAGATTTAGATGGATGTAGACTAAATAGAACTCGCTTAATGTCATCCATTCTGTAAGGTAAAATCAAGGAGTCCTTGATAAGAGTTGGAAAGCATTGGAACTAGGGAGTGTAGAGTTATCTGTTCCCATTAGATCAAGGTATTAGCTTCGAGCAACTTGGAGCAAACTAGATAATTCAACATGTTCTTGTCCACTACTGTTCAGCAACTTAGAAATCTTGTTAGTATTTCTGTGGGCCAATAGTGAGGAATGAAAAATTTTCGTATTGGAGTCCCCTTCCTTGTACCATGTAAGTCTGGCCTTCTGTTTTAGGATAGAAATACTGAATCGAAGAGCTAACTAGTAATCTTGGAGACACTAGATTTCGGTTTGCCTCAAACCTGCGTTGTTGGGGAAATCATAACAAGATTGTTGTGTCGCTATAAGCTTTGTCTTTAGAGTTTGTAAGTTGAAATTTTGGTCTCGAATAAGATATTTAATAGCTTGCTTAACTGGTCTGAGCTTCGGCATCAATTGGTAAGATTTAAATCCATGAACCTCAGTATTCCAACAAATTCTGACTACATCAGAGAAACTGACCATATTAGAGAACATTGTAGAATCTGAATAGGGCTCCGTTACGTTTACTGACAGTAAGTCGTTGAACATGCAACATGCATGTATGCGTGATCAGATATCAAATTTTCTCTAAAATGGAAAAGGGAATGAGGAAATTGATCAAGCCAGGGAGAGTTAACAAGAGTTCTGTCTAGTTTTTTTTTAATGAACAAAACACCTTGCTGTTTATTTGACTAGGTAAATAAATGGCCTGTGGAAATGAGATCAACTAAATCAACCTTTATCAAAAAATTTGATGGCTCTTTAGAGAGCCCAAAATGGTACCTTCTCCCTCCTTGAATCTCCGAAGAATTTAAAGCACAGTTGATATCACCCACAAACCGTGGAGCTTGTATCCTATGTTGGATATTTAACAGATTGGACCATAAGAGCTGCCTCTGAAATCCAAAGTTAGAAGCATAGATTAAAGTGACAAAAGAAGTATTTGTATTCATCAAGTTAAAGAGAAGATGCAAATGTTAATCAGATTCCTCAGTTAGTTGTACAGTAATCAGATCAGAGTTATAAAGGCAAATAATTCAACCACTATAATGCGATCGATGATTAGAGAATAGTTCCCAGCTAGTGCCCAGAAATTTTGAGCCAAAAAGAGTAAGGGGATCTTTTATTCTTGTTTCAAGAAGACCTATTAGTAGAGGTCTTTTTATCCTTGATCAGATCCCTTACCACATTCTTTTTTGAGAGGGTCATTAATCCCTCTTGTCTTCCACACTAAAATGGTCATAATGAGGGGGAGTCCCCTTTAATCTGTTGTTTCCCTTTTCGTCTAGCAGAGCGTCGTCGAGAAGCACTAGAATGCAATTTCAAATCATCAGTTTCAGATGTCGAATTTGGTAATTCTGTAGCTTAATTAGCCACTACTTCACAGTGCAAAGCTGGCTCAGGATTCTTATGGTAGGGATTATCCAGAGACTGCACCAGTGTGCTGATCATCTAGCGCGTCAAGAGTTGGACAGAATGTATGGCATGGCGAAGGAACAATGTCAGCCCCAAGAGTGACAATAGCCGTTGGAACCACCTTGTTAGTAGGAAGGTCTGCAATAGAGTTAGGGGAATTTTCAATTTGGACATTGCCTGCCTTAGGATCAAAGCCAGAAGGATTAGGAGAAATAAAGTCCGTAAGGAGTACTTCAATAATGCTAAGAAAAGGTGCAGTTGGAGAAGTGACACCCTGAACATTATCTTCAATAGAATTAAAACCTAAAGCCAAATCAGAAATAGTTGAATCAGTGCCCACTAATTTATCATGCCAGCTGGTTGCAAACTTCTTCTTACCAGTTGGAAGTCATTTTTTGATAGAGTTATTAGGTTTCCATGGATATGTAACAGGTATTTCAACTTTTTCCAATGCACCCGAATCACCGAATCTCATGACAGAAAGATAGTTTGTAGGAAGACCGAATCTCATGACAAAAACATAGTTTGTAGGAAGAATGTCTAAGAAATTCAGGTAAGAGTGTCAGATCATTTCATGCAGCGCCATGCAATCAACGTACAAGAGTCGAGTTAAAGAAATTCAAGAAAAGTTGGTTATTGATAGTTAGAAAATTGAGTGTTATAAATACTGTGAATCCATAGAAAATGTATAGAGAATTTTTGTACTTTGATATTGAATACAATAAGAGGAAATCTCAACATGTTGTTGAGTCTTTCAAACTTGCTCTGTTTGCCCTTGTTCTCACTACGCTCTCTCTCTCTCTAAACTTCGCTTTCTAAATTCCAGTAGTTTTGTTTATGATAAATAGATAACGACAGAGTGGTATCAGAGTTAGATTCTTAAGGGATCTGTGAGGGTATAGGCAAAGAACTTGGCTCGAAGGACTATCTCTTTCCCGTACAAAGCACGACTGCAAGCGAAAAGCACTCAGAGATGGCTGAAAGCTCAACTCAGAGTCTGCAACCTGCGATATTCAATGGAGAAGGATATCAAATCTGGGCAATCAAGATGGAGGCATACCTGCAAGGACAGGATTTGTGGGAACCAATCTATGAAGACTATGCGGTTGAGATTCCAACCGAAGATGCTCCAATTGCTCAGCTACGGTGGATAAGGGAGAGGGTGACAAAGAAGGCCCGAGCTAAATCTTGCCTATACCAGTCGGTTTCACCCTCAGTTTTTACTCAAATCATGGGACTTAGCTCTGCGATCTGGGATTTCTTGAAGAGCGAATATGAGGGTGACGAGAAGGTGAAAAATATGGAAGTGTTGAATCTTTTAAAGGAATTCGACAAAATGCACATAAAGGAAGATGAAATGATCCAGAATTATTGTGAAAGATTAATTCAACTTGTTGATCAAATCAGGCTCTTAGGAGCTGAGTTCAAAGATCAAAGATTGGTGCAGAAGTTACTTGTGTCCATCCCTGAGAAGTATGAAGCAACAATCGTCTCTCTTGAGAACTCCAAAGATATTGGACAAGTAAAGCTTGCGGAAGTCGTGAGTGCCTTGCAAGCTCAAGAGCAGAGATCTTTGATGAGGAAGAATGAAGCAAGTGAAGGCATGTATTGAGTTTTTACCAAAACAGAGACTCAAGAAAAGTTCAAGAAGAAGAAAAAGACTAAAGGAGGTAATAAAAGCTCTCAATCACACCAGAAAAATGGTGGCAAGAATGCGGGAGGAGACAAGGTGAATAACTACAATCCTTGTCCTCAATGTGGTAAGTCAAATCATCTTGCTTTCAGGTGTTGGAAAAGGCCAGACGTTGAATGCAGAAGGTGTCATTAGAAAGGGCAGATGGAGGCAATCTGCAAGAAGCAAGCTACACAAGCGACAGCCAACGTACAGGTCACTGAAGAAGAAGAAGAGCAGCTGTTTGTGGTGACTGATGATCTTGTCAAAAATTATCCATCAGATTGGTTGATCGATAGTGGATGCACGAGTCACATGTCTCCAGATCCAAAATTATTCAAGGCATTGGATAAAGAAGGTAAGGCAAACCTGAAGCTTGGAAATGGAGATTACATTCGAGTAGAAGGGAAAGGTGAAGTGGAAATAGTAACCAAGAAAGGTGTCAAGATCATTTCGGATGTTCTTTATGTACCCAAGATACAGCATAATCTCTTGAGTGTAGCCCAGTTGATTAAGAAAGGTAAGTCTGTACATTTTGGATCAAATACTTGTAGAGTTTTTGATAATACTGGCCATGAGATTCTGTGCACCCGAATGAAGAACAAAAGTTTCTCGATGAGGCCTGAAGAGTGCAACAAGAGGCATTAGTGGTTTACATCACCGAACCTGATCTTTTGCATCGAAGGCTTGGGCACTATCACTTGAAGGGATTGGAAGCAATGAGGAAGAAAAATATGGTCGAAGACTTACCATCAATTCCATACGATCACGCTGCATGTAAAGTTTGCATGTTGGGGAAGCAAACACGTATACCTTTCCTGAAGGCAAAATGGAGGGCTGAGGAGGGACTTCAGTTATTACATATGTACGTATACGGACCTATGCCGGTTGCCTCATTGAATGGAAGCAGATACTTCCTATTAATCATCGATGATTATTCAAGATTCTCTTGGATATTCTACCTCAAAAGCAAGGGAGAAGTCGCAAGAGTCTTTCGGGAGTTTAAAGCCTTTATAGAGAACCAATCTGGTCTGAGCATTAAGTCTGTAAGAACAGACAATGGCTCAGAATTTACGTCTAATGATTTTGAATCAATTTGTAAAGCCGCAAGAATCAAGCACCAGCTTACCACGCCCTACACTCCACAGCAAAATGGGGTTGTGGAGAGAAGGAATAGAACGGTGATGGAGATGGCAAGGTGTATGCTAGAGGAGAAGAAGCTTCCAAAGGAATTCTAGGCAGAAGCTGCTTCCACCTCTTGCTTCCTGCTGAACAAGTTGTACACTCGGGAACTTAAAGATAAGACGCTGCATGAGATGTGGCATGGTGTCAAGTCAAAGATGAGGAATCTGAAAGTGTTTGGATCACTATGTAGTGCTTTAATTCCACAAGCCAAAAGAAGTAAACTTGATAGTAAGACCGAAGCTGCAATCTTCATGGGATACTCTGAGGTTAGTAAAGGGTACAGACTATATTATCCGGATTAGATGAAAATAAAAGTGAGCAGGGATGTACATTTCTTTGAAAATGAGCACTAGAGTTGGCCTGGAGATAAGGAGATAAATGGGGTTGAAAGGCAGATAGGTATACTACCTTCGAGTATCCTATCAACTGCAAGTAATCCAGGCATGATGATGATGAAGAAGCAGAAACAGGAGAAGGAGCAGAACCAGAGTTTCAGCATGATCAGAATGGGTGGACTTCTGAGGAGGAGCTCATTCCAGAGGAGTCAGAAGATGACTATGATCATGTACCAGTGAGAGGGACAAGAAGCATGGCAGAAATTTATGAAAGAAGCAATGAAGCAATATTGGAGCCTTCTAGAGTTCAAGAAGCCTTGCAGAATCCGAAATGGCTAGAAGCTATGAAGGAAGAAATGTCCATGATCAATAAGAATGAAACATGGATTTTAGTAGAAAAACCTCCAGATAAGAGAGCTATTAGGTTGAAATGGGTGTTTAAAACAAAGCTGAATCCAAATGGTTCAGTCAATAAACTCAAAGCAAGGTTAGTTATGAAGGGTTATGCTCAAATTGAAGGTGTAAACTTCAGAGAGACATATGCGTCAGTAGCTAGGATTGAGACAATTAGGTTGTTATTGGCGCTTGCAGTTGAGAAGGGATGGAAGGTACATCAAATGGACATGAAGTTCGCCTTCCTCAATGGTGTCTTACAAGAAGAAATCTATGTTCAATAGCCAGAAGGATTTGTAATAAAAGGAAGGGGAGAATGGGTGTACAAATTAAATAAGGCTCTGTATGGGTTAAAGTAAGCCCCTCGGTGTTGGTATTCTAGAATTGATGCCTTCCTCCTAGAAATTGAGTTCAAGTGACGTTGTAGTGAGCCGACATTGTATGTGAGGACACAACAGAGAGATATCGTAATAATCTCAATTTATGTGGATGATTTGATGCTAACTGGAAGTTTAGAAGAGCAGATAGAGTACTTGAAGAATCAATTTTGTAGAACCTTCGAAATGACTGATCTGGGAATGATGAAGTATTTCTTGGATATGGAGGTACTTCAGTATAAAGGATGTATTGCTGTAAGTCAAAAAACTATATCCGCGATGTGCTAAAAAGGTTTAAGATGCATCAATGTAAGCAGGTATCAACTCCAATTTGTCCGAAAGAAAAATTGGTGAAAAGGGAAGATGGCAATGAAGTGGACAAGAAGAATTATAGGAGTATGGTAGGTTGCTTAATGTATATTATAGCTACAAGGCCTGATGTTTTATACTCTGTTAGTGTGCTTTCCAGATACTTGAGTGATCCTGGAAAGCAACATTTAGTTGTAGTGAAAAGAATTTTAAGATATCTGAAAGGGACGGTTGATTATGGTTTGATGTATGAGAAGACTAGAAAATGCGAGCTTATGTGTTATGTAGATAACGACTGGGGTGGAGCATCAGAAGACATGAAAAGCACTACTAGCTATTGCTTAACATTGGGTTCAACATGTTTCTCATAGACATCAAAGAAGCAGGAATTGGTGGTGCTCTCAACAGCTGAAGCTGAATTGGCTGCGGCCACAGCAGTAGCAAAATAGGTGATATGGATTAGAAAGTTGCTCGTGGATTTACAGGTTCATTTGGGAGGAGCTATCGTGATTTACATTGATAATCAAGCAGTAATATCAATTTCAATGAATTCAATTTTTCATGATAAAACTAAGCATTTCAAGCTTAGATATTATTATCTGAGGGATATACAATAAGATGGGGAGCTGAAGCTTAAGCATATTCATGCGGATGATCAAGCTGCAGATCTATTCAGAAAAGGATTTAATGTTTCACGGTTCGAGCAGTTGAGGAAAATGGTAGGAATTCAGAAGTTGAATTTCTGATCCAAGGAGGAGTATGTAAGAAGAATGTCTAAGAAATTCAGGTAGGAGTGTCGGACCATTTCATGCAGCGCCATGCAATCAACATACAAGAATCGAGTTAAAGAAATTCAAGAAGAGCTGGTTATTGACAGTTAGAAAATTGAGTGTTATAAATACTGTGAATCCACAGAAAATGTATAGAGAATTTTTGTACTTTGATAATGAATACAATCAAAGGAAATCTAGTCTTTCAAACTTGCTCTGTTTGCCCCTATTCTCACTGCACTTTCTCTCTCTCTCTAAACTTCGCTTTCTAAATTCCAGTAGTTTCGTTCGTAGTTTTGTATATGATAGATAGATAACGACATAGTTAGGTAGAGAAAATTTTTTCTGTACTTCGATGCAAATTTTAACATAGCCAATTCGCTGCATTATAGCCTTTTGAGTATCCATGCAAATAGGCTTACCTAAGAAACTAGCAACATAACTTAGTCCCTCAATTGTCCAAAGCTCTATGGGAAGATTATGAAAGTGAACGCGCACAGGAATTACTTCTTTGTTGGACAAAAAAGAGCTTGGTCACATACATGTGATGGCCTTGTTCCATTATTTCACAAAAATTGGTATCCTCTGTAAACTTGAAGAGTATTGAGCCATCTTCTCGTAACATCACTCTTTCAAGTCCCGTCTTTTCCCATCTAGGCTTAGCCCAAGCTAATACCACAGGAAAAGCGGGTCTTTTGGACCAAAGGAACCAACAAGAGCAGAAGACCATACTCTGACTCCCGCATTCAGAAGTTCAATTGGAGGAATGAAAACTCCATCTTTAACTACATTTTGAAAGGATTTCAGTGTACCTTTGTTATGTTGAATGTGCAGTCTATTTTTCCAAGCACTAGAAGGGCGAGAAGGCTCAGCTCCAGTGCTTGCAGTCATCTTACTTTCTGTCCATTACTAGCGTTGTTGGCAAGGAGGTCTTTAGAGAGGGCAGGATTTTATTCATACAGATATGTTCTTATATATTACTTTCTTTTCGAGCAATAATATGTTTTCCTTTCTTAAGCATTTTAGTTACAAGTTGACCATTTTATGTTATGAATGTAAACTCATCAAAAGGAAAATCATAACGGATCTTGTGACTTTTAAGGAAAACTCGAACATCACCTGATCCATTTAATTCCCAAAACTTAATCATTCTCTATACGGAGTAGTTATCTTAGCATTGAAGTCAAGCGGCTAAGCCAAAATAGATCAAGTATTCAAATTTAGAAGTAACCTTTGTGTCTCGTTGTTTGTTTGATTGCTATCGCCTACTTTAAGATATGACAATGTTGCGCTGAGAGCTATAACGAGGCAATAGATGCTAACTTGTAAAGATAATTAGTGTAATTAGTGTTTGTTGTTTTTCAGTGTTTGTTCTAGTTAATAATTAGTTACTGTGGAGAAGTAGTTAGTTTGTTTTAGTTAACTCGGTAACTAACTTTTCAATGTAAAAATCTGAACTATATTTAAGCTCCCATTGAGCTTAATTAAGTAGATGAATATACAGTGAGAAATTTTTTCTCTCACTTAAAACTATCTTCCATATTCTTAATTTGGTATCAGAGCTGTGGTAATCTTTTTTTTCTTTCTCTTCTCTATTCGAGATCTTGATTGGAGAGTAGCTGTTCGATTCTTCACTTGCCTATTCAAGAACTGCAACTTGAAGATGACAACGAATATAAAGAAAGATTATGAAAATCCAGGTGTTAATCTTGTAACAACATCTTTGAATGGATTCAATTACAGGACATGTAGCACTTCTATGAAGAAAGCTCTTGCAGCTAAGCACAAACTTGGCTATATTACTGGTAAGATTCAGATTCCAGCTGAGGATGCGACAAATTATGAGGAGATTATGAGTGCCAATGCTATGGTGGAATCTTGGATTTTGAATTCGTTGACAAAGGATCTTCATGATGCATTTCTGTATGTGTCCTCTGCCAAGGACTTATGGGATAAACTTGCAAAACGATTTGGTGATTCTACAGGACCTCAAGAGTACCAAATCAGGAGGGAGATTGGAAGCATTTGACAAGGTAACTCCAGCCTTTCAATGTACTTCACATCATTATGCAAAATGTAGGATGAACTACAGTGTATTATACTTGTTCCTCAGTGTATATGTGGCTGTTACACCTGTGATGTTTCTGGCAAGATTATGAAACTAAATGAGAATGCTAAAATCATACAGTTTTTAATGGGACTGAATGAATCTTACAGTCATGTTAAGAACTAGATTCTCATGATAGATCCTTATCTTAACATAGATAAAGTATATTCAATGCTGATGAATGTTGAGAGGCAAAAGCAGGTTTCTGATTCTTTTAGTGAGACGACAGAAGGGAGTGCATTTATGGTTGGATCAGGACCAGCACAGATTGCAAATTCAAGGAAAATGAATGGAAAGAAAAAGGAATGGAAAACAGATAAAGAGGATAAAAAGTGTTCTTTCTGCAAAATGAATGGACACACTAAGGATACCTGTTTTAGAATACACGGTTACCAAGAGTGGTATGTTGATCTTAAGAAACAATAGAAGAAAAATGGAGGTAAAACAGGACAGGCAAACTTGACAGAAACACCTTTGGATGACAGTGAGGAGGATAATGGAGGATTAAGTATAAGGGCAATCATTCAACATGAACTATCAAAATTGATGAAAGAAAAGACTCAGATGTAGAACGTGGAGAAAGTGAACTTCGCTATTGAATTTGCAGGTAATATTTCTGCTCTTGAAAAGAAAATAGGCAATAAAGGCATGACGAACACTTGTTGGATAGTGGATACTGGTGCTAGCATAAATATTTCAAGAAATGCTTGTCTGTTTAGTAAGTTAGTTCCAGTGAAAGGGCAGTCTATAGTTAGTTTGCTAGATGGATCAATAAAGAAGGTTAGCATGATGGGAGAAATAAGATTTAGCAAGGGTGTTGTATTGAAACGTGTTTTCTATGTACCAAGTTTCATGTATAATCTGTTATCTGTGAACAGACTCTTGAAACAAACAGATGGAGTTTTCACTTTCTATTCATTCTTCTGTATTTTACAGGACCAGAAATCTAAGATTTTGCTGGCAGTTGGAAAAGTTGTTGGTCATCTATACTACCTTACTGAAGCATCGTTTAATACTGATGTTTTGAATGATTTTGATTCTCTAAGTAGAGATAGAGATAGAATTGATGTTTGTTGTTTGAGTAAGGATGCAGAATGCCTAGAAAGTGTTAATGGTGTTGCCTCTATTGCATTATGGCATAAACGGTTGGGACACCCTTCTCTTAAAATTGTAAAGAAGTTTCCTTTCTTTAATAAAAGCTTGAACAATTTTGATACTGCTTGTGATGTTTGTGCAAAGGCTAAACATTCTCGAATAACATTTCACATTAGTGAAAGTCATAGTGAGAAACTCTTTGAATTGATTCATGTTGATGTTTAGGGTCCATATAGAAGGCCATCTTTAACAGGAGCTTTTTATTTCCTAACCATAGTGGAAGATTGCAGTAGAGTTACTTGGACATTTCTTATGCAAACTAAGGACCAAGCTAGCTCCATCTTAAGCAAGTTTTTTGCAATGGTGAAAACACAGTATAATTGCACTGTTAAGACAATTAGAACAAATAATGGAGGAGAATTTGTAGGATACAGTTGCCAACAAGTTTTTATTGATCATGGAATTATTCATTAAAGATCTTGTGTATATACCCCACAACAGAATGGAAGAGTAGAAAGGAAGCATAGACATCTTCTTCAAGTGGCAAGAGCCTTACTGCATCAAACACATATGTCAACCAAGTTTTGGGAAGAAGCTATTCTACATGCTACTTACTTAATCAATAATTTGCCTACTGCAAATCTGACCTGGAAAGCTCCTTCTGAAGTTTTGCTGGGAAGACCACCTGATCTTGGCAACTTGAAGATTTTTGGATGCTTGTGTTATTCAACAGATACAAGCCCACGAAAGGATAAATTTGTTGCTAGAGCCTACAAATGTGTTTTCTGGGCTATGCCGCAGGCAAAAAGGGGTAAAAAGTTTATGATATTGACTCAGGAAAAGTACACATCTCTAGAGATGTTACTTTTCATGAAATTTTGTTTCCTTGTGCAGGTCAGCAGTTTGTTGAGGCTACTGATACACCAATACCAGCACTGCAATAGTTGTATGAAGAAGTTGCAGATCAACATTTTGCTCCTATAGTTGGTGATCACCAGATGGAATCTGAACTTGATGAGCATCATGAAGTAATACCAGTAGCAGATGTACATACAGATGGGACACATCAATTGAATCCGGTGCATGTAGCAAGGCGAAGCAGCAGAGAAAGGAGGTTGTCATCACGGATGTCTGATTATGTGGTGAATCATACACAACTATTAAGGGACAATGGCACAAAGATAGTTCACCTCATCTTCCCAACACTTTTCCTTTTTACAACAATCTGAAGCTATCTGATGATGTAGTAGAATTCCTATGCCATGTGACAGAAACAAAGGAGCCTAGAAGTTTTAAAGAGGCCAGTAAAGATCAGAAGTGGGTTCAGGCTATGGAATCAGAATTACAGGCACTAGAAAATAACCACACCTGGGAGCTCACTACATTGCCTTCAGGGAAGAAAGCAATTGGCAGCAAATGGGTTTTCAAGTTGAAATACAAGTCGGATGGGACAATTGACAGGCATAAAACTCGAATAGTTGCTAAGGGGTTTACTCAAGTTTATGGAGAGGATTAGAAGGATAGTTTTTCTTCGGTGGCAAAGGTTGTGACAGTAAGGATTTTTCTAGCTATTGTCGCAGGTAGAGGTTGGAGTTTAAATCAATTAGATATCAATAATGCATTCTTGCATGGATATCTCGATGAGGATGTTTACATGTGTAAGTGATAAGTCGACTTGTACCATGTGTAAGTCGACTTACACATGTTCGGTACCGATAAGTCGACTTGTTC
>JANIJH010000224.1:30965501-30979329 GCA_024520975.1 Erythroxylum areolatum
CCTATAAAATACTTTATACCACTTCTATGAATGCACGAAATAGATAAGAAAAAAGGTAGAGAAAAGGAAAAGAATTTGAAAAGTGAAATTACTTTTGTCATTAATAATTATTTCAGCAGTCCAGGCATTTCAGGGTGTTTGGAATAATATGAATTGAAATTAATGACAGTATTAAATTTAATTCAAGTGCTTGGAAGCGGAAAAAAAAGAGATGGGTTCATGAATTGAACCCCATCATCCTTTATAAATTGAATTCATACGAAAAAGTATCGGAATTCAATTACGAACTGAGACTTTAATTTTTCTTTTGAATGTTGAAAATATCCTGCTAATAATATCTATCTAATCTTACCATGTATCTCTTCATCTCAAATAGCCCCTCCTATCAAGTAACAAAACAACTCCACCTTTTTTACGAATCAGCATCTACCACCATACCCAGATTTTCCCTTTTCTTTGTTCATAGGTGTCTTTCCCTTTTTTGTTTCTTTTTTGTTTATGATCATCGTTACATTTTAGATCAATCATTCAATTTAGCTTCTCTTTTCATTTTCCCATCCTGTCTACATTCTTTTACATTTCTCTAATTCTTTTTGTATATATCTAGATTTTTGTGTTTGTTTGTTTTCGGCTACATTTTAAGTAAATCTTATTCCATGTGAGAACTTAAATGTGGAGCTTTATAGATGATATAACTTGCTCTATATAAGTATGAATTTTTTTATTTAATTTTTTGATGTAACAATCTTATATCTCCTTATCACAGGAAGACATGTTAAACTTGTTATGATATTATATAATTTAGAGTAAAATTTCAAAATTGATAGTGCCTTATAGTTGTTAACGCAAAAGAACTACTGCTTATTCATGCATTTTTAAGTTTCCAAATTATAATAATGTTTTATTGTCTTCATATCTCGGTCTAGCTATCATATGAAATAATTGAATTTAATTGGATTGTGTTCCAAAAAGTGTAATTGAATTCAATTATAATATTACTGGGTTTGTTCCAAACAACATAAGGGTTTGTTCCAAACAATATAAATTGAATTCAATTCAATCTAATTAATGTAATTGAATCTAATTCGTTAATGAATCTAATTCGAAGGTTTTCAAATACCCTGTTAATATTCTTAATAAGTTATAGCAGATTTCTATTATAATCAGCATTTACAATCAATTCTATTTTGATAAACTTGGACCGAAAGCATATGTGACGGGAATTTCCTTCATGGCTAAGGCTAGAAAGAGAAGTTTTCGATACCAAGAATATTTGATCACGGATCGATATCTGCTATACGCTACCTGTAATTTTTCCAATAGGTGTCCATCGTTTTCCTGTGTCTTCTCTCAAACAGGAAAAGGAAGCAAAGTATAGTAGCTCCAAAATTAAGAGAACAAATTCCAAGTGCGAACAGATCCAAGAATATGATATTCTCTTTTCCCTTTATTTCTTGTGACATGGAAAGAAAAAAATTGCTGAGGAAATGCCTTTTAAAATTGGAGAGCAAAGCGGGACATTCTGCGATTTGACTTGGGTACCTCTGTGATTCATGCATGGCTGGAGAGATATCGTTCTTAGAAACACATACAAACAAACCATTGATCCTCCATGTTCCTGTAACACAACCATCATACATGCGGATTGCTAGATGATAATTTGTCATAATCTTCCACCGATTTATGATTCTATGTTATGTTTAAAATTGATAAGTAACATTATATGTTTAGTAAGAATGCAAGTTGTAAAAAAAAAAAAAAGAAAAGAAAAGAAGAGAACACCAGATATTTTTACCGAACTTCGGCCAACTGAGTATGTTTGCTTCTTCAGAAGTCAAGAGCAACATATTTTACTATTAAATCTAAAACTCACATGATGAAGGTTATAAATTATTGTATATATCTATATACTGTTTTTACACAATCATAGTTAATTGTAAATTTTAATTGGTACAATTTTATATAACTTGTGATCTCTTACTAAATTCGATCTAATTTAAATATGATTTTAATAAGTTTTAAAATTCTTTCACCAAAAAACGTGTTTTAAAATAAAAGCAAGATATGAATAAGGTCATAGATTTTTCTACTCCGAGTTTTAATACATCTGTGTCCTAGACTGTGTCTCTCTTTGAAAAATTCTTTGTTACGCCAATATATCTGTCTTTGTTTTTTTATAGAAGAGCACACCTTGACATACGGCTGTGTGTCAACCTGTGTTCACCTAATTAAAGACTTCCAAGAAATTTTAAGATTACATACCTATATATATTAGCCATATGACACATGTTTTTTGGGTTCAGTGAGTTCAGAATTGAAGATTTTAGTTAAAGTTAGGCAAGTATGATGCTAATTAACATACGGAAGTTACTATATCAAATTAAATCTGGTCAACTTTCGTTAATTTTTAATCAACCCTTAAAATCACCTGGCTTCCCTACAAAGCTATAACTTATTTTATAGCACATATATCCCTTGTGTGAATGAACTTTATTTTTGATACTATAGACATTTCATTTATATATATGTTACGTACCTCTCATCTATGCTAAAGTTAAAATATAACATAGAACGAAACATTATTGCATTGCCAACCATAAATTAGAACTCTTAATAATGTAAGATATGTATGGTAATTGGTGAATGTTCTATTTACTGCTACATGAATAAGATTTCATATAAATTTAACGCCAAACTATACATAAAAGTTGGCCCTTTAAAAATAAAAAGAATATATGATTCACATGATAACCATTTTCTAATTCCATAGCGTCATGCTTTATCTAATTGTCCTAATTCTCTTTAACCTTAATTATCTCCACCAAAACTCCACAATTTTCCATTATTATTATAAAGAACCATATAAAGTAATATTAAGTCAAAATTAGGGTGGGATATGTAGTATAATGCAATTTAATTAATGACTTTGAATACCTTTACCGAATTCTCAAATGGACTGATAAGTATTTTTGTAAGGATAAATACGTCAAATCATTCGTGATTTGGGTCTTTTAAATTTAGACTCAATTTCAAAAAATATCAATAACCTATATATAGTATTAGTTTTGTAACACTCACGGCCACTTGCCCTGTATCTCTATTAGTAGACCTAATAAAAACCTTTAAAACGATGTTGTTTCTTGTTATATGGCATACTATGTAGAGTGGTTATGGCCACAAAAAGCATAATGTCATGCGGGTGCTTCAACCCATATTACGTCATGCTTCGTATGGTATTATTTTTTAATTTGGAATGAAGTTGCATGAAGTGTCATATCTGGTCGAAAAGAAAGCCATATGAAGAATCTCATCTTATTGTTTGGAAAGAAAAATCAAGGTTATAATCATTTAGATAGGAGACTAGATATTTCATCATTCAATTTGGTTCAACTGGAGATGCCTAGTAAGCAAATCATAGCCATTGTAGAGGTAAGTTTAGTGTTTTGGTTTCTTAAGGTTTTGATTCCTTAAGGTTTTAGTTTACGATTTGTGGAATACTTGTTCAAAACAACAACTTAGAGTTTGAGTTTACGATAAATTTACATTCTTATGTATTATTTAAATTTGTATCATAATGAGTGGCTAGTTATTCATAATCTTCAAAGTATGCTTAGGATTTGAATTAATTTGTACCAAATAATTTTTTTCAATTTGAGTAGGCTTATGTTTGAGGAATTTGATTATGGTTTAAAATTGGAGATTTTAATTAAGGTTTCACTTATGTGAGGGGAAATTCTTTTTCTATTGAAATGTTTGATTTACCTAATTTATGAATTACTTTATTCTTGTCTTTTTTCCACTAGGAAGATAGGAGTTTTGTTATTAGATTTTTGTATTTATTCAATTTGTCACTTTCTCCATTTCTAATGTTCATTGTTTCCATTTTAGATTAAAGTGCCTTAATTTAAGGTTGAACAAAAGAGTAAACAATATTGTTTTCATCTTAGTGAATATAATTAACTTAGCATTAGTAATGTTCAAAGTTGAAAAATAGAGATGTGGTCAATGTGTAATCAGTTGGAATGAAGATAGTATAGGTATATTGTTATACGCAAATATGTGTATGTAATATATGCATCAACTAGTCCCCAAAACATCCAAAACTAACCAACCTTAAACCCTAGAAAACATGGAGCCAAGTGGTGAGTTATTGCTATGAATTTAACAAATTATTTTCCTCCTCTAAATGCTTCAAGTATTAGACCACCCCCACCACTCCCCCCCACCCCTATTATGTCTCTTCTTCTAAAGGTTCTTCAAGCCACTATTCACTTTCAATTCTTTGCACCAGCTCTCATGACTTTTGATCTTTTAACATCTTATCATTCTCACTTTCTTTTCACCACTCTCACCTCCACATTGAACATCTCTTTCCTTTATTTCCTGCTTGTTATAATAGATGATTAACAGATTCCACAACATTTCCAACTCACCTTTGTTTCTGTAATCTCTTCTGACCACATCAGTCTTTATTGTTGCGTTGATAGTCTCCATTATTGCTTTTTCCTAGCTTATTTCTTTCTCCACTTTCACACTCAATTCTTTACCAGATTTTATCCAATAGTCCATAACTCTTGCCTAAGGACAATTCATAATTCCCGCCTATGAGTCTGAACTCCTTTAATGCTCCTAGTGAAGAATGTCATGCTCCACTTCAATAAACACTCCCTCTGTAAGACTTAACACACCTCCCATTCACAAAACTTGGACTCAGGTGGTAGGGGATTCAAAACCAAAGCAGAAGCTAATGTATTGCCTTCCTAATGACAATAATGAACCTTTGAACGATCCATCTAATGAATATGTTGAAATTTCGTCTGGAGAAGATGACGAGAGCTAAAGGTCTGAAGAGGAGTTTGACTTTGATTCTTATTCTTCAGAAAAAGAAGATGATTTTAATTTACAATTAAGTGATGATAGCGATTAATTTGTATTTTTAATTGAATATTATATTTAACTAATCAATTATTTCCTTTTCAATATATTGTGTAAAATATTGAATTCAAATTCTTATATTTCTAGAAAGTTCAATCAAATATAAATTTTAGGTTAAAATATGTCACCAAAGAGAAAACATGATATAATGCGACTAAGGTTCAGACAATGATTCAGAGGTACTTACTGTCCAAGTGAACTTTCACATTCTGTAATTGGAACTGAATCACCTCCTCCCCCTCCAGCTACTACACTTACAAATGAGGTATCACCTTTCGTACCTACTGTCACGCCATCCATCACCCCTACATCATCTACTACTCTTATAGTGACAGAGATATCATGGGCAAATGATGAGGATAAAGGAGGCGATCGCTAGCCTAGAGTTCAGGGACCTGATGGAAGAACTTATATTATAATTGTCGATAATTTGTAAATGAAAATACATGAAACACTATATGTTTATAATTAAGTTATAGGTTTAAAATTTAAAAAAAAGGTATAAAATTATTTGTTTTTATATTAGGTTGATTCTGTCTAGACCGTGCTCAAGAAACATGACATCCAAATTTAAGGAAAAGTATGATCTTGAGGGTTATGTATAGAAGAATATCTCTTAGGCCACAAAAGAATTTTACAATCAAGAGTTTGTGGTACGAAAAAATATTATTTTGTTTTTTAATTGATGCTTATACATTAATTAGATAAATATTATTCCATTATAAGTACTTATTAAATATTTTTCCTTTTGTTTCATAAAGAATTTTTTTAGGATTCTGAATTTGATGTTGTCATTAATAAAATATGGAAGAGACGAGCACGTACATATTATCGAGACTTTTTTGGTGCGATACACAAGGCTAATGTACGACCACCTTATATTTCTGAACAAATATGGAGACATTGGCAGCAGTATTGGATATCATCTGAGACAATGTCTATTTTAGAGCGTAATTCTACCAATACACGTGGAGGACTGAGAGGAGAGAGTCTTATCGTAAATATGGGAAAATTTATCACTCACCACGAGCATGTGAAGAGACTTGTAAGTATTTTACACTTATATTTATATTCTAACTTTTTTTTACTTTGTCATATTTCAATTTAAATTGATGTGTGAATTTTGAAATCAAAATATGTGTATTATGGAGAATAATAATGTTATAAATATCTAGTTCCATATATGGTTGTATTATTAAGTTAATTTCTTTGTTCAACAAGGGGTAAATATCGTAAAATTATAGAAAACTCTGTTGAAATTTTTATAAATTCTAGTTGACTTATAATATTTTGTTCTTATGCATGAAAAGTATATGGGCATGACCCCGTCAGCTCTTTTTGCACACTCACACTAAGAAGCATGATGGTGTGACATTCGTTAATACCCGATATAGAGAATTAAATATATGTGAAATTTATGGTTTAATGTTAATGCTTAATAATTATCACTTACTAATATAAACATTGCCTTTTGATAGGATCAAATACAAGAAAGCATTCAACGATAATCTCAGTAGTCTGAAGATGTTGATGAGACTCAAACTTATCTTCATGTAGTAGGCGGTAGGGACCATCGTGGAAGGATATTCGGCTTAGGTTTATTTGCGAACACATATTATTCGCAATCATCTACGTCCAGAACAGTAATATCTAGTACGCAGTCGACAACCAATGAAGTCAATGAGCTTCGGAGCACATTGTAGGCATTGGCAACTCAATTGCAATAGTCGATGGAGTAAGCTCAGCTCCGTAATGAGATGGATGAGTTGAATGGGAGTGGTAGTACCTCATCGCAGTAATCAGAGCATCCGCAGTCATCAAATCAATAGTGTACTTGTATCTGTGAAGAAAAATACAAGTGCACTCTAAAATGCCTTAGCCTAACCAGCCCCGCCTCTCCACCACTTCCAGCCACCATCTCCACCATCTCCATTGTCCCTAACACACACTTCTCTCTCCTTTGCCATTCAGCCTTTTCTCTTACCCACATTCATTGATATCAAACAAACCCCCTCTCAGATCTACAAACAGAGACACAAACCACAACCAGATTCCACTTCTCTTACCCTCATTTAGTTAATACACATTCCAGAGAACTCAGATTTGTAATCAAAGATACACAATCTAGATTCACTTCCCAAAAACTCCACCTCCAATTGCAATCCTTACCTGGCTCACATCTCCTCGACACTCTTTCATTTCTTTTCTTTTCTTCCTTCCTATCCCAGATTTGGCCTGCACAAAAAAACAAAGAAAACATGAACTCAGATTTTCCACCTCTTTTATCCACATTTCCAAACCCCAACCCTAACCCTAAATCTATCATTTCCTCCCCCTCTAAAAATGCTGCTCACCCATCACACCCCCTTCCTATTGAAAATACCTCTCCTAAACATTCCACAGAGGCAGAACCTAAGAGCTTTGCAGCTACTATAGCTGGAATCGAGGCAGGAGGACCTAGAAGAACTTGGAAACAAGTAATGGGTGATGACTCAAACTCCCCACAGGTGTTCAGCCCTCCGATAGAGTTTGAAGGCAAGCTGATGGTAGCTCCCAGCCTAGATATTCTTCAGCAAGGAGCCAAGACATAGGAAGCTACACTTGTTGGCTTCTTTATGGATAAAAGGCCTGCTTTTCCTATCATACAAGCATGGGCAACTGAGAATTGGAAAGGAAGGGGGCTCATGGAGGTAATGTTATCCGAAGAGGATAATATAGTTTTCACCTTTTCTTCCAAATCGGATGCTCTAAAGGTAATAGAAGAAGGTCCTTGGCATATTTCACAGCTCCCTTTATTCCTACATAATTGGCATCTTGGAATGGAGCTAGAGAAAATTAGAATGAAGAGTATTTTATTATGAGTGAACATCCATAATATTCCTTTGGAATATTGGACCACTAAAGGTTTGAGTATGTTAGCGAGTTATCTAGGAAAGCCTTTATGCATGGATAAGAATACAGCTTTGAGGAAAAGAGTAGGGTTTGCACGGTTATGTATCAGCATGGATATTTCCAAGGAAAAGAAAGATAGCATTCCTATCCTAAGGCTAGCTGATGAAAATTCTCTTAAAGAGGATAAGGTTTTAGTAACCTATCAATGGAAACCTACAGGTAGAACTTTTCTAAAAGGGGATTATTGGGAAGTGATGGATTTGGAGAAGAATGAGCTTGAGGATCAAAAGCAGATAGAGGAGACAAAACAAGTGGAGGAAAATCAGGGGATGTCCCAGCCACCAAATGAACCTCCAAAAACACAAGAACACAATCAACTGGAAAACAACATTGATTCAGCTCAACAAAGGGAGGAACAAACTAATAAGACAGAAGAAGACTGCAATAGCTCAACTAACAAAAGGGGTAATGAGATTGAAGCAAATGACCACAATCTAAGTGAGGGTGTTGCCATTAGTCAACAAGATGAACAAAGTCATCCAAGGGCAGATCTGTAGAATGACAGTAACCTAGAGGACAAAAATGAGCAGACCACATTTAGGAAAAGTGCGAGGAGCAATAGGAAAAGCTCCAAAGGAAAAACCACTCGCTTATGACCTTGTTAGTATGGAATGTCCACGGAATAAATAATCCCTCCAAGCTCAATGCTTTAAGGGATTTTGTCCTTAAGGAAAAGCCTAGGGTTTTTTGTATGTTGGAAACAAAAATTAGAGAAGCAAATTTGAATAAATTGGCTTATTTGGGAAGCAATTGGCAGTTCATTACTAATCATCACTGTCATGTCTATGGTAGGATTATCATAGCTTTTGATTTTGAATTTTTGAAAGTGGAAGCACTAGATTCCGGACAGCAGCATATACACACTCTGATCTACTTTAAAATGGAAAATTTTCAGATTCTAACAACTTTTGTCTATGGTTTCAACACAGTTTTTCAAAGATTGGAACAATGGAATGACCTAAGAATGATTAAGGCTTCGGTAAATCTCCTTTGGGTGGTGTGTGGAGACTTTAATACCATTGTTTTCAGGACAGAGGCAGAAGGCAACTATAACTTACTCAACTACTCCCCTGATTTGTATGAGTGTATGCAGGAGGAGGAATTGTTAGACCTAAAAATGGAAGGACATATGGTTACATGGTCTAATAAGAAAAGTTCTACTTGGCATACCAAGAAAAACTAGATAGGGCCTTGGCAAATGTGGAATGACTCTCTATCTTTCCAAGAAGCAATGCAAATTTCCTAGACCTTAGTATCTCTAATCATACTCTTATAAGGATTGGTTTCTTATTCACTAATTCCGGAATGTACAACCTATTCAAATTCAACAATTTCCTAGCTAGTTTCGAAGGTTTTCAAGAAGCAATATTAAAGGGGCTAGAGCATGGGTGTTATGGGACTAAGCAGTACTTATGCATTCAGAAACTTAAGGCTATTAAACATGAGTTGAAGATCCTTAACAGCAAGAGAGGCAAAAATCTTTCTAAGGAGGTTGACATGACAAGAGAGAAACTTTGCTCTATTCAGAACTCACTGGCTGAAAACCCCTTGGATGGAGATCTAGATATGGCGGAAAAGGAAGCCCTAAAAAAGTACTTAGAGGTGGTGGATAATCAATGCTTTTTATACAAACAGAGAGCTAGAGTTAATTGGTTGAAGGATGGAGATAGATGCACTAAGTTCTTCTTCAATTCTTTGTTAGCCTGAAAGAATTTTAATAGAATCTCCTCCATTAAAACTGAAGAAGGTGTGGAAGTTTATGGACAGGAAGATCTTACGAAAGAGGCCACGGGTTTTTATAAAAATTTACTGGGTACAGAAGCCACTTTTGCTAGAGCATAATCATGATCTTGCACAATTCATCACTGCTAAAATTCCTGAGAATGAAAGTGCTTGGTTATTAAGACCTGTCTTCGATCAGGAGATTGAGAAGGTTGCTTTTAACATGAATGGATCTAAAGCACTGGGATCAGATGGTCTAAATGGTTTTTTCTACCAGAAAACATGGACTAGCCTGGGGGGACAGTCAAGGAAGCAATCCATGAATTTTTTCTGAAATGGGTCCTACTGAAGGAAATAAATAAGACTTATCTATGTTTGATCCCTAAAAATTCCAGTCCAGAATCTTGGAATGATTACAGACCTATTTCATGCACTAACTTCCTATACAATATCATTGCAAAAATTTTGCCTAACAGGATGAAGGAGGTTCTAAAATTCCTCATCAGTGAGAATTAAGGAGTTTTTTTGGCTAATAGAGATGTAGGGGACAACATCCTAATAATGCAAGAGCTTCTCAAAGGTTACAATCAGAAGAAAAGTCCCCACAATTGCACTATTAAAATAGATTTAAAGAAAGCCTTTGATAGTGTCAATTAGTGTTTCCTTCTAAAAACAATGGAGGTTTTGAAGTTTCCCCCCAAAGTTCATACAATGGATTCAAGAATGCATTTCAACTGCATCCTATGGGATTTTGATTAATGGATGCCCTACAGAGATGTTCAAAGGGAAGATGGGGCTTAGGCTAGGGGATCCTCTATCCCCTTACCTATTTCTCATGGAGGTTCTTACTCAAATTCTAAAGCACAACACCTTTTCAGATCCAAAATTTAGATACCACTCAAAATGTAAGAAAATTTCACTAACTAGTTTATGTTTTGCAGATGATCTTATTCTCCTAAGCAGGGCTAATGTTCACTCAGTCGCCTTGTTGATGAAATCCCTAAACCTCTTTAAGGAGATGTGGGGGCTATGTGCAAATCAAAGCAAGAGCTACCTTATCCTCTCCAAAAGTGCTACTCAACTCTCAAATTACAGGAATGGAAACTAAAGATCCTCCCTTGCTCTACTTAGGGATTCCTATCTCTTCAAGGCGACTAAGGTTCTGTGAATGCATTCCTTTGATTGGAAAGATTCAGAAAAGATTGGGGGCTTAGGCAAATAGAGCTCTGTCTTACAGTGGAAAAACTTAACTTCTTAAATCTGTGATATTGTCTATGAATTCCTACTGGTGCGCTTATCAAAACGATTAAAAAACTGATGAAACAATTTTTATGGGGTAAAAGGAATGGAGAAAGAGGATTAGCAAAAGTTAGTTGGAAGATATCTGCCAACCAAGAGAAGAAGGAGGGTTAGGCCTGGATTCTCTATTCAGCAAAAATAGACTTCTCACTTCCAAGAGGATTTGGAGACTACTCAGTGAAAAACAAACTATGTGGTCTATTTGGATCCATTCCTATGTAATAAAAGAAGGAAGTTTGTGGGCCCTAAAGCCCAAAAATAGCTACTCCTGGTTCTTTAACCAGCTTCTCAGATTAAGGGAGGATATGTTTCAGCATATTCTATGTTGGATTGGGACAGAAGAAAGAATCTCATTATGGTATGACAATTGGATAGGGAATGGATCACTAATACACAATTATTTGGCTAGATCCATACTAACTCAATTTCGTAAGGATTCAAAGCTTCAAGCAATTATCATAAATGGGAATTGGTCCCTTCCTCCAGTTGAGGTTAGACTGTTATCCCTGCCTCAATTCAGAAGTCAAGGGGAGAGGAATATCTACTTGTGGAAAGGTATTCCTGTTTCAGAAATTACTATAAAAGATGTAAGAAGAATGAGGGACAGGATTGCTAATCTTGTAGGATGGGATAAGATGATATGGAACAAGGCACTTAGACCCAATGTGAGTTTTTTGCTATGGCTCATTATGCTGAACAGACTAAGCACCTTGGATAGGTTGAATTTTCTAACCATCTCTAAGACTTGTACACTATGTCAGCAAGAGGATGAATCTAGAGACCATTTATTCTTTGACTGTATGTTCTCAAAGGAAGTTTAGGCAAAGATCTTAACTCTAAATTTCCTTGACTACTCTTATGGCAAAATTACAGATATTCTACTGGATGTCCCACATTTGCAGATGACTAAACATGAGAAGGAAATCCTATTATTATCGGTTGCTACATGTGCTCAGGTCATTTGGAATGAAAGGAATGGTAAAAGATTTAGAGACAAGACTAATTCTCTAAATTCTATTATTAACCTCACTATCAAAAGCATCAGGGAACAACTAATCATCCATCAGTTCAACCAACACTATAGTAGAAGAATGACCAATATATGGAGATTATAGCCTACTTGAATTCTATACTTCTCTAAGGTTCCACTCCTCACTATGCACAACAAAAGGCCAATCAAACAACTCAACACACGCAGATACCCTATCACAGAACTAAGGAACTATGCAATATTTAAGAAAGAGTTACCTGGATTTTCTACTCTGAATAATTTCTATTTGATGGTCTCTCTCTCAATGGATATCCTCAAGCTCAGAACCCTTCAAGAAATTACACACGGATCAGATGATCAAGAATCAGATAATTTGGATATGGAAAATGCCCTAATAATTGAAGATTTTCGGAAGAGATCACTTACCGATGATCAAGTTTGGGTGACTTTAGGTTAGATAAGTACGTATTGAGCTAGAGCCACAATCACTCCATGGAAGACCCCCTGTGAAGATCAGGGAAAGATCACAAGGAAATTGTGCAGAATATAAATTTCGCATCAACTGTAGTGATGGACATACCTGAAACATATTCCATCAAGGTCAACCCAACTAGCCTCCTCACCACTAGACATCACAGGATCTAACAAGAAGTAATTGTTAGCATTTCATATCTATCCAAAGAGATCGATAACAGAAGGAGCAGCGAAGGTTATTAAAATAGGGAAAAATCTGAGCTATTTGTCCAACCTGGACTCACCGTAAGATTCGACCTCAGAGAGATCTGTATCACCACTGGAAAAGAAGAAAATGAGTTATTTTATGGAAAGCTCTAACCCTAATCGACGACTTAAGGAAGTGTACCTCTCAAGTTTCGCTGTTGCAAGTCGAAAGAAGAGGGGAGTGCTCTGTGTTTTCACCAGAGAGCTTCTGGATGTGCCTCCGTCGACAGAGTTCTCGTCCCCGCTTCACTTAGCCATCGTCAACCCTAATCGAGTAAAGACTAGAAGATCCGCGAAAGAAGAAGATCGTTTTGCTTTTTTGATAATAGTCAGTTAATGTATCGCATCGTCATCTTGTTCAATCTGTGTTATGTAAGCATGTGGCTCTCTCGGAGATCAGCCAATGTAATTTACATTTTATTCAATAAGTTTTTTTAATTTCTAAGAAAAATAGCGTACTTGTAGTAATTTCATTTGAATTACAAATACTTATTATGTACAATTTAATGTTTTTATTATCAATCAAGATAATTTTAACTTTATATCATCAATTTTAACTTTATATCATCGATCAACTTTCTATTCAAACAAATTAAATATATAAACAAATCAAAATATTATGCACAGAATTCACAGATAATTCATAACTGTTTAAATTATGCATCAACCGATTATCAAATAAAATTTAATGATGGGAATTTTTAATTTTTTAAATATTTACTGACGGAAAATATTAGTACGTCGGTAAAATCAATTATATTTACTGAAGGAACACAACAAACCATTGGTAATATTCGCCAATTTTACCGACGAGATTTGTCGCAAAAAACTGTTAGTATGATCACCGATGGAAAAATCATAACAATAGATAATGTTGTAGTATAATTACTAACGGAATAACCAATACTGTCTGTTCCGACAGAAAAATCTTAACCGTCGGCAATTTACCGACAGTTGACTGAACAAAAAACGTTGATATATTCATCGACGGTTACATGAAACGTTTGTCGGCAAATTTACCAACGGATATTTTGTTGTTTGTCGAAAATTATTATCTACGGTCTTTTTACGACGCCTTTGTCCGTCAGTAAATTCCGTCACCAATCTCACTTCCTAATGGAAACCTTAGGTTTTTTGTCGATAGTATCCATCGCTAAACGACATTTTTCTTATTGTGTGTGGTCAATTTTTCTGAATAGAAACTCTATT
>JANIJH010000224.1:30979429-30992549 GCA_024520975.1 Erythroxylum areolatum
AAATATTTACTGACGAAAAATATTAGTACGTCGGTAAAATCAATTATATTTACTGAAGGAACACAACAAACTATTAGTAATATTCGCCAATTTTACCAACGAGATTTGTTGCAAAAAACTGTTGGTATGATCACCGATGAAAAAATCATAACAATAGATAATGTTGTAGTATAATTACTAACGGAATAATCAATACTGTCTGTTCCGACAGAAAAATCTTAACCATCGGTAATTTACCGACAGTTGACTGAACAAAAAACGTCGATATATTCATCGACGGTTACATGAAACGTTCGTCGGCAAATTTACTAACAGATATTTTGTTGTTTGTCGAAAATTATTACCTACGGTCTTTTTACGACGCCTTTGTCCGTCAGTAAATTCCGTCACCAATCTCATTTCCCAATGGAAACCTTAGGACTTTTGTCGATAGTATCCATCGCTAAACGACATTTTTCTTATTGTGTGTGGTCAATTTTTCTGAATAGAAACTCTATTTTAAACCTTTTCAGAGTGGCGTACAATTCCTTTCCTTGGGTAACTCCCTTTGTAACTGCCATGGACTTCTTTCCCGACAAGCTTTGTTCTGTAACTCCTATACCATTGTTCCAATACTGGTGGAACATATTTTTAAGTTCACTAGTTCGTTTTCGTGCCGCTTTGTCCTGTTTTGGTTTTCTACAAATAGTTTCTAATTCCTTGTTTGGTTCTCCACCAAAGTCTTCAGATTTTCTTCAATTCCTCGTAGCTCAGCGGTTCGAGTCCTTTCTACCATGATCAATTCGAGGTGCAACCGTTCTGATAGCAGGTTTTTACACGCAATCTCAGAAAACAAGGTTAATTCGTACGATATAAGTTGGTTACGAGAGAATGTTGGAAAGGGGAGAGAGACTGAGAAGGAAAATCTTCTCACATAATATAGAATTTACGGCCTTGCGTAAGTAACAAGTGTAAGCGTAAGCTATCATAGATAATGACTACGTCGTATTAAAAAAAATCTACAACATCTTCAGCATGATTTGGTGGTTCACGTGAAAAAAATGAGATAAAGTAGAAAATGGATGAAGATGAAAAATGTTTCTTTTTCATGTTACGTAATATGAACTTTTCAATTTCAATGAGTTTGCACGAATTTCTACTAGGAAAGGAAAATGCTGATCTTTACGACCTTTTCTCGTATATTGGAAAGTAATTTCAATGATAATTGTGGGTGTATTGATGCGACCAGGTAAAAGGTACAGTTTTTATGACTGATGCCAATGGATAATACGTTGTCATTACTGCAAGATTTTCTACATACTTGTCTGTTCAAGAGGCACGCTTTCACAAAATAAAACACGTGGAAGAATTAGGTATAGCTGTTGAAGTGAAAGAGGCATTTGTGATTGTAGGAGAAAAGGAAGCTGATGATAGTTCTGTCTTAAGGGCAATCCAGTATGATCCTGCCTGGTTAAGATGCAGGCTCCTTCAAGCTGAGGATGCCATTGTCAAGGGCGAGGTGAGTAATATAATTGTGGCGCCTGCTAAATTTGAGCTTCTGGTATCTTTTCTATCTTTATCCTTCTCATTTGTAATGTTACTCAAGTTTCTTGCTTAAGGTGAAATTGAAGTGGTGAAAAAGTAGGACCTACTCACAGTCGCATGCCTTTAATTGTTGTAACTCCTAACTTACGCAGATGTATGTTCACCCACTTTTTTTTTAAAAAAGTCATGTTAGTTATTGCTTTGAAGAATATGTTGTGTGCATCTACTAAAATTGTTTTATCACCTTTATAATGTAAATGCAAATAGAAGTAGAGGGCCTGCCAGGATTGGTTCCTTTCTCGCATTATATTCTCAAGAGATCAGTTGAAGATCATTTAAGAGGTCGGTCCATTGTTAGCACATGCATTAGATAGAACACCTCTGTACGTTATATGTGTGGCTCACTGGTGGGATACGTACTATTTGAAGTACTACCTCTTAAGAATTATTATTTTTAGTATTGTTGGGTGATTATCCTTCGTTTGAATGGTCAGCGAGAGAATATTATTACTTTTTATTTTGAGACGGATCAATTATATATTACTTTCACTTAACGTAGGCTTACTCACTCTTTGATTGAGTCGATTGACTGATTTTTATCAGACATGCCAGCAGAGGGCTTAGACTTCAGCGACAATTCCCAAGCAGAACCGGATCTGGCTTGTTTAACCCTGTGATTTTTTGCAGGTATAAAACTGTGCATATGGCTTCACATTCAACCTCAGCTACTTGGTTATTGTTCAAATCTCTGATTGCATACTTCTGGTAAGCTTTGAAAAGATGAAAACAAGACGCGTTTCTCAGCCATGAAAGCAAAAAGAATGAATCCCTGCCGTTGAAAGAATCAACAGATATGACTTTAAAATCTTGTATCAAAACTGAATTTAAATGTATAACAAGCATTGCCTTTTGTCTTTGCTTCCATGCGATAAAAAGCAATAAATACAATATGAGGCCTTATCAGCATTTTATTTATGGGATAATTCCTGCTATTTCGGGACCTATTACATTTACTTCATTGTTCCATACTACATTTTCAGCCCAAATTTGAAGGACAGACAGCAGCCACTGTCAATGTGCATATGCGTCAATTTAAGCCTTCACAGAGACGTGTATGGATAATGAAAAAGTCTTATCATCTTCTATATTCCCAGTTTCAAAAAGACAGGTCAAAAGATCTCCAAATTTGTACAGAGGAAAGAAGCTTTTTCACAAGTAATTGCAGCTTTGCTCTCGTAGTATCCCAATTTATGACTAGCTTACTAGATTTCCTCTTTCTTAGTCTTTTTTCCTTTCTTTTGCTTCTGCTTCAACTGTGTAAGACCTGCAGCAGTAATCTTCACATTGCCAACAATTGCAGCGACGAGCTCAGCGTCTGTACATGCTTTCATCAACTCTTTTTCCCTGGCAGTGGCTTCAGGCATGTGGCTAAACAAATTCATGGCAGTTTTAGCAGCTACAAAGTCAAAAAAGTGAATGTATTAGCCAGTTTCTCAAATAGCTTAAAGGAGGTACTCTATCCTCCTCAACCTTCCAGTTGGTACTCCAAAAGAAAAACAGACAGAAACCAGAGAAGAAAAAGCTGCAAAGAAACCATAGCATCCCAGATAGAAGACAAGTTTCATATGCAGACAATAAAGATACCTTTTCCTTTCTTGGCAGTGCCAGGTATAATCTTCACACGGTATTTGTAAGACTGCAGTGCACTATAAGGACCACAGACGGGCACTGCATATAGAAGTACATCACTAGGTAATGGATTCCCAGTCAAGTAATCCAGTTCATTTAATTTCGCTTTATCCTCTTCACCTATCTCATGAACATCATCCTCCTCCATGACCACCCTATCTGCCTCCGTGGTAGTCTTATCTGAACCCTTTAGAGAATTATGTACACCATTCGTATGAGCTTTTAAGCCATCATCTGGATGTTCTGGGCAATACCGTGATAGGTGACCTGACTTTTTGCATTTATAACACACTCTTGGGGCATCTTCAGAAGCTGGCATATTGTAAAATCAACAATTAGCCATTCAGTTAGATTACTCAAAATAGCAGTGTTTCTCAATACGGGTGGCTTAGCTTCAAGCACAAATAATGTTAAAAGGAAAGCACAAAAGTTTCCAACCAGAAA
Organism: Erythroxylum areolatum; assembly: GCA_024520975.1. Classification (NCBI taxonomy): domain Eukaryota; kingdom Viridiplantae; phylum Streptophyta; class Magnoliopsida; order Malpighiales; family Erythroxylaceae; genus Erythroxylum; species Erythroxylum areolatum. The sequence goes on from JANIJH010000224.1 coordinate 30,983,087, forward strand.
TCTGTAACACATACCGGTAATAGGTATCTTCCCTTTACTGGTTGCCGCACTTCCATTTTGCAACTCCAAATCATTCTTTCTTGTATTTCCGGAAGACTAAAAAGTTCACATCAATAATCATAAGGATGCAAAAACAAATACTAATAGAAACTGCTCTTGACATTCTAATGTTTAAGAAAACATAAATGAGAAGGTCATTGTGCTCACAGCCAGTAAAGCCATTCTAATGCTCCTCTCTTCCTCATCTTGATCAGCATACTTTTCCTTCATTTTCTTGAGTTTACTCCTCCGCCCTCGGTTAATCTTTCCACCACTTGGCTTAGAGTTCTGGACATTCTTTTCAGGTTGAATATTTTTTACTTTTAAATCTTCCTTTCCTTGCTCAGTGTCTCCATCTGCAAGATTACTTCTGTGACCTTTCTTGAGCTTTCTTCTTTCAGCTATTGAAATACAAGGCTTATCTCTCACTATTCCCTTCCTTTCTTCATCATTAGGGTCGTTACTAAAATCAGTCAGGGATGTTTCAGCGCCATTTCTACCAGTTAAATTAGCAGGTCCAAGCCCAAGAGCTCTATCAATAAGGTCCTCAAGTTGCGGAGTTACTGAACCAACACCATTTCCACTCACATTGGGTATATAACCACCATGAACACTCCTGGAAAGATCATTTTGGACAGCAAATTCATGTGCATCATTAACTTCAATGTCGGAAGCAGTCATGCTATCAGGAATACTTTCTGATTTGACAACCACATTGTTGCTGGTAACTTCATCCTCCGACTCAGAGTCAGAAATTGCTTTGAGAGATGCACTTTCTTCACCATCATTTAAAAATTCCTCCTCACCTCTTAGTTTCCTTTCATTTACATGTGACCCCAAAGAGCTCTCATCCAGGCGAAATAACAACCCAAAACCCATTATCAGGGGATGCGGAGGAAGGAAGTTCTTCTTCCCACGGATCATGAAACTTCCAACTGTTAGATATTCACCTGTAGGAGCAGTTTTGCTAACTTGATTAGGATAAACCCACCAAGCACTAGTGACAATCTTTGAATTCCACGCCTGGCTGTGGCAAACCTACATAATTGAGGCATACAAAATAGGTCATCCACCCAAGTAAAACGAGCTGAAAAAAGAAAGCATGAAATCAATATTGAATAGTAACTTACTGTAAAACATCCAGTTTGGTTTAGAGTGAGAGGAGGTATAGGTTGTTCAGGTTTGTGATTCTTGATCACGGTGCTAGAAGCTCCATGCAGGTCCGCATGGACATACCTGTTCAAAAGTTTAATTTAATATCACCACAATATTACATCTAGGTTTCACAATAAAAAGAGACCTTGCGCTCCTAGTTTATTAACACATATTCCTTCAATACCAAGTAGGAAGTTAATTCTCACACCATTACGATAAATCTTACAATTGACTTACAGATCTCCTTTTGACATATAGCGCTTCACAATCAACTCATTCTGCTGAGCATCACGCCCACTGATAACTAAGTAATTCTCACTGCTTATGAACCAATCGAATTTTTCAAACCAATGAACTTTGCGCATATGAGTTATCGTGGCAACAGATTTTTCCTGCGTGTTCACAAGTTTAGCAGTTGATAGATAAAATGTAAGTTGAAGGATTAAGTCAAGCTTGAAGGCAAGGATGGAAATAGAAAATTGAAAAGTAAACTAAATACAGTTTTGTTTGCCTAATTCCATATATCGTAACTCCACTAAAATAACCATTGATCCAAATCACTTTTAGACAGACAAGCACACACAGGTAAAGAGAGACAAACAACAAGGAGCCTCATGGATAATGGATCAAATTTCCACCGCGACTATAATTTTTTTAATTACTCAAATGGCTATCTCTCTAGGTAACGTCCACGGCGACTATATTTTTTGAATTACTCAAATGGCTATCTCTCTAGGTAACGTAGACCTAGTCATACGTAATGTAACAACTAGAGTTGAAAAAAGTATCAGCAGGCTGTAAATTAACATGAACATGTGTGCAGACTAGATCAACCTGCGACAGTTGGAGACGGGTCTTTCTCTCAGCTGCTTTAAAAGCTTTCTCATGAGCTGTAACTGTCTTTTCCTGTTTGCTCTCTTGCTTTTTCTTCAAATCATACCACTTCCGTGCGTTGGCATGTGCTGAAAGTGCTAAATCAACTTCAACCTATCAGAAGAAAAAAGAAAATGCAAGTAAATAATAAGATTAGAAGATTTCTCTAATTGTCACTGAGCTTGCAGTTCTCACAGGTATCCATATGGCAACTGTTGAATTAGCTTTGATACTATATGAAAGTAGAAAAAATACTGATAAAGGAGAAAGAGAAGGGAGAAGAAAACAGATTGGTTTACTTATTAAGAAACATTATTAACTTTTCTTACATCACTCTATTTGTCAAAATGCTGTGAAAGAGATAAATAACCGTAATATGACAAGAAGAAGCATAATCACATCATAATACATAAAGGCATAAGCATTGAGTTTAAGAAAGACACAGGGTAAAAACTAATTTGATTCAACTCTTAGCATGAAGTCATGAATGCCGAGCAAAGTTCTAGCTTATCAAGGAAACCTTCTCTACTGGTAATGTCTTTTCATCGTCATCCATATCATCCAAATTGTTGCCTAGAAGCAATGTTATGCTATTTCTTTCAAGATGAAGCTTGTCAATGAGGCTAGCCACAGGATTTCCCAGTTTCTTCTCTTCCTTCACCATACGAGCAAGATCCTCCCAACTCATTCCTTTTGCAAGAGCTATACGGACTGCTAATATAGCATCATCCACATCTTTTAGGTTATACTCTATCAATTCAGCCATTCTAACACAACGATCAACTTCGTGCCTTAGCGTTTGCACACGATTTTCCTGCAGAATATAGTTGCAAATGATTACTATCATAGAAGTGACAATGAAATTACAGTGTTCAGTATGGACCCATGAAAACTTCACTACAGAGTTTAATGACAAAAAGGCCTGCTATCAAAATCATGGCAACCCTAATGACAGACATGCTGAAGACGTCAAAAACCATAACTTTGTTTTCTGTGAAGAATCTAAAAAATATACATTCAAACAAACAACCCATTGGTCGACCCCATATCACCATTTGATGCCTTCAATATTGATATTAGTTCCATTAGAACTACAAAGCCACTGCCACAAAATGACTTGATCATATGGCCAACAAAATTATATCCACAAGTTTGATGAGTGTATAGACCATTGAATAATATTCTCTTTCCAAACACAATAAAGTTAAGCCCACTTCCTATTCCTAAAAGGCTTCCTTAATAGCGCATAGCATCATACCATATATTAAAACACAAGGAATAAATATTCAACCAAATGAGCATCATCTTAGCATCAGAATTCCTGAACAATAAACAGCCAGTTCAAGTCCTTGAGAAGCCATTTTACACGGAATACAGTCACTTGATAATTTTAGAGACAAACAGCTCATATGCAGTAAACAACCAGCGTCACAAGCTAATGAATTAAAGGAAAAAAATGACAAGTGAGATACTTTGGAAATACAAGAAATATGAGGAGAAAAAAGGACAAAAAAATTGATGCAGTCAAATATTCTACATACTAATTCCTTTAAGAACCAAAGTGCAATAAGAACTATTTCACTTCAAATTGAGAAACTAAAGCATACCTGATCCAAGCGAATTTTATTTAATTTTTGCATGGCAGCACCCTCTTTCGCTGTTTGTTGTTGTTCTGCCCTTTGACTCTCAATTTTGCTGTAAAACTCATCTAAAGCTGCATCAAAAGTCTCAAACATCACATACTCCCTCATTTTAAATTGATTCAGTAGTATAGGGCAAAATTCATCATACATCTGCAAAAAACAATGACACTAAATAAGTAAAAGGACCACATGAACTTAAACCTAACAACAGTTCTCAGTCTTTGCCTATACGCCAAAGGGGTAAACAGTAAGCGAACAAACTACCATGTCTTTCAGCAATTCATATTTTTGGACTTGACAATCAGCAGGAGAAAAGGAAAAGTAAAAGTAAAAGATTATATACTGTCAATTAAGCTGTCAGATACGTGAAAAACAAAATAACTTGAAGAATGACCTGGCTTGAACTTCCAGATTCGGATGGTGTATCCTTTCCGGAGTGTTTGTTCTGCATGAGAATGTATCCTTCAGGGACTGTTTCTCCTGATATAACATCTTCAAGCCAATCTTCAAATCTTGCAACGGCTTGGGCCAGAGCCTCAATTTTATCATCACCCAATTTACTATTTTTAGAAAGTTTTGTGCTTGGGATCAGCCCAGCGTTCAATACAATATGCTCAGATAGTGCGGGGCCATAGCCCAATGCCTCCCCAAGAATGTTCTTAACCGTTGCTCGTGTAGAACGATATCCATCATTGGCAACTTTACTGGACTCAGAAGATTTTGCGCCTTCTGTTTTACCCTGCTTTTCTTTCTTTGGTTTAACAGAGACATTATTTCCCTCATTATCGGCTTTAATAGATTCGTCATCTTCAGGTTCCTTGACATTTGTAAGGGCTTCCTGCAACTTTGCAGTTGTTGTTCGCTTAAAAATTCGGCAAAACTCAGTAGGATATCTATGCCTTGACATAATTGCAAACCCTTTATCATCATCCCTGTTATTAATACACCACAACAGTCAAATGACGCATAAGAAACACAAACTAGCCTTCACATTATCCTACATGACTGAGTGAAGAAAAAGAAAAAACAAACCTGTGTGATCGGAGTAGAGTCAAAACCATAAATTCAGAGTCAGTCAGAATAATGTTGCCTTGAGCATACAACTCCAAAATAACATAGTGGGCATTAGCACCAAGCCCAAATTGGAAGAGTATAATCTGAGATCCCATCAAAGACGCAAGAAAATAATAATTAAGATCAATTTAATCAAACCCTATTTGAAGAGAGGGAAATAAAAGAGTCCATATATACCCTATCATAACCAAGCTGTCGAACGTCCTCAAGCCTTCTTGTACGTATATGCTTCCTCAATTTTAAGGTAAAACCAGAAGGAGTGTTCTTTTTGTCCCTAATAAAGAAATAATATCAAAAACCTATAATTAACCAATAAAAGAAAAAGGCGAAAAAAAAAGAGTACCGAACATAAGCAGTGGTATGTAAACGAACACCGCTTTCCATCAACAACAAAACCTTCTCGCTTTCCCCAGAATCTGTAACTCCACTGCTATTCATTAACTTGAATACGTATGTCTGTTCCATCAACAAGAAATGAACATAACTGAAGTGAAAATAAATATCTTTGATAAGTCCAGCAATGATCAAAAAGGAAAATAACAGGAAGAAAGAACCTTGGGAGAGAGATCATAGACGTTGGAACAACGCATGCCGATGAGCCGTCGCAGGCATTTCACCTGGGCGGCGACGTCCGCCGTGTTCATTCGCACCTTCACCATTTTCCTCTTCTCACTCTCTCTGTGTGCGCGTTGGTGAATGAAGAACAAGATTGGGAGTCAAAATTCTGAATAAATTGAACCGGGCCGGGCGGTGAGAATTCTAGAAAGTCCAAGACTGGGCCTTTTAGCAGTTAAGATTAAATTATATTTTAATTGATTACTAGTAATTATTACAATTATTATTCAAATATTTAATTTTTTATTTTTTACTATTATTGTTAATATGCAGTATTAATTTTTAAAATAAAAAAATAATTATCCTTAGCTTTAGTTAGTGCTATCTATTAAAATTCTCTCATTCATAGAATTATATATTGGAAGGGCTGTCATCTACTCTAATTACTTTTTATTTAGTCAATCTCTAAAATAAGAGGTATGTTATTTTCCTTGAAAGTTTGGGAATTAGTGCAATCCTTGTCATTGCCTTTCATTTCTTCCCTAGATTTTTACTGAACTATGGGGATGGAGAGATATAGTGAAAGATTGGGTCATAATTTCGCTTATTCCCTTTATTGAGATGGATGGGTTATAAGATATACTTGTGTAATTGTTGGAAAATCAGGGTGTGTTATAGCCTAATTGTCCCATATTGGTAATAAAAGAGGCTGATGTGGAGTTTACAAGCTTATGGGCTCTCCTACCTTTTAAGCTAACTTTTGAGGTTGATTTTCTCAAAAAACCTGTACCAATTAGTATCAGAGCTAACATCTCTACTTCAAGTCCTCGTGTCATGCTCACAAGTGGTGACACCGATCTTGCAGTGTTCGTCCGAGGCTAGAAAAAGGTCTAGTACACAGTCAGTCTGTGGTTGCGTGGGTGGCGACGCTGATAAAACAGTGTTTGCCCAGGACTAAAAAAGGTCTAGCGCATAGCTAACCCGCCGATGTCTGGGCTGCAAAGTGTGATAGAATGTTATGGTCTAATTGTCCCACATCGGTAATAAAAGAGATTGATATAGGGTTTATAGACTTACGGGCTCTCTCACCATTTAAGCTAGCTTTTGAAGTTGGTTCTCTCATAAAACCTGTAATAGGGCACAATTAAATAATAATAAATTCTTTTTATTTAATTTAAAAAATTAAGATCACTTTAAATATATAACGCATTTAAAATATAAAACATAATAAAATTATGAATCTTATTATGTACTTTATTCTGAAACTTGTTCATTTTTTGTCATTTCTTTCGAATTATTTCTAAAATTTGCTCATTTTAACTACTTTAACCACATAAGTGTCTACTTTTTAACGATATCTACAGAACAAATTGATAGAACTCTACAACTATTGTAGAGAAAGTTAGGTAAAAAGTGTTAACACCTTAGAATGTAAGCCTATTTATAATAAGTTTTGAATATCTTAAGAATTTAATTGAAATTTAACTTTAATTAGAATTACAATTAATTATAATTAAACATCAATTATGCCTAAGTAAGATCTAATATCTCATATTGGTCTTTATTTATTAAATGTTTTATATTTAATTATAAATTTTTTAAAACTTTACAATCAAGTCTAATTTGATTTTAAACATCTTTTCTCTCTTTAACCCGTTATTTATGTATGACCCATTAGATACTCAAATATGTTGACAATGGATATAAATTATAACCCTGAATCATATTTATGATTAGCTAAATTAAACCTTTTAAACTATCTTTAACTATTTAATTAAATACTTTATATTCATAAATTAAGATTGATGTTTAGTAAAATATCATAAAAATTTAAATATTTAAGAATGTCTTTTGACTAACCTTTCTATGTATACTTTTTCGTATAATTAAATCATTTTATTATACAATGTTTCGATTAAACATAGAACATATAATTAATATTTACTCTATTTGAGTTCACTCATATTAGTTCTTTACCATTAGTATTTGATTTTATTAATGACATTTAATTTTTTAAAAGTATCATTCCGACTTGGCTAAGGATTTTCTAAATAAATATAAATAAAAAACAATGGAACATTCTTCCTATTTACTTTTGAGTGATAAATCTTATATTGATTACTCAACTGCCTCCATATAGTTTATGCTATTTACAATTAAAACCAACTGAGCTATCCTTGACTAAAATAGGTCATAAGTAATATCAAAATATAACAATCACTATACGAGATAATTTAGTGATCTCAAGTCAAATGATCACTTATACAATCATCATAATAAGAATTTTCATAGACATATAAGTAATGTTTCAAATAGTTTCTCTTATGGGGTTAGTTTAGCAAACTTGTTCTTTAACAAGCACCCATATGTTTGTTTAAGTATCTCCATACTTTAGTTAATGAGATCAACTACTTCTTTCATAAGGAAGAAGCATAATATGTGTTATTCATTTTATACATTCTTAATATCCAATTTTAATAAAATAATGACTCGTAACAATTTAGGAATAATATATAAATGTAGTATGAATATCGTAATTATAATCTCAATGTAATTTTATTTGCAATATATATTTATCACATAGTATCTAAATATATGTAAGATTAAGAATATCTTTAAATTATTTTGTTAATAAGTTGTAAATTACAATAAACCAATTGGTTGCAGGGCATAAACCAATAATCTCCTATTTGTACCAAGTCAATTATTTAAATATCTTATATTATAATACTATATGACAGTCATGCTATTGCTGAAGCAATAGTTTAGTGAGAGTTTTTTACAAGATTCTCTATAATGAGCAGTTCCTCAGATCTTTCAACTTTCATCTTAATTATCATTAAAATAAAGAGAAACTTCTTAAATATATACCTGGTCTTTGATGAGAAATTAGCTACTTTTGAATGCCTAATGACTTTAATGTTCCATAGTATATTACTGTTTGAACAATGTAAGAAACCATACCGAGTATCTTAAAGAACTTCTTGATCTAAATATTTATTTCCACTTTATGAAAAGTATATTATCGCTTAATTAGTAATCAATATTACATTGGAACCTTTCTAATCTCAAAATAATATTGTTCTAAGTAAAATATTCCTTAATTAAGGATCATTATAATGTTGAACTCAAATATCAACTTGTACATAGAATAATGGATATATTTGATATTTCATAAGTATCAAGTATCTAAAATACTAAACACCTTTAGTACATTATCTATGTACTTGGAGTTAGAATAGGCAAATAACTTCCATATCTATTTCTATAAATCTAAATTAAATAATTGTCACTTTTCAAAGTGGTTCTTAGATAATTATATTTTTAATAATTGAAATATGAATTTTTGTTCTCTATGAACAACATGTTGATATATAATCCTAATGAAGAAGGCAACTTGCACTAACCGTTTTATAAACACGATAACTTTGCAATCATCTCTAAATTAAACTCTTTGGATTCAAAATGAAAGCGAATGTTTCAAAGTCTTGTAACTTTTCGACTATACATCAAATGTACTAAGAAGGGAACTAGTTTTAATGAGATGTATTGTCATAAGATTTGAAATTTTCAAATTTCATCATAGTTCATCATATTCCATTAATTATCTCGAGAATTATTCTCCTATAAGTATAAATTTAAACAAACATTTGTTTAATAAGTCTTTAAAATTATATCCAACTTTTTGGATATCTTACAATCATTTATTACACAATTTATGATAGATGCATAATTAACCATATGTATATCCCACTACAAGAAAAATGTTGAATTGCGACGGAATATTACCGACACTATGAAAACTGTTACAATTACCGACCGAAAATGCATAGCCGTCGGGGAAGATGGTTGTGGAGAAAAAGTGTTGCGACGGTCCAATATTTCGTCGTTGAATGTTGTGGAGGAAATTACCGACACACGATTCGGTCGGTAAAGTGGTTGGTAAAAACGTCGGAGTCATGCCCTTCATTAAAACCAAAATGACGTCGTTTTGGTTTAAACCGCAGCGTGTCGCCCAGCCATCTCCTCCAACGCTGTCAGTCTCCGAAAGGTAAGTCCCTTCTCCTCCCTCCCCTCTTTCTCCGATAGATGTGCTTGTGGAATTTGAACTTGAACTATACATA
>JANIJH010000224.1:31006523-31030715 GCA_024520975.1 Erythroxylum areolatum
TTGAATTATTAAATATTATGAGAACATATATTTTATGTCCAATTGCAAACCCTATTTAGAACCTTATTATAGCCATCCGCACAACAAAGGATAAAATTACCGTTTTGCCCTTATGTTAGTTTTTCCTTCTAGATCTTCCGCTTTACATTATATGGTGATTAACACACAAGATCTCATCTTGGTATCAAGACTTGATGGGTAGCTAGTCTATCAAATTACTAGCGCCAGTTTAATCACCAAATCTCCTTAAAACATCTAAAAGTGATGATAGCACTATAAACTCTTTATTTGAGTGAATGTTCCCTGATACATGTTTTAGTTAATAATTCCAACATGCAGACAGTGGATTAATACTCTGTAAAAATCCATTCTAATCATATCAAGAATTAAAATGAAACACATATGAGTTCACCACTCATCAAGATTATGGTTCACAATAAGGGAATAATAAGGGAATGCTTAAGTTGTATGTTTTAAGATTAAAGTAACGACCCACTTTATTCTTAAAATCATACTTGATTTCAGATTCATTTAATAGTGTCATTATCGATAGTCTACTACTATCATGATATGAAACTCATCATTGTCTTTAAGTAAACTACTTTACTTATATGGAGATAAATCGCAACACTATAGTCTAAACCATAATCAAGCGTAATCAAGCGACCAACTTGATTATTCAACTGTGAATCAATTTATTTATATTCTTATAATATACATGTTTCTCATACATCTCTATGTATATGTATATTACTTACAAAAGAATCTTGGTACCTTTTGACCAAATATATAACGCTCACACAGATAAAACCAAGCTCTTTTGTTTTATTAATAATAAATATTTTCATTACAAAACTGTAACTAAAGAAGATAAAGTTGCATCTAAATACACTTGCTTTCTATGGAACTATATTTACATAACTCCAACATGTTGAGGTGTGCAATATGGAAAAGCAGTGAAAGTTTTACATGATTCTCTACCTTATAGGGAGATTTTTTGATGAAGATGGAAGATGGAAGATGCAAAAAAGCTACCTTATGGGGGTTTTTTTTTAAGAAGGTAGATGCAATAAAGCTGTATTATATTATGTTTCTTTAGTTATATTTTTATATTATTACATATTGAATTCTTATTAGTTTATACACTTTAAAAACTATTCAATGGTTTTAAAAATTTAAGTATGTGATTTAATTATGTGATTTATCAATTATTAAATATTAATATTGCAGATACACAGTCTTCTTATCAAATTTCGAATCAGATTCTAATGATAAACTGATAAAGGTAGTTATTGTTTATCTAGATGGAGAAGAGAATGAATATTTTCATTTACATAAGTAACTACGCTAAACTTCTTTTCTATTAGCTCATATGATTGAATATAAGAAATTTTGAATAGGAATTCTACAAGGATTCATAAGAACTTAAGAATGAGTAAGATAATTTTCTTGAGCTTATATGATGAATTTAAGAGTTTAGGAGGCTTAAAGCCAATAAGTCATTTGACTATGGTGAAACGGTAGCAATTTTTTATGACTATAAGGCATAGTGAAACAAATAGAGTGATATAAACTTGAAGCAAATATTGCTTATGACCTAAAAAAATCAAAGGATAGAAACCCCAAGAATCATCTTGATAATTTGGTTTTAAACTAAACCCTATACAAACCTGCATATAAAACTAAAGTTATTTATGAAAGCCCAACCCTAACTAAACAATGCCAATTACAATTGAAACTATAAGTTGATTGCCATGAGTTTTCCCAATCATATCAGATTTACTTCCTAGGTAAAGACATAATAATCAAAGAAACACAAACCTGCCATATAGAACTAAAGTTATTTATGAAAGCACAACCCTAACTGAACAATGATAATTAGAACTGAAACTATACATTGATTGCCATGAGTTTTCCCAATCATATCAGATTTGGTTCCTAGGTAAAGACATAAGAATCAAAGAAACACAAACCTGCCTTATAGAACTAAAGTTATTTATGAAAGCACAAACCTAACTGAATAATGCCAATTAGAATTGAAACTATAAGTTGATTACCATAAGTTTTCCCATTCATATCATATTTAGTTCCTAGGTAAAGACATAAGAATAAGGCTGCTTATAATTAAAGAAACACAAAATTTTTATTAATCTAAGCCTAAATAACAAAATAAAGTATATGCTTTTATATAGGCTTAATAAAACTTAATGGTAAAATAGAAATCCTAATAATTCAAGGAAACATATTATCTTTATCTATTTTGACTACTAATGACTTTAATAAAAATGGGAAAGAGAATCCATAATAGCCAGGTTTTTAAATTGAGGGATTAGAACTTTTGACTATTGCATAAAAGCTATATCATTGAAAATTCATGAATTGCATTTCATTTAAATGCATATCAATAGCATACACACATGAATTATAAATTAGTACACAATGCAAAGACTGTATATGCACTCAATTGATTCATTTTGGGGTATGAAAAGTTTAAAATGGTAATGATATGAATTGTGTATTATTTATGCCTTGATTACAAGTAATAAATTTAGAATTAATCGACAAAATGGAAAATTGATGAATTAAAATGTACATTTGGTCTAGGAAAAATACCAAGTGGTGAGACAAATTGATATATGCAAAATTAAGATGACTAAGCTTATAAATTAGTGACATTTGGCATGAAAATTAAGTGCAAATGGCATAGCTAATTAATTGAGAAATGGCAGCAATAAGTGGGTGAAAAATAGCCTAGCTTAAAGGTGACATTTGGCAACAAATATGTAGGAAAAATGGATAAAATGCTTAGGGACATATGTCATGGTAATGTGGAGACACCTAGCATCTATGGTGTTAAGTTTTTGCAGGAGTAAAATTAGTTTTGTTCATTTCTTCTTTTTTCTTCTTCTCACATCATCAAAACACTCTCACTTGTACATCCTTGTATCTTGCCTATGTTTGTTTCCAATTGCTACATTAATAATCCATCCTTTCATCCTCACAAAGTTAGGTAAAGAATCAGAACATAGTTGTTCTTGTTATAGCCTTTGATCATATCCGAAATCCATTAAATTCCCACCTTGAATTCATGATGATTTTTGCATGCATAGAGAGCTGAATTAGCCTGATCCTTGAGCTGGAATTTGAACTAGACAAGTAAGTAAAAGATTGGTATTTATGGAATGTTGTAATAGAGAATTTATGATGATGAAAATGGGATGGATTGTATATGATGTTGATGTTGAAGATGTGCTAGAAAATGGATAATGAATGGGTTCTTTTCTGTTATGCTTTTGCATATACGAAAACAGTAGTTTGTGGGCTGTTGCATGGATGATTTAACTTGGGATTTGAAGTGTAATTAATGAGGTATTCATGCTAAAGATAGGTGTTATTAAGGTGTTTTCGAATATGTAAAAAATTAGAGCTGTAGGTGTGTTTGTAAAAAGTGACAATTAATGATATAATTGAGTAGAATTTTGTAAGCCTTAGTGTAACCAATATAGAAGTTAAATTAACTGAAATGAAGTAACCTTAAAGGACATCAAATCTGGAAATTTTCAGGTATTAGTGATGCTTTTAAGCTTGTAAAATTCGTGAAGTATTGAAGGTAGTAAAGTTACATATATTAGTGATGTTGATGGCAAATTCTAGAATTTTTATTTCAGCCTTATATACACGTCGAACCAACTGAGAAATTTCACTCTAAATTGGAATATTTAGACTTGATTAAGGCTAGGAATGAGCCGAGATTGTTGCTTGAATAATTGGTTAAGAGCTGGATAAGTTTATGTAGTTAATTGATGTCATAGCCTAAAGAATGGACTATTCTGATGTGGTTGAGTTCAAATCTGGAAATTTTGATTTGTTAAAGGAATAAATACGTTCTTTTAATGCAAACTTGATATTAAGGACATGAGTAATGTGTATAAGGTATGGATGAATGAGCATTGGAGAACATGGGGTAACTATGAATGAGAATTAGGTAAATGTATGAATATATATTGTTGGAAAAAGTTTAGTGAATGTATAGATGTAGCTTGTTGAAATTCTAGATTTAAAGTATCAACTGTGTGTGTGTTATAAGGGGTTTTTGGTCATGAAAATGTTCAAGGATAAGTGTAAAGTTTGGTTGATAAATTTGGAGTAAATCAAGCTAACTTAAAGGTACAAACCTGACTGCAAAAATGGTAGTATACAAAATATGATGTTTGAATGGTCTTAGGGTGTACAAGCACAAATTGAATAGTTAAGATCTATGTATAAGCATACATGCGCGGGAAAGTAAATTGAGCATGCATTAAACATAACATATAAACATGTGTATGATTGAGTACTTATTTGATTAAACAAGTTAGTAATGTCTACATATGTGTGTATTGCATGATTTAGAAGCACAAATTGACCGCCAACTTCTAGACGTTGTCGGCTTATTAAGGAAATAACTATCTGGAGCATGCTGTGAGTTAACCTAGATGTTTACTCACTATATTTGAATTGTTCTTGATTAACTATTAGATATTGAACTGTTACTGATATGATTGTGTTAATTCCGTACATTGATGGTCTGAGGAGTTTGATATTCAGGAATATACTGGAAGTGTTTGCAAATTGAATGAGAATATGGAAATTATGTTCTCAACTATATGTTGAATATCGAGCTTAGATCCGATGAATATGCTATATGACTATGCATACTCAATGAGAGTTATTGATAGCATAATATGTGATTTGATGCATTTTCATTACATTGATATGCATGATCAACTAAAGGAGTTGTGACCGGAGTGACCAATGTGAATAGAGCTTAAAGCTCAAAAATGTGCACACAGAGCCATAGGATTAATAATTAATGAGCTTGATATCCACAATAGGTACAAGACAATATCTGAAAAGAGCTCAATATCTATAATGGATATAGGATAGTTAAATAGGTGCTCAGTCATAACAAAATAAAAATGAAAGTGGAGTCTCATATGCATTGCATATTTATCTTTATATGTATCATATAAATCATTGTAAAGAATGACTAAATTGAATTGATATAATGTTATGCTATGTTTGTGTACATGTGAATGATTGTGAAAAAAAGTATTGAATTGTGTTGATATAGTGATCTGCAATACTTGTATACATATTGATGATATGAATGATTGAGGTGAAAGATTGGATTGTTCTGAAAAAATTATATGACATGTTTGTATTACAATATGCTTATTGAGATATGATGTATAATGTGATTTGGTATACAAAACTATATAGGAATTGATTCAAGCTAATGTGATATACTTGTGAATTTAGTTGTATACTTATGATGTTGTGTTTTTAATCGAGTGAGCACATCGATGATGGTTCATTCACTAAGTTTGCAAAACTCGTCAAAATTGTAATGTTATTTTTCAGGTATCGAGGAGACTTAGCTGCTAAGGCAATCTAGTAGCGGCTTAGTACTTTCAATTTTGGAATTAGGAATGGCTCAAAGGTCTAGTCAGCTGATGTTTAAGGAGTTTAGATAGATTGTTTTTGTTAGCATCTCATTTCATGTTAGATATTTTATAAAGAACAGTAAACTTTCAGATGTTTTTGTAATGTATATATATGGATTATGAAATTTAATGACAATGTAAATGTTTTGTGACATGAAATGAGGAATGTTAAACTTATGATCACTTATGCTCTGTATGATGCCATAATAGTGAATATGATTGCTCTAACATACCATTCTCATAGGGTATGTTCTTGAATGTCCTCTGAATCTTTGGGTATATGCTCTATGGTAGTGATGTGTTATAATTTTGGTATCAGAGCATGGTTTGGCATTCTTAAGGACATATATGAGCATTTAGACATGATATATAGTGAGAGATTTGTTTAGTGATCACAACTATTGTTTGTTATAAGTCACCTGCTATAAGAGATCGAGTTGTAGAATCAGCTGACTTTGAGTCCATAAGAGCCAACAGAGAGTCTATGCCTCCGAGAATTTTCGAGAGGAGAGAGAGAAGGCATGGTACGCTTAAAAAATAAGGGACTGTAGACTTCTATAGAAGTACAGACCCTACGGAGGTAAAAGGATGGTTAGAAAGAATGGAGCTGGTATTTGATAAGATGGACTGCAAGTCTGATGAACTGTTCGACTATGCAGTCTTACTATTGCAAGGTCTATCTTATCAATGGTAGAAGAATGTTCCTAGCAGTTCTACCTGACCTTGTAAACTGAAGTGGGAAGATTTTTTGAAAGTTTTCGACGAGAACTATATGGCCAAGATTTACTTGGATAGGAAGATGAAGGAATTTTTGGATATGAAACAGGGGAATCTTATTGTAGCTGAATATGAGGTGAGGTTTAATGAATTAATGGTGTATGCTATTGCGTTAATTCAGACTGGGGAAGACAAGTGTAGGCAATTTGAAGATGGACTAAATATAGAGATCAAAACAAGACTGGACATTTAAGTAGTTTTACTAAGCTAAAAGTTGCCTTAATCTAAATTGAACAAGTACTGAAAGATGGGCAAGGAGATTATAGGTAGGAGTTTAGAATAAAAAGGTAAGGTGAGTCCCAAGCTAATTCTGGCAGGGGATTTAGTAAATGTCAGAATAGATCATTCCGATCACAGACTAGATCGAGAGGTGGTTTTGTTCAAGTTGGTAGTGGTAGAGGTTAAGTATCTAGTAGGCAAACACAACAGATGCCTACTTGTGAGCACTATGGAAAGAAACATGGTAGAGAATGTTCAAGGTTAATAGGAGCTTGTTTACATTGTGGCTCTCATGGGCATTAGCTTAGAGATTGTCCCGTAACCTTTAGAACACAGTCTAGAGTGAGAGGGCAATTAGTGACTAAGACTACTGTCCAGCAAAGTGGAGTAGGACAGAGAGGCAGAGGTATAGGTATAACTAGTTCAGCAAGTCTTAGTATTAGGACTGACGTGTAGAGTAACCAGTCGTAGTCTTAAGCTAGGATTTTTGTCATCACCAGACATGAGGCACAGAACTCTCTAGATGTTATTGCAGGTATGTTAAATGTCTTTCAATTTGAAGCATTTGCATTATTAGATCTAGGATCCACATATTCATTCATTGCACCACATCTAGCATCTAAACTACATTATGAGAAAGAGGTGATGAAATGTGGCTTAGAAGTGAGTATTCCAGTAGGAAGTACTACAGTGAGTGGGGGGAAGTCTTTAAAGGGTTTATCATTCATATTGATCAAGTAGAGTTGGAGGCTAACTTGATAATATTGCAGTTGAAGGAGATAGATCTCATAATGGGTATGGACTAGCTTACTGAACACAGGGTGGTAATGAATTGTTATACTAAGGAAGTGACTATTGAATCCCTTAATTAACCAAGGGTGATATTTCAAGGTGTTATTCAAATAGTGCCAGCTAAGTTGATTTCCTCAATGAATGCTCTCATACTAATTCGAGGTGGATGTGAGGCTTACTTAGCTTATGTAACTTATACTTGAACTGAGCATCCTATATGGGATATTCCTATTCTTAGGGATTTCTTAGATGTGTTCCCTACTGAATTACTAGGTTTACCCCCAGAAAGGGTGACAGAGTTTATGATTGACTTAATTCTAGGTATTACTCCTATATCGATTCCTCCATATAGGATGGCACCTGTGGAATTTAAAGAACTTAAAACTCAATTGCAAGAGTCATTAGATAAGGGTTTCATTAGACCCAATGTGTCACCCTGACGAGCTCCAGTGTTGTTTATGAAAAAGAAGTATAAGACTTTGAAATTGTGTATTGACTATAGACAGTTGAATCGGATGACAATAAAAAATAAGTATCCTTTACCAAGGATTGATGATTTACTTGATCAGTTACAAGGAGCTCAAGTGTTTACTAAGCTGGATTTAAGATCAAGGTACTATTAATTGAAGATAACAGAAGTTGATGTATGAAAGAGTGCATTCAGGACCAGATATGGGCACTTTGAGTTTTTGGTGATGCCTTTTAGGTTGACAAATTCTCCAAAAACTTTTATGGCATTGATAAATAAGGTATTCTAGCCTTACTTAGATCATTTTGTGATTGTGTTCACAAAAGATATTTTGGTGTACTCGAGGAGTAGAGAGGAACATTCTGAGCACTTAAGGTTATTCCTATAGATAATGTGAGATAAGCAATTGAAGTTCAGTAAGTGTGAATTTTCACTTGATCAAGTAGTATTCGTAGGTCACATAGTTTTTGGACAAGGCATACAGGTAGACCCAAAGAAAGTTGAGGCAGTGATGAAGTGGGAAGCCCCTAGGAATGTATCTAAAATTTAGAGTTTTCTTATATTAGTAGGGTATTATAGAAGGTTTGTCAAGGGGTTTTCATTGATCTCAGCCCCTTTCACAAAACTTTTGAGGAAGAATGTACCTTTTAGATGGACCGATAAATGCGAAAGGAGTTTTGAGGAATTGAAATACTTAATGACTATAGCACCAGTGATAGCTCTTCCATCTAGATTTGGAGTATATGTAGTGTGTAGTGATGCTTCCCACCATAGGTTAGGATGTGTTTGGATGTAGTATAACAGAGTGATTGCATATGCATCAAGACAGTTGAGGTCTCATGAGTTCAACTAACCGGTTCATGATTTAGAACTTATTGCGGTGGTGTTTTCTTTGAAGATTTGGAGATATTATCTGTATGGTGAAACTTTAGATGTTTACAAATCATAGAAGTTTGAAATATTGTTGAGTCAGAAGAAGCTGAATATGAGACAACGGCGGTGGATTGAACTGCTTAAAGATTATGATTATAAGATTGAATACCATCCTGGTAAAGCTAATGTTGTGGATGATGCGTTAAGCAGGAAATCTAATAGCAGTGTGGCACAAATTTATGCATTGAGGTTACCAAACCTAGTTCAATTGAGAGAATTGAATGTTGAGTTAAATTTGGGGTAGAATGAAGCATTGATAGATAAATTGAAGCTTAGGCCGGTATTGCATGAAAGGATTAGAAAATTTTAAAGTAAGGATTCATACTTTGTGAAGCTTATTGAGAAGTTGAAATAGGATCCGAGTTCTGAGTTTAATTTGAGAGACAATGCTTTGTGGTTGAAGCATAGATTATGTGTACTTGATGTTTATGATCTGAGAAAAGAGATTTTGGAGGAAACATACATAGTAGCCTATGCTATGCATCCTAGTATTAACAAGATGTATAATATGTTGAAACAACATTTCTGTGGCCAGGGATGATGAAGCAAGTGGTGGAGTATGTTGTTAAGTATTTGACTTGTCAATATATTAAGGCTGAGCATCAGGCTCCGGTTGGGAAGTTATAGTCATTGATAATTCTAGAATAGAAATGGGAGCGGATTACTATGGATTTAGTTATGGGTTTGCCTAAGACTCCAAGGCAATATGATGCTATATGGATCATTATTGATAGATTGACAAATTTGGCCCATTTCTTACCTATGAGGGAGAATAATACACTGGATCAGTTAGCTAGGAGGTATGTAAATGAAATAATGAGATTACATGGAGTTCCATTATCTATTATATCAAATTACGATGCCAGATTTATTTTAAGATTAGGGTAATTTATAGTTAGCCATGGGTATAAAGTTAAATTTCAGTATATCATTTCATCCTTAGATAGACGGACAGAGTGAGAGAACTATTAGGACTGTTAAGGATATGCTTAGAGCTTGTGTTTTTGGAGTTCCAATGAGCATGAGATCAATATGTAGCTCTTATTGAATTTCAATAATAAATATCACAACACTATTAGTATGGCTCTATATGAGGCATTGTATGGTAGGAAGTATTGAACGCTTTTGTATTAGGATGAAAAGGGCCTAAGGATTGTTGAAGGCCTAGAAATAATTTAAGACATTGTTGATAAGGTAAAATTGATCCATAGTAGACTTAAAGTGGCCCAAGTCAGACTAAAAAGTTATGCAAATCAGCACTGGAGAGATATAAAGTATTAAGTAAGAGATAAAGTGTTTCTGAGAGTATCACCTTGGCGAGGAGAGCTAAGGTTTGGTAAAAAGGGTAAGTTAAGCCTTGGATACATTGATCTATGTGAAATTACTAAGAGAGTTAGACCATTGGCATATAAGTTAGCTTTACCAGTTGAGATTACTTAGATTTATAACATGTTTCATGTTAATATGCTCAGGAGGTATCAGTCAGATCCGACATATGTGTTACCAACACAGGAGGTTGAAATTGCAAGTAATTTAAGTAATGTGGAGGACCTAGTTAAGATAGTGGATCATCAGACTAAATTATTAAGAAATTGAGTGATACCATTGGTTAACATGCTTTGGAGGAATCATTCAAGAGAAGAAGTTACATAGAAGACTGAAGAGAACATAAGGACACAATACCTTCATCTAGTTAATCAATCAAGAATTTCAAGGACGAAATTTCTTAAGGGGGAGAATTGTAATAGTTGATTTTCAAATTAAGGGATTAGAACCCTAGACTATTGCATAGAAGCTATATCATTATAAATTCATGAATTGCATTTTATTCACTTGCATATCAATAGCATACATATGTGAATTATGAATTAGTATACATTGCAAAGAATGTATATCACTTAATTGACTCATTCCAGGGTATGAAAGGTTTAAAATGATCATGATGTAAATTATGTATTGTTTATGCCTTGCATTTTGGTTTGATTGATTACAAGTAGTAAATTCAGAATTAATCGGTACAAATGGAAAATTGATGAGTTAAAATGTACATTTGGTATAAGGAAAATACCAAATTGTATGACAAATTGATATATGGAAAATTAAGATGACTAAGCCTATAACTTAGTGACATTTGGCATAGAAAATTAAGTGATAAATGGCATAGTTAATTAATTGACAAATGGAAACAATGAGTGGGTGACAAATGGTCTAGCTTAAAGGTGACATTAGGCAACAAATATGTAAGGCAAATGGAGAACATGTCTAGGGACATATGTCATTGTAATATGGAGACACCTAGCATTCTGCAGAAGTAAAATTAGTTTTATTCATTTCTTCTTCTTTATTCTTCTCACATCACCGAAACATCTCACCTGTACATCCCTGTATCTTTCCTATGTTTGTGTCCAATTGCTACACCAATAATCCATGCTTTCACCCTCACAAAGTTAAGTAAAGAACCAAAACATAGTTGTTCTTATTATAGCCTTTTATCCTAGCTGAAATCCATTCAATTCTCACCTTGAATTCGTGAATATTTTTGCATGCATGGAGAATTGAATTAGCTTGATCTTTGAGCTGGAATTTGAACTAGACAAGTAAAAGATTAGAATTTATCGCAAGTTATAATAGAGAATTTATGATAATGAAATTGGGATGGATTGTATATGATGTTTATATTGAAAATGTGCTGGAAAATGAAGAATGAATAGGTACTTTTCTATTCTATTTTTGCATGTATAAAAGCAGTAGTTTATGGGCTGTTGTATGGATGAATTCATGCTAAAGATAGGTGTTATTAAGGTATTTTCGAATCTAGAAAAAATTAGAGCTGTAGGTGTGTTTGTAAAAAATGACTGTTAATGATATAATTGAGCATAATTTTGTAAGCCTTAGTGTAACCAATAAAAAAGTTAAATTAGCCTGAAATGAAGTAACCTCAAAGGACATGAAATTTGGAAATTTTCAGGTATTAGTGATATCTTTAAACTTGTAAAATTCGTGAAGTATTGAAGGTAGTAAAGTTACACACATTAGTAATGTTGATGACAAATTCTGGAATTTTAATTTCAACCTTGTGTACATGTCGAAACAGCTGAGAAACTTCACTCTAAATTGGTGACTTAATTAAGGCTAGTAATGAGCCTAGATTGTTGCTTGACTAATTGGTTAAGAGCTTGATAAGTTGTAGTTAATTGATGTCATAACCTAAAGAATGGACTGTTTTGATGTGGTTGAGTTCAAATATGGAAATTCTGATTTATTAATGGAATAAATGAGTTCTTTTAATGCAAACATGATGTTAAGGACAAGAGTAATGTGTATAAGATATTGATGAATGAGCATTGAAGAGCATGGGGTAATTATAAATGAGAATTAGGTAAATGTATGAATATATATTGCTGGAAAAAGTTTGGTGAATGCATAGATCTAGCTTGCCGAAATTCTAGATTTAAAGTAACAATTGTGTGTGTGTGTGTTATAAGAGGCTTTTGATCATGAAAATGTTCAAGGATAAGTGAAAAATATGGTTGACGAATTTGGAGTAAATCAAGCTAACTTAAAGGTACAAACCTGATTGCAAAATGGTAGTGTACAAAATATGATGTTTGAATGGTCTTAGGGTACATAATTCAAATTGAATAGTTAAGATCTATGTATAAGAATACATACATGGGAAAGTCAATTGAGCATGCATTGAACCTAAAATATATACATGTGTATGATTGAGTACTTATTTGATTAAAAAAGTTAGTAATGTGTACATATGTGTGTATTGCATGATTTAGAAGCACAAATTGACCGACAGCTTCCAGACATTTCTGGCTCATCAAGGGAATAGCTATCTAGAGCATGCTGTGAGTTAATCTAGATGTTTACTCACTATATTTGAATTGTTCTTAATTAACTATTAGATATTGAATTGTTATTGATATGATTATGTTAATTCCAAACATTGATGGTCCGACGAGTTTGATATTCGAGACTGTATTGGAAGTGCTTGCAAATTGAATGTCAATATGAAAATTGTGTTCCCAACTATATATTGAATGTCGGACTTAGATCCGATGAATGTCTTATATGACTATTCATAATGAATAAGAGTTATTGATAATATAATATGTGATTTGATGCATTTTCATTACATTGATATGTATGATTAAATAAAGAAGTTATGACCGGAGTGATCAACGTGAAAAAAAAGCTTAAAGCTTAGAAATTTGCACAGAAAGCCATAGGCTCAATGATTAATGAACCTAGTATCCATAATGGTATGGAACAGTATGTAAAATGAGCCCGATATCCATAATGAATACAGGATAGTTAAATAGGTGCTCGGTCACAATAAAATAAAAATAAAAGTGGAGCCTCTTGTGCATTACATATATATCTTTACATTTATTATATGAATCATTGTAAAGAATGACTAAATTGAGTTCATATAATGTTATGCTATGTTTGTGTCCATGTGAATGATTGTGAAAAAATGTACTAAATTATGTTGACATAGTGATCTACAATATTTGTATACATGTTGATGATATGAATGATTGAGATGAAAGATTGGATTATTCAGAAAAGATTATATGAAATGTTTGTATTTTAATGTGCTTATTGAGATATGATGTATAGTGTGATTTGGTATACAAAACTGTATGGGAATTGATTCAAGCTAATGTGATATACTTATGATTTTGATTATATACTTGTGATGTTGTGTTTTGACTCGAGTGAGCGCATCGATGATGGTTCACTCACTGAGTTTGCAAAACTCGTCAAAATTGCAACATTGTTTTTCAGGTACTGAGGAGACCTAGTTACTAAGGCAATCTAGTAGCAGTCTAGTATTTTCAATTTTAGAATTAGGAATAGATCGAAGGTCCTGTCAGCTGATGTTTGAGGAGTTTAGATAGATTGCTTCTATTAGCATCTCATTTCATATTAGATATTTTGTAAAGAATAGTAAATTCTCATATGTTTTTATAATGTACCTATGTGGATTATGAGATGTAATGACAACATAAATGATGTTTATGAAATGAAATGATAAATGTTAACTTATGATCACTTATGTTTTGTATGATGCCATAATAGTGAATATGATTGCTCTAATGTGTCATTCCCATAGGATATGTTCTTGAATGTCTTCTAAATGTTTGGGCATATGCTCTATGGTAGTGATGTGTTACATAATCAATCAGCTACTAATAAGAATCCTATTATAATCTGATTGACTTATTTACTTTACTAAAATAGGAAATCTTAAAGTAATAAGGAAACTAAATATTTGACTCCTAATGTAACTAAATTATTGAATTAAATAAATTATGAAATAATCTTTAAAATGTTGAACAGTTATGGACTTCTTTGAATTTTGAATGTTTTTGACTTTTGAGACTTTAGTTGATGCTAGACATGAACTTGGTGAGCTTGCACTTGCTGGACTTCACTTAAAGCAAAGCAAAATATGAACTATTTTTACAACTCCAATTAATTATGTTTTAGTATGCTTTTGATCTTGCAACTCGGATATAAGTGTTAGTAAAGCCTCCTTCATTCTCTTAGCTCTTGATCTAGTCATTGGACCTCTTATGCCTTGTAAAGGATCTCAAAAGTGCTCAACATAAGGGGCTAGTATTTAATCGCCATCATTCCCTCCCTCCTAGAAATGATCCATCCTTGAATCACCTGTATCATATAGAGAAAGATCAATAACATTAAATGTAGCACTAATATTATCATAAGAACTGGGCAAATCAGTTTTATAAGCATTGTCGTTGATTTTCCCAAAACCTTAAAAAGCTCTATCCCTTTTTAGCTGTAGCTAAAACTTAATTGCTCCTTCCTAAATTTCACCCAAATCTAATCACTTGGTTCAAAAGAAACCTTAACTCGTCCTTTGTTTGCTTACCTTAGATACTGCTCATTCGTTTTCATAATGTCAGCTCAAACTTTAACATGCAAATCTATAACAAACTCAACTTTCTTTATACCATCTAAGTTTGGATGCTCAGAAACAGGTAAAGGTAAAATATCCAAAGGATTTAGGGGATTAAAATCAGAAACAAATTTAAATGGAGAATAATCAGTAGTAGTATCCACACAATGATTATAGGAAAATTCAATGTGAGGCAAACAATTCTCCCAATGTTTAAAGTTCTTTTGGATAATAACATGCAAAAGTGTAGTGTCCTATTAACTACTTTAGTTTAACCATCTGTTTGAGGATGTGTAACAATAAAAAATAACATTTTAGTTCCTATTTTATACTATAAAGTATGCCAAAAATGACTAAGGAATTTAACGTCTCTGTCACTTACTATAGTCCTAGGTACTCCATCCAATTGTATTATTTCTCTAAAAAACAAATAAGTTATATATGTGCATCATTAGTCTTGGAACATGTAATTAAATGTGCCATTTTACGAAATCTATCAACAACAACAAATATGCTATCCTTACTAGACTGTGACCTAGGCAAACCCAACGTAACATCCATTAATATATTAGTCCAAGGTTCACTAGGTATAGGTAATGGTTCATATAGACTTTGCAATTTAGATTTCTACTTAACTTGTCTATATGTAATGGATTTATGGAAAATATATTGCACATCACATTTCATATTAGGCAAATAAAAATACTTATGCAAAACATCTAAAGTCTTACTGATACCAAAATGAGCCATTAAACCCCCACCATAAGTCTTTCTCATAAGCAATTAATGTAATGAACAATCAGGTGCATATAACTTATCTTTTTTTTGAAAAATGACCAATATGCCTAAAATATTCATTATAAGCATGTTTATCAAACATATCCCATACTTGGTGAAAATCAACATCATTAGCATACAAGTCCGTAATCATATCGAAACCAAGTGGTTTAGCTTGCAAAGTATTAAGTAATGTATACCTTTATAGTAAAACATCTACAACAATATTTTCCTTGCCTTGCTTCCGCTTAATCACATAAAGGAATGTCTTTATGAACTTTAGCCATTTAGCATGTCACTTGTTAAGTTTCACTTATTGTTTCAAATTTTTGAGACTTTTATGATTTGAATGTATTATAAACTCCTTCGGCTACAAGTAATGTTGCCATGTCTGCACTGCTCTGACTAATGCATACAACTCCTTATCATATGTAGGGTAGTTTAATTTTTCTCTGCTAAGCTTCTCACTGAAGTACACAATCGACTTAGATTCCTACATTAAAATAACTCCTACTCAATTCCTGATGTGTCATTAAACAATTCTTAAGATTAGCAAACAACTTATGCTTTTTTAATGCATCAAAAATAACACGCTAATGCTTAACATACTCATCCATTTTCTTACTATAAACCATTATATCATTGAAATAAACTACAAAAAAATTCCAATAAAAGCACACAAATCATGGTTCATCAATCTCATAAAGTGCTTGGTGCATTGGTATGACCAAAAGACATAACCAACTATTCATATAAACCATATTATGTTTTAAAAGCAGTTTTCCATTCATCACCTTCTTTTATCCTTATCTAATGGTAATCGTTTCTAAAATAAACTTTAGAAACACACAAGAACCATGTAACTCATCAGGCATATCATCTAATATAGGAATGAGATGTCTATATTTCATAGTGATTTTGTTAACAACTCTACAAACAATGCATGTAAGCCACATTCCATCCTTCTTTAGGACTAAGATCACATAATTGAACATGGACTCAAGCTCTCCCTCATGAGCCCTTTCTGCACCAACTTATTAACTTGCTACTAAATCTTCTTAGATTCCTCATGATTAGACCCATAGGTTAGCCTATTAGGAATTGACAATATTAGGACAAAATCAGTCTAATGTTCAATCCCCCTTATGGGTGGTAGCCTATATGATAACTCTTTAGGAAATAAATCCTCAAACTTCTGCAACAATGACACAACAACACTAGGCAAAGAAGGTTAAGATTGTTAGTAGGTAACTAAACATCCTTGTATAAAAGTACAATCTAAAGTTACACTTTTAAACTGATCCTTATAAGCCTATAAGGGCTTTAGAGGTGTACGTATAATGATGTGATTATTTATTACAAGGGTATATTGATTTTTATACCCATCATATGTAACTTTTCTATCAAACCACCAAGGAAGCCCAAAACGTTTATGACTAGCATTTGTAGGTGCTACAATGCTCATCCTGATAGCTACTATAGGAAGAAAAAAAAAAGGACCTATTTTGACTCTTTAATTTTACCACACTCATTGAACCACTGCAGCCTTTAAGGTTTAAGGTACAGGTAGGTAAATTTAACTGCTCAACTAATAAAGTACTAACAACATTAGTGTAACAACCATCATTAATAATCATACTATATACCTTTTTTATTCATATGACACCTAGTGTGAAAAATATGCTCATATTGCTCCTCTTGTCCATGCTCTTTAGGCTGAATGTTTAACGCTTTCATATCAATCAACAAATCTCCACAAACAAGTTCTTCCATCTCAACTTCACTACAATCCTCCAATGATGGTAACTGAGAAGTCTTATCCTTTGAACTCACACCCTCCACGTCACCATTATCTAAAATCATCATAACACACTTATTTGTACATTGAGTAGCCATATGCCCAAAACCATAATACTTGTAGCATTTGATATTATGTGACTTAGCTGTTGGTCTTGATGATTCAGCTTTACCCTTTAGTTTAGTTGTAGATAAATCCTTACACTTCATCTCCTCCTTCAACTTTGAAGCTACCTTCCTATTCGACTTTCAAGCTGAACTCAAAATCCCAATATATCTACATTTAGATTTTATCTGCTTCTCTATATCGATAGCCTTATGCAACGATTCCTCCATCTTTATATAATGTTACAAATCCATAATATTGACTAACTCCCTATTCATCCCAGCAATGAATCTCACTATTGTCGCCTCTTAATCATCCTCTACTCCAATATGAATTAAGGTTACCTCCATCTCCTTATAATAATCCTTTACACTTATGGAACCTTGATGTAAAGTTTACAACCTCTTATGCAAATCCCTATAATAGTGTAGGGATGAATGTCTTCCTCATTGTCAACTTCATTTACTCCCATAACTGAATAGGTCATTGTCCATTCCTCCTTTGACTCACTAAAAATCAATCCCAATAACTACTAGCATAATTTGTAAACTCTAATTATCAAATATTTTTTAGAATACAAATTATCCTTTTCTTCATAACAAGTCGAATTATTTTTTTAACCTGAAACTTTTTTTAATGTATTGTGTTACTAATAAGAATAAACTTAAAAACTAAATTGGCAGTAAAATCAACAGAAAATGTGCAGGGCTTATGAAAAAAAATTTAGATATTAAAAGAAGAATACAACTAAAAGAAATATGTAAAACTTGACACAAAAAATAAAAATAATAGATAAATAGTACCTGAATTTTAAGATAACCTAGGCTCTAATACTAACTGATATAAACCCTAACCAAACAATTAATGCTTAAGAGATAAAAAAAATCACAGGATAGAAACCCTAATAATTGTCTGGATAATTTAGTTCTAAATCTAACCTTATACGAACTTGTCGTATTAAACTAAGGTTATAATGAATCAATGCCCAACCATAACAGAACAATTCCAATTAGAACTAAAACTATAGGATGATCGCCACAAGTTTCCACAATTAGATCAAATTTGAGTTCCTAGGTAAAGAACTAAGCACTGAGATTTTTAATATAAAAATTTTTAAAAACTTACTTGGTTGAGATTTATAATAAAAATAAAAATTAAAATATGGTTAGTTTAATCATCTTGTTTCTATTTTTTTAATTATACTATTATGTCAATTATTTTTAATATAATATATTATGATTTTAAATTAATTAATTCTCATTATGGTTATAAATAAAATATATGCATATTTATATAATTAAAGAAATCTACATAGTAATTGTATATAATAAAATTCCAGAAATTAGAAAATTAGATTAAGTCATTCTAATCAATAAAACATGTCAGTCATATTATAATTCTTTAAGACATAATAGTATTATCATTTACAAAAGGAACACAAATCAGTTAAAGCTTGCATAATCATTCAACATTTGTCTAGCAATTTCGTTTTGTTGGCAAGACATACTTTAAAGTTGTGCTGGAGTGATATTATATGCCACTTAAGAACTTGCATCTTCACTTTCACTTTCTCTATTTTTTTCATCATTTTCAGCACAATTTTTAAATAATTCATCGCCTTGTCCATACATTCTAATAAACTGTGTATAATATAATAGGCAATAATGATGTATTTTTGTTTCTTCATATCATAACTCCATATGTTTCAAAGTGTAGAGAATCTGGCTTTTAGAACATCAAAACATCTTTCAATAATATTTCTTATAATTAAACAATTACCGTAGACCTTGAAGTCTTCCTCTTCCTTTATAATCTTGCAAATGATATCTCTTACCTCGGTATGGTGAATGAAATTCAGGCATATTGATGTAGCATGAATCAACCAAATAGTTCTTACCTAACATATAAAGAACATAATATAAACAAAAGGATATTAAAAATAATCATTATTATAATGTTTATTTAAAATAATACAATACCTTGTAGAGGAATAGGAAATTGATTCATTGAAATTGTTAATTTTGTTAATGCCAAAAAAAGCTATGCCCTAAATTAATTTATTCTTTGATAAGAAAACTTGGAAAGAGAAAATTAAAAAGGTATTACACAATAACTTTTTGCATCTTAAACTTGTTTAATACTGAAAATTTTTGGTTACATAGGTTTTCTTATTAAAATTAGGTACCTTAGTTACATATGCCGACACATCATCAATGATCAAATGCTTAAAAGAAATTAGCTCATATGATATTTAAAGAATTGTTCACAAATACAAGAGCTCAAGGAATTATAATAGCCATACTAATTTCCCAATTGTGATAACTTTTATATATTGATACCAAATTAATTATTAATAAACAAATGTATAGAAATTATAAAGCTCGGAGTAGTTAGTCAAAGGTTGATTGAGTGTACAAACCTTCCTCTAACTAATGGGAATATGGTATTGTAATACCATGGCCTCATTTTAAAAACGAAGATAAAAGTAGAAGAAGGTAACCATTTAAGATATTTCCAGTGTATCTCTTTCTTTGTTTATATTCTAAAGTAATTGGAAATTTTATTAATTTACAATGAATTAAAAGAACT
Organism: Erythroxylum areolatum; assembly: GCA_024520975.1. Classification (NCBI taxonomy): domain Eukaryota; kingdom Viridiplantae; phylum Streptophyta; class Magnoliopsida; order Malpighiales; family Erythroxylaceae; genus Erythroxylum; species Erythroxylum areolatum. Next base: position 31,026,407 of record JANIJH010000224.1, read on the forward strand.
ACAATAATTGTTTCGATGGAGGCTTTACTACTTATTCAATATATCTAAGTTCATTCATCAATAAAACTAGTAGGTGCATACCATAAATTGCTTAATGGCTTGATTATGAAAACCTTCCTCATCATATATAGGTAACAACATAACAAGTTGCAATAACTATATTGATCGACTAATAGTTATCAATAACTAGTTTCCATGCTAAAGCTTAATAGGCACCTTCTAGTAAATGTTGTTTCTCCATGTTTAAACTCTCACAATAGCTCAGCTAAATAGTTGACTGGTAAAGAAGTAGTTGTGATAATTTCTTTGAAATAAGAAGAGTCTAGAAATATATATATATAAGTAAAAAGAAGGAAATAAGCACATTATAGAATAAAAAGTTAACCAAGTAATCAACATACTAGGATAGTGTATGAAACCCTTTTACATAATCACCAACAAAATCTTCACTTTTCTTATTCTTTCCAAGGTTTACCACCAACAACATCTTCACTTGTCTTATTCTTTCCAAGGTTTACCCCAAGGATGCCAGGACTAGCATTTCCTCCATGCTTAACATCATCATTAGAGGAAGATGAACTAGTTGAAGTTTTCAACATTCTTTTCCTATATTGAGCACCTAATCTTTTTGCAATAACTATTATGCCTTCATTATTAAATCCACCACGATTGATGATTACACTAGCCACCATAAACAAGTAACGAATTATCTTTAAAACATCATTCTAAGGAATGCTTATGGATTTTTAGTCTCAGGAATGCTTGTGGATTTTCAATTATATGTTGAACCTAAGGGAGTGTGTTTATCTATATATATAGCATATATTAGGAGCTGGGGAACAGATTTGGTTGTGATATGATAATTGGATTGACTTTAGTCCTCTTATACAAAGAGCTTAACTATCTTTGATCAGGAATAGAATTCCTAAGGATTCTAAGGTGTCTTAGTTAATACAGAATAGAGAATGGGTTGTAAGGTTTAGGAATTTTCAACTACTAGCAAACTATTTACCGAGAATACTTGCTGAAAGTAGAGAGGATAAAATGGTATGGACATTACATGCTAGTGGGCAGTTCAATAATAAATATGGGCACTAGTTACTAATAAAGCAATAGAAGGTAGTCCTGTGGGCAGAAACGGTTTGGAAGAAAAATTTTAGCCCCAAAGTTGCAATTTTTACGTGGTTAGTAATAAAGAACAGATTGAGAAACAAATACAAATGATTTGGGAGGTACGATCTATTATGTGTACCATGTAAACTAGTGAATGAAAGCAAAAAACATTTGTTCTTTAAGTGAATTATAGCAAATTGGTGTGGAGCAGGATCTTGAATATGATACAAATTCCTAGCTTTAAATTTGGATAGCAGGAGACATTGAACACTATCATTAGATGCACTAGAACTGGCCAGAGGAATGGTCTACTCATCAAGACTTCATTTCAAATGGTAATTTATAGCATATAGAGAGAAAGGAATAGAAGACTTTATAGGAATGAGGAACAACATAAGTATGAACTTGCTGAGCAAACAGTCAACATGATTAGAGAGGTTATCATAGCTAATGAAAAGTAATGCTCTATTAGCGAAGATATTAGAGAAATGTGGTTAATATGATGTAAATTTTGTATCTTTTATATATTCAGAGTAGAGCAGGCTCTTTAGTTTTTAAATGTATAATCTTTGGATAGGATTGGGGATTAGCTTTTGCTATAGTTTAATAAATATTCCTTTTAATTTTCAAAAAACATCATTCTAAAGTCCAAACTAGGAAAAGTGAATCACTTTAAGCACTAAAAACACAATAATAGAACACCATTTTCTCACCGTTCCTGACGTAATATAAAGATACATGGCTTTGGTTTACCCTCTTATAGAACAGGGGTGATAGAGCCTACCTCTATAAAAATAAAATACAGCCCAAGTAAGCCTTTAATATCCTCAACATTTTTATAGAAGCCAACAACAAGACCTGTGGCATCATAGAACTTGCTTCCCTAAACTTCGAACTCTAAATTTGATGGATCAGACATCTTTTCCTTTGGAACCTAGCACGAGCAGCTGTAAAGATGACAAGCTTATGAGTAACATCAGCATCTAGAAGGACAAAAAGTGGATTGTCAAGCTTTGTGTCAATGAATAGCCAATGACTAGAACAAATAGTTTATGGAAAATGAGTTCATATTTGTGGAGAGAATTTATCAAAGGTTAAATTTAAGTTGGATTCAACTCCTATTGATCCATAAGACAATTTTAATTATTTTAAACATATCCAAGCAAAGGATAAGTCTAATGTAAATAGAAGTAGCCATACACTGATACAATTTTGCATCCTCAAGTGAACATAGGAAAGGACAATATTCCAACAAAACTTTTATTGTGGAGAGAATGATATTCCAAATACAATCACTAGAATTATTAGCAATAAGACATTAGTGTAATGATATGAGCCACTAAGATTGTGTTGGGAGGAAGAGGTAATTGTCACATAAATTATTATTTGTTGCTAGTGTTTTGAAATGCTACTATAATGAACAAGAAAATGTACTTAAATGCCAACATTGAGAAACTTAAGAAGGCATTATGTGAGTTTGTTAGGCAGATTTTTGGCCTTGACTTCTGGCCTGCTGAGATTAATTGTACTCTTCTCTCTTTGATCCTTAAAGTGGAAAAACCTAAAACCATGTCTCAATTTCGGCCAATTGGACTTTGTAATGTGTCTTATAAAATTATTACCAAAATCCTCGTCACTAGATTCAAACTGCTACTTCCTCAACTGGTTGCTCCCACTCAAAATAGCTTTATGCCAGGCCGTCTTATAACCAGCAATATCATTATTGCCCAAGAGGTGATCCATTCTATGCGTCGAAGGAGAGGTAAAGTGGGTTGGATGGCTATTAAGGTCGACCTTGAAAAGGCTTATGATCGTTTACGGTGGGATTTCATTTTTGATACTCTAGTGGATCTCCATCTACCTAGTAATTTGATTTCTCTAATTATGAAATGTATTACCACTGCTAGCATGCAAGTTCTATGGAATGGCGAGGTTTCCGATACATTTTTTCCCTCTCGCGGTATTCACCAAGGGGACCCTCTCTCACCCTACATTTTTGTGCTTTGCTTAGAGCGCCTTGGCCATCTTATTGGGCATGAGGTGGCGACTGGAGGTTGGCAACCTATTAGGCTGCGTGATGGTCCTCCCCTTTCCCATTTATTTTTTGCTGACGACTTGCTTTTGTTTGCTGAAGCTAATATGTCTCAGGTTACTATTATCAAGAAGTGCCTCGATATTTTCTGTGTTAATTCCGGGCAGCAGGTCAGTAAAGCTAAAACTCGGATTTTCTTCTCCCCTAATGTGGCTCGGCCTTTATTAAGGCGCATCCAACGGACGTTAGAATTTCAGAGTACCACTGATCTTGGTAAGTACCTGGGTGTCCCTTTGCTCCACAAGAGGGTTTCCAAGTTGACTTACCAGCATGTGATCGACCAAATTAAAAAGTGCCTAAGTGGTTGGAAGGCAGATAAACTTTCGCTTGCCGGGAGAATTACTCTTACTCAATCGGTGTTATCTGCCATTCCTACGTATACAATGCAAACGGCTAAGTTGCTAGTTTCTATTTTCCATGAGATAGACAAGCATTGTCGTCGGTTTATCTGGGGGTCCACATCTGACGCGAGGAAGGTTTCTTTGGTTAAATGGGATACAGTTTGTGAGCCCAAAAGTTGGGGTGGTCTTGGTATCAGGAATACTAGTTCTAGCAATGAGGCACTTCTTTTAAAGTTAGGATGGAATCTTCTTTCTAAGGATCAGGATTTGTGGGTACAGGTTGCCCGTCATAAGTATAATCTGGACTTCTCTATTGTGTCGCCGACTCTACCGCGACGAAATGGTTCTGCCATTTGGAGGGGAATTTGTGATACGTGGAATTCAGTTATTTCAGGTATTAAATGGCAAATTGGAAATGGTTTATCTATTAAATTCTGGCCTGATCCTTGGCTTGCTGTTGATGTTCGCTTGCTTGACGTTGTTGTTTCCCCGGTTCCGACGCACATGCACGACGCTTCTATTGCATCTTTTGTCACTAAGTCAGGAGGTTGGCGTTGGGATTTATTTCATCATCTCCTTTCTCCATCAATCTGTCTTACCATTGCTAGGATTCATCCTCCTTCCCTTCTTCTTGGTAAGGATAAAATTGTGTGGGGTCATGAAAGTAATGGAAAGTTCTCTTCCTTTTCAGCTTATAGGCGGTTACATGTATCTAGCTCATCTTCAAATCAAGATACGTTATGGTCTATGGTGTGGCACTGGC
>JANIJH010000224.1:31040183-31059302 GCA_024520975.1 Erythroxylum areolatum
GGCTCAAATTAATAAATCCTAAAATCATGTATCTAAATTTTCAGTGCCATTGGACAGTCATTTCTACTACCGGGAAACAATCAGTCTGCCACTTGGCATTTTTCCCAGTCCGAAAATACCCCAAAATTTTAAAAAAATTTCACTAAAATTCACTAATAATTTTAAAACCTCAAAGACCCTCTCCAATCAATTTTCCAAATACAAAAATCAAAATTTTCATAACAACCACATTTATGACCAAATATATCGGGAAATGTCATGAATGCATGTACAGTCATTTACATGTGCAAAATTCACTATTCATGTGTATGTATATGCATGAACATATCAAGACAATTCTAAACACTCATAACTCAGTCCAAATTACTATTCTACCCTTCCCATCGGTGATGGGATGTTACAAATGGTGTTCTAGTAATTTATCTAAAATTGTCTCTCATATGTTTAAAGTAATAGGTACAATGACGAGATCACTATATAAAAAGGAGATCCTATGGAAGCGACAAAGAGGAGAAGGTTCCTCAATGATGGCCTAGTCCCCAGAGAGGTCGAGAATGTTATTGTTCAATTCCGGGGTTCAGGAGGAACAATACGAGAGGCTAAAGGATAAAAAGTTTGGGATTAGAAGATTTATAAACTGGGAGGCGTTAGAGCAAGTTGGTTTAACCCAGTAAATTCGAGACCTCATTAACGTTGGCGTATGGTCTAGATTCTTTAAGATCGTGGAGCCCTCCTACAAAGAGTTGACATTAGAGGTGCTCTTCATGTTCTTCATACAGTAAGGTGGTTATGCTAAGGATTCACCTAACACGATTCAGTTCTAAGTGATGAGAGATATGTTATTGAAGAGCTATTCAGAGTTTTCCATCATGATGGGTCTTTTGACTAGGAGTTTATGGGGACATTAGATTACATCACACTATAGAAAACTTTCCATATGGATTATCTCCTTAACATTTCTGGTGTACGTTTAGAACAGAGGAAGATTATGACCCAAGTAAATCCAAGGCATCCACACTACAACATCTCGCGCTTAAATACATTTATGATATTCTGAGTCATAAGTTGAGCTATCGGAATGACTAGGAGTCATCGGGAGCTTGTACACGTATTATCTATGGAGCACGACTGTTGGACTCCAATCCACTTAGGGAACATGCTTGCCTATTTTATCAGGCGTCGGAGTAAGGAAAGAATAGTTGACACAATTTATGTAGGCTATATCTGACCAAACTTGCATGATGGATGGGGATATTTGATCGATTGCCACCACTTGGATAAATGGTAACTATGGTAGTGTTAAACCTCGCAGTGACGCAGCATATAAGCATGGTCTGTAAACATCGGGAATCTATAGGAGATATCTATAGACTTATTTGAGAGCCCGACATGCCACTAGCAATGGAGAGTAGATAAAGTGGAGCAACATACCTTTAGCCAGCGCAACTATGGTCAACACTACCCGAGGCCGAAGGTGTTGTGCTATTGGAGGATAGTTTGAGAGCTCCCAAGGCTAGTATACTACATTTAGCCCAATTGAAGATAACATTTCTAGAAAGATGGGTAGCTTAGCTTTTGGGTGCTCAAAAGACTCTCCAACGACAGCAGGCAGAGCTTATAGAGTGGGTAGGATAGCTTAAGACTTTAGTTGAATGGCTAGGAAGGCTCGAAACCGTAGTTACATGGATGGGAGAGCTAATGTTGTTAATGGCGAGACATAATTGATTTCTAGCCTCCACCATTTGGCTAGGGTACTTCCTTAATATTTATTCCACCAGTTCAGGATCATTAACAAGAGGAATCCCCCTTGTCGGACTAGCCTGGATCACACCATGAGGGAGATGCTTGACTTTTGTATCTTCTTTCTTTCTTTTTCTTTATTAATTGTGTATATTTCTTATTTTCTTTCCATTTTTATTTTGTTTTATCTAACATTATAGTTAATAATATTCCTGTTTATTAAGTATTTGTGTTTTTTATTTCCTTTTATTTTTATCCCTTTTTCTTTTTATTTTGTAACGGTGTTAGTCTAATATTGGATGGACAATTGTCAAATGATGAAAATTAGAATAAGAAACCATATTACTCAAGGAAGTACCAACTTAACTTTCTTACTAATTATATGCACTTATATTGTGTTCATTAAGGACAATGTACAGTTTTAAGTGTGGGGAAGGGGTTAATGTTTTCAATGATTTTATTAAGCTTATTATAATCTTGATTAATAAATTTTATTAACCAATATTCTAAATTAGTTAAAATCCATCTAGAAATATTTTATTTCATTATTGAATATTGATTTGAACTAGTATGCAAAAAGATGAAAGTTAGAATAAACTTACTTTTAAAATTCATATTATTAGTAATCAATGAAATAGTCAAGTTAAATGAAATTGAATATTATTTACACATATATAACCTTTTTTTTTAGCTTTTAAGCCTAAGAGCAAAATTCATAATTTTTAAAGCTCTTTTAATTCTTCCATGCGTGGTGCAGAGTTAAATGATTCTAGAACTTGCTTTTATTATATAATTGAGATCATATTTTGTTGAATTAGAAACAATGGAGTGATAAAGGAACCTAGATTCAACACTTGTTTAAGCATATTTCTTTGATAATCACCTTACCTTATTTTATTCTTTAGGAATAACCAAATTGAGCCTTAGCCTTTTTCATTGATTATAACCTCATTATTAACCTTTATCTTATTTTTCTTTAAAGCCTTTTTATTATTTTAAACCTGGAAGGTTATTTACATTACTTGAATGTTTGAAACTTGAAAAACTAAAATGTCCAATATTTCTTTAACTTTGGAACGTAACGAATGCTCGAGTATATTGATTAAATTTTTTTTGTGAGAATAGAAAAGAAGAAAAAATAGAGTACCAATGGATTTATAATTGAAGGACCTCTATATTGTGAATAAGTTTCTTGCAATGTTTTCCTACGTAAATTTCCTTCAAATTTATCAAACTTTTATTACCCCAATCACACCTTACCTAAGCCCCCATTAAAGCCTCATAAATACCTTTCGATTTCTATCTCTAATTTACATATAAGTGATGATAATATTGCAAGCCTATGGTTGGAATTCTACTATGTAGTGATTTGGAAGTTTGATACTTTTCACCCTAAACAATTGAGTGTATTGAGTGAAACCTTGGTAAGGGTGTAAAGATTCATGCTTTTGATTTCAATAAGATTATTGACAAGATTATTATTAATATTGAATTATGAAGTTAGTTTTAGGATAACTTTATTCTACTTATATGTTAATTTGATTAATATAACATGATGATTTAGAGTACAGATGGACAAGTTGAGGATTAATAAAGGATGAATGTTATAAATTTGATAATTTAGATTATGGTTTGTTTGAGGACAAGCAAACGCTTAAATGTGAGGATGTTTGATATATGCATATTTGACCATAATTATACACCTATATTTTATGTATTTTGCTTAATATTTTAAAGTTTTTTTTGTATATTTAGTACTTAATTCACTTTAAGGGTATTCATTGGTTATAATTGCCTACTCGGAATAGAAAGAGAAGAATTCGAATGAAATCATGGCATAAGACGAAGATGTGAATTAAATAAGGACCTATATGCCTATATATAGAGACAGTGTAAAGTTTGCAAAGTTTTTCAAATCTTTTTATTCTATTTTTAAAGAATTTTCTTAAAACTATCGTGGCAGAGAGTTTGCAGCTATCCAACATTGATTGTGCACTCTAACTTCTTCTATTTTTCTTCAAGTTTCCTATCTCCACTTATCATTAAAACATATTAAATATCCTTTAAAATATTCATTAATATAAAATTCTTGCCTTAATCAAACAAAACACAACAAAACACTAATAAAGACATAAATCTAAGTCCCAAACATATGAATGTCACAAAAAAATCCTAAAAACACATTCTACAATCTATAAAACACAATATAATCACACCTATCAACTTTCCCACATTTAAAACTTTACCTATCCACAATTAAAACTAAAATCACAAAACAAAAAAAAACACAAAACATAAATCATAAATCATACATTCATGAAATAATGTAACAATGGTACAATGACATAAACAAGTTGGTGTTTTTTTTAAGAGATTGATGTTTGTATCTAAGTTAATTTCTAGGGCTCTTTCTAAGGTTTCTCCACTTATTTTTGTTCTAAAAATAGTCCCAAATCATAAAAAATTCAAGAATATCGCAACTTGGAAAGATGGTTTGCATAATCGTGCATTAGTTGCCCCATATATGAACAATTGTGATAGAGAGTTTGCGGCCCTCCAACACTGATCTTGCATAATCATGTATATATATAATTGTGACCCATCTCATTCTGCAGCTTCTTCTATTTTTCTTTAAGTTTCCTATTTTCACTCATCATCAAATCATATTAAATATCCCTTAAAACATGCATTAAGATCAAATTATTTTGCTAATCAAATGAAACACATAAAAACTAATAAATACGTAAATCTAAGTCCTACACACATAATTATCACCAAAGAAAACCCCTAAAACACATTTTATAACCTATAAAATATACTATAAATCATACTTATCAATGGACGTGTCCTTTTTCACACGGTCGTGTCCTCTAAAATAGCTCAAATCCCTCAATTTTCTTTCTCAGTTCCATCTTAATTCTACCCTTTTTTGTTCATGAAGCCAACTACAACCTAAAAAATAAAAGAAAATCCAAAATATGAATTACATTAAAAAAAAGATAAACTTAGGATGCCTTCTAAGAGTGCTTTTGTTTGATATTTTTAGCTCGATGATGCTGTTGTTCATTATTTAGAATAAATCATCTTAGTTAAATCCATTTCATATACTATTATAATGTTTCCATTCTTAAATTATAGTTTGAACTAATGGCCATTAACCTAAAAAACTCTGTAGGTAGTTATACTTTGGGCTTTAACTGCACTATGTGAAAAATACGTTAGTTATGATGAAGAGTCCAATCCATCAAGATTGTAACTTACCTAGAAAGAGTCAAATTATAGAATGATAAAGGAGAAATTTTTTCCCAATGAAAATATCTTTTGGGAAATGAATTTATCATGTAAAACTTTTGTTATCTTTTTATAGATTATTGTATTTTCATAGGACTTATTACGAATCTCCTCATGTTACTATAGCAGTAATTTTCTATGATTTTCACTTTCAACAAAATTCATATTGCAATGCTTAATAGCTCAAAATGTTTTTTTTCCAATTCAATAAGTAAATGATAAGCCTTACCATATACTAATCTATAGTGTGACATACCAATTGGTGTCTTGTAAGTTGTTCGGTAAGCACAAAGTGCATCTTTAAGTTATAAGCCCTAGTCTTTTCTCATTGGTTCAACCAATTTTTTTTAATGATTCATTTGATTTTACTATTTAAAACTTTAGTTTGAGCACTTGTTTACAGATGGTTTGACATACCAATCTTATAAGTCACTTCATATTTATTTGAGATTGTCTCTACCATTTCATTATGGAAATGTTTTCCCTGATTGTTGATTAAAGCTAGTGGAATGTTGAATCTACATAAAATATTAAATTTAAGAAAACCTAAAATCACTTTGGAATCATCATTTTATGTGGCCTTTACTGCCACCAGCTTTAGTAAATAATCAAAATTTAATAAAATGTACACAAAATTAAAGGAAGAGAGAAAAGGTCTTATGAAATTGATGCCCCAATTGTTAAAATTTTCATAAATCAAAATTGGAGTTTATGACATCTCATTCCTTTGAGTGGTATTACCTATTCTTTGACATCACTAATAAGCTTTACAAAATAGGTAAGTGATAAATGGACATTTGATTATATTTTACCACCCATATTCGATGTATTTGGCTTGATATTGTATACGTTTAATCATATATTTGGTATTTAATTTGCTCCAAGTGTATTTATAGGTAATAATTGCCTTCATGGACTTAAAGGAGGAGAATTTAGGCAAAAACACAATGTAAAATAGAAAATCAACAATATGGAAGGAATGCACGGTTGTGCACTTTTGCACACCCATGCATTTTCATAATATTATGTGTTTTTGAACTTATAAGGTCTAATACATAGCTGTGTACCATATCGTGTAAGTCCCAAATGCCCTAGCTTTTAATATAAAAAGTTGTTTTCCGAGACTAATGAAGAGGGGAGACTTTGGGAGGTGATTTCCAAACATGGAGTCATTCTTTAGTCTTTAGGGGCAATTTTAGTCCAGAGAAGCGAAAAACATAAAACAATCATCGAAAGATCCATTGGAATACAAGATCCAGCCTCTACATCATAAGAACATTCTATAGAAGTGACCGCGCATCGTTATGCTAGTCAAAATAAAATAACTAGACTTACTACTATATTAGTGGTAAGTCTAGATCAAGCCCACAGAGAGTGTGCGTAAAGTTTATAAAATGAAATTAACCGGTGTTTATTAAAAAGGGGGTTTTGGATTTTGAAAGAAGAAAATAAAATGAAACTAATTAATAAAAACAAATTAAAAAAACATGTGAAAAATGATAAAAGTGGGGAATTTGGTAGGGATCTGGTTCTTTGGTTCAATCTCGACCTACACCCTAATTAAGCATATTTCATTAATTTGGTGTTCTTTAACCTCTCCTAGCAACTATTACTCGTGGGTTAACAATTAACCCAAGTTTTTCCTTAGGTTTTGTTTAATCAAGATACAATCGTCAATTAAACCTAACCACCGAATAACCTAAGATACGATCTCTAGATTTAATTAGATAGTAGCATTACGAATTAGGAAAACCGATTAACCAAGACAATAACCACATACGATGCATCATTTAACCTAGGCCATGTTATCCCTAATGATTACAAATCATTAGTCGCTACATATGAATTTCAACATAACAATTACGAATTATATTGAAATTCTAGCAATGGTTTTGTAATTAACGATTCAATAAACACGTTAAAATCATCAACTTATAATACCCAATGGGTTCATACACAAATAACCGAATAATAAAGAAAATTCGATTATCCATACATAATACCCAAATCAATTAAAATAGGATAATACAATCAATTCCTAATGAGAGAAAGAAATAAAATAATAATAAAAAACACTTAACCAGGGTTGTCGACGTCAATGTCACCTCCGAACCAGCGTCAGGAGGCCTAACCCTTCATGAATCTCTCCCGAAAAATTGCTTCAGCCCCCATTTCAATCCCTGGTCGAAAACCCCTTTGTTTTTCCTCTTACGCAGCCCTCTCTTCACTGCGTTTAACGCAGTCCACTGCGCTAAACGCACGCAGCTCTCCTCTCAATGTGCCTGCATTACTGCCCCTCCACTGTAGCTTGGTCACGCCCCTTCACTAAGTGCAGCACGCAACTCTCCTCTCAATGTGCCTGCACTACTGTGCCTCCACTATAGCTTGGTCACTCCCCTGCACTATAAGGTTTCACTGTGACAGCCACTGTAGCTGATGGGATGAATAAGTTTCGTCCCTTTTTAATCTTTGTTCACGCTTCTGCTGCGTGCCTTTTTTAACGATGCGTCCTTCAGCATTTTTAGTAAAATATTGTAGACGTTGTCTACGTTTAACGCACAATGTCTACATTCATGTTGTCTGCTTTTTACGTAAAATAGCTGCCATTTTTGCTTATGCTTATGTCGTTTTGCATCTTTTACTCCTTGCTAAGCTGTCATTTTGCTCCTTGCTTCACCATTGTGCTCCCAACATCTGGTTCTTTTCTTCATGTCTTCATTTTTCTTGTCTTTTAATTTTCTTCTTTTTGTTACATGAAGATAAGTAAAAATTGATGTTCAGAAAATAACCCAAATGCGGTACTTTGAACTCACTTTAATTTTTTTTCCTCAAAATTGTACCTAAAATCATATATGAATTAAATTGAGTATCTTAAGCATTTTGGCATCAGTAATCACTAAGTGTAAATGATTAAATATATCAACAATTAAACACATATCAATTTTTCCCATACTTAACTTTTGACCGTCCTCGGGCAAAACATCTAAATTAAGCTCAAAGACCCGAAACATTTACTCAATTCTTATACTTTCCAAAACTATATAATTATAAGAAAAGATGAGTGACTTTCAAAAATCATTGCAAGAAATCAACATTCCAAGAATTTACTTATCATCAATCAACATTCAATATCTTTAAAAACTGAGCAATCTAATGGTAGACTCGGAAAATGTATTTAACTAAAATATATCCATAGTTACACTCAACACCATTCATGATCATGACAATCCATAACTTTGCATATTATTTCATTTCTCCACCACTAATGTCCACATGCAAAATCATAAATTAAAGGACTTTTAAAGGTTATAATGTGGGCAAAGGTGACGTGAGATATATTTGGGTTAAGTAGCATGAAAGTCATCAAAGCTAGTAAAACAAAGCAACACTCGTTAAAAACTGGGTACCATCAGTTATAATGAATGCAACATTTACATTTCACACTCCATTCAGCTCTCATACACAAACCATATGAAGCCTATACCAATCCGAAGGAATCACTCATACAATTTATGCCAATAAAATCACAAAAGTGAACCTTCCAAGCCAACCTCTACCTCATATTCAACATACTAACACATCCATTACAACTCTAGGAAGATGTAAAAACCATAAACAACTTTTTAACACAAATGCAATTCTTCCTTGATACATTTATTTTAAGCACCTTTTTTCATTCTTCTTTTTTTATTTTCTTTTCTCTTCTTTTTTTTTCATCTCCCTTTTTTTCTTCTTCTTTCTTTTCCTTATAAAAAATTAAAATAAACTACATCAACATGGGAATTTCAATGATAAGACATAAAATAACATCCAAATATTATAACCAATCCTCATATATGTACACTGTTGGACTCCGAATTTTTTTTCAATTTTTAGTGATTTGTTTATTTAGCTTTTTATTTAGGTTTTGGTTTATTATTCAATTGTTTGATTATTTTTTAATTTAGTCCTAAATTTAGTGGCATGAATAGAGATTAGAAATTGATGGAAGGATCAAAATTAAGTTAAAATTAATATGGGAAGGTTAGAAGTAAGTTAGCTTAAAGGAGTTAGTAGATGGATTAAATAATAGAAGGGCCAAAATGGGAAGGACAAGGTAAACGAAGGGTAAAATGGGAAAAAGACTATTAAAAATGGTTTTGGTATTAGAAGAAGAGAAAAGTGTCGTGAGAACAAAAGAAAAAGAAGAGAAAAAATGAGAATAAGAGAGAAGAAGAGAGGTTTCAGCGAAAAAGAAGAGAAGAGAAATCAAGTTTGTTAAGGTAGGTTAACCAGCTTTTCTTCTGGCTTTTTTAAAGGGATGGGTTGTATTGAAGATGAAGGAGTTAGAGAGCAAAGAGGTTCGTGTGGGAAGAAGATGGATAGGAAAAACTCATTTGATTTTAGGGTTTCTAAAGTAGATCTTAAGTTTTCTAACCTAGATGGACTATGGGTAGGTTAGATTTGAGTTTCATTATGTTTATTTCGATTCTATGATTTTTTTTTTCTGAAGTTTATAAATTTTATTGGAATATTAGTTTTGAATGGAACCTTGGTTGTTTAGGAAACCAAAGGAATCCTATCCAAGAGTAAGGGGAAAGGCAAGCTTGACTTGGATTTCCGCAAGCTAACTTGGTGGGTAATGTATTTATAGTTTTGTGTGATTGGGCAAATTCTTGCCTATGTGTGTATGTTTGAAATTGACTTGTTGTAAATGTTAAAATTGCATGATGAAATATGACTATGTTATACCTCAAGAGAGGTCATGATATTATTGTATTAAATGAAAAAGAAGAAAAAGCTTGGAAAGTATGAGCATTTGCTAAAAATGATTTTGAGCATGATTATATGCTTTTGTTTATGCAAAAGTGGAACCATTCTATTCGTCACTTGCACATTGGCAAGAGCCTTCTCCCGGCTGCCCACTTGTGGGCATATGAGCTCCGAAATTAGACTCATTTTGTTCATTGGGTAAACTTCAGTTTCTCCGTTCTGTTTCCATGGAACCCTCGAGTCGTTTGTTCTGCATTACATCTTTAAATTGTCAAGTTTGAAGCATTTTAAGTGTTATGTGTTATGAGTTTTGAGCTAAATTTGATGAGTGTTTAAATTGCTGGATACATATCTGTATATATAATACATATGCTTGAATACATATAGTCGCTAAGTTGTGTAGCTCAACCCTATTATTCCCTCCTCAGGTGCAGATTGAGAAGATAAGTGATCCTTGCAAGGCATTTGGGCAAATTCCAAGATAGTAGCTTTGTAACTAAGTTAGTTGATTACTTTTGGGATAGCTTCATAAGCATGTAAACATCAAGCATTCTGTATATGTTGTATTTTGGGTTAAGCCCTTGTTCAAAATATTTTGATGTAATTAAAGTGATGTATGAGTTTCTGTTGCTTTGGCAAATGAGTTTAGAACTGAAAAATCCTCAGGTGTATGTGTATGTTTCTTTGGTAGTTGTACTTTTCTTGATCTAAGTCTTTTATAGGTGTAGAAATTGTGTGCCAACTTCCCGGGGAAAACTAGACTGATTGAGGTGAAATTAGTTAAATTTGTCCTCTAGAAAGTTGTAGCCCATCTTTCTAGTTTACAAACAATATATAGTATAGAAGCTTTGGACTTCGGAGTCAAAAGTTATGGTCTTTATAAGGGGGAGATGTCAGGAGCATAGATGTATCGTCTGTGATGACGTCACATCGTCTGTGATGATGTCATTTTATCTGTAAGGATGCATCGTCTGTAAAGATGTATCGTTTATGATGACGTTATAGCATCTTAAGGCTTTTCTTCGCCTTAAGTTGACCCGCTTTGTCTTAAGAGTTTGCTTCGTCTTAAGTTGACCCCATTTTGTCTTAAGACTTTGCTTTATCTTAAGTTGACTTTTGTTTCGTTTATCTTTTGTTTCGTCTGTCTTTTGCTTCATCTATCTTTTTGTTTCATCTGCTCTTCTTGCTTCGTCTGCCTCTTGTTTCGTTTGTCTTTTATTTCGTCTATTCCTTGTTTCGTCTGGCCTCTTCGTTTCATCTGTCTTTTGCTCCGTTTGTCTTTTGTTTCGTTTTCTCTTCTTGCTTTGTCTGCCTCTTGTTTCATCTGTCTTTTTGTTTTGTCTGTTCCTTATTTCTTCTTCCCTCTTCGTTTCATCTACCTTTTGTTTTGTCTATCTTTTGTTTTGTCTATTTTTTATTGCGTCTGCCCTCTTTGCTTCATATGTTTCTTGCTTCATCTGTCTTTTGTTTCATCTACTTTATGCTTTTATAACCGAGACTTCTTCCTTTGTTCACTATTCATTTGATACCATCGTCTGGTCCATTTTTGGCCCTTCAGCCGATAGATTTTGTCTTCAAGGTCTTCATGGAAGTGGTAGATCTTGAAGTCTTCTTTTGAACTGTCCAAAGAATACCCCAATCCGATACCCATAGTGAGAGTTATTCTAAAATGTCCCCAAAACAGGTTTAGTATAGTTGAGGGCAAGTACTGCTTTCCGTCAAATGTCTTTGAATGTTTGGGTTTCGAAAACGAGATCCAACAATTATGGTATCAAAGCCTTAGGTTTTTTCTAGGCTTAGAATGCATAGAAGGATGAGTTTCATGATATGTGAATTGATTGTTTGCATTAAGTGACATTGCATATCATGCATAAATGTATGGATTAGGATGTTAAAATGAAATGTAACTAATCGGTATTTTTTCTATTGAAGGACTAAGATGCCACCTAGTAGAAGGGCACGAGGAGTATTGCAAGGATCGATTGCACCTGACTCTCCACCAAGGGAAGAGAGTACTGATGAATCTGTAGCCCCAGGGACTGCTAAGGCTTTTGTAAGGCCTAGTAGCAAGCCGATCCGATCACAGGCGTGGGAGTCTCCTCTTCTGCAGGAGCAAGTGCCTGCTCCATTAGATCTGAGGATGTTTCAGGCATTTGCTCAAGCATTTACTCAGACCATGGGCCAAATGCCACAATCTTCTACTCCTGCCCTTGTCAAGAAGGGGAAATAATTTGACAAGCTCAGGAAGTATGGGACAATGGATTTTTATGGGACAACAGATTCAGAAAAAGCTGAGACTTGGATGAGAAAGACTGAGAGGATACTGGATCAGATAGACTGCGAGAATGAGGAGAAGGTTGTGTATGCTGCTAGCCTACTTCAGGGGGATTCTCTACATTAGTGGGAGAGTGTGCCAAAGAGTCATATGAGACCGTCAGTGCTCGTATGGAAGGGTTTCGTAACCGTATTTAAGAAGAAGTATCTGTCTGAGGTGTATATTCAGCAGAAGTAGAGAGAATTTCTGAGTCTCACCCAGAGGGAAATGACGGTGAGCGAATACGAGCGCCAATTTACACAGTTTGCCCGATATGCAGCTGAGTTGATGATGAGTAAGGTAGTTAAGTGTCATAAGTTCGAATCGGGGTTCCATCTCGCTATCAGAGAGAAAGTGGTGGTGCAGAATTTTTGCGATTTTCAACAACTGGTTGAAGCGGCTCTGAGGATTGAGAACATCGAGAATATAAAGAGAGTAGTGAGTAAGAAGAGAAAGGGAGAGAATAGTTCAAGAGGGGAGGCGGTACTTCTATGTCTTAGAGGAGTGCCAGGACTTTCTCTGTGCAGTATGAGGAGAGAAGCAGTGGTGCAAGCAGGCCTAAACCGATAAGAACTTCTACTGTTTCTCATCAAGACTCAACGGTGGGAGGCAGTAGAAGGGGAGAAGGGGACAAGTTATCCGTCCTTAAGTACGACCATTGCTGCAAGTTCCATGGAGGGGAATGCTACAGGTTGACTGGAGCTTGTTTCAAATGTAGAGAGAAGGGGCACATGGCTAGAGAGTGTCTGCCGTATATAAGAAGAGAGGGAAGTCAAATGCAAGCTTCAAAGAGGACTGAGACAGTGGGGCATAAGGCTGTAACAGAAGTGGACAGTTTTGAGGCAGCTAAGAGAGTAAATCCTTCAGGAAGACCAAGGGGGCAAGCACCAGCTAGAGTGTTTGCAATGATACGAAAGGATGCAGAAGTCGCTCTAGAAGTTGTGACAGGTATGATTAAGTTATTTTATGATGATGTGATTGTTTTGGTTGATCCGGGTTCTACCCACTCCTTTGTTTCATCGGGTAGAACTATGTATGGTAGAGATTTGGGCCCATTGGATACTTCTTTGATGGTGAGTACTCCAATAGGTCACTACATTGTGATTAGTCAAATTTATAGAGATTGTGAGATACATATTGGTGGGGGACATATAGTGGTGGATTTGATGCCATTGAAGATGGGAGGATTAGATGTGATCTTGGGTATAAACGTCTTAGAGAAATATGAGGCCAACATAGATTGCAAATAGAAGACAGTGGAGTTTAAGCTGGATAATGGAAGAAAGGTGATGTTTATGGGAGACAGAAAATGTAGCTCACCAAGGATTGTTTTGGCCTTGATGGCAGAGAAAATGATGAGGAAAGGATGTGAGACATTTTTGGCCTATGCGATAGACACAAAGGCAGATAGAGGGAAGTTAGAAGATATACCTGTGGTCATGGAATTCCTGAATGTCTTTCCCGAGGAATTACTAAGACTACCATCACCTAGGGAAATTGAATTTTCCATTGAACTTCTTCCAAGTACTGCACCAATCTCAATTTTGCCTTATAGAATGGCTCCGACGGAATTGAAGGAGCTTATGGAGCAATTGGAAGAGTTGTTGGAGAAAGGTTACATTAGGCCTAACTCTTCACCTTGGGGAGCTCCAGTCCTTTTTGTAAAGAAGAAGGATGGATCATTGCGAATGTGTGTGGACTATAGCAAGCTAAATCAGGTCACTATCAAAAATAGATATCTGCTCCCACGTATAGATGATTTGTTTGATTAGTTGCAAGGGGCAAGGGTATTTTCTAAGATAGATTTGAGATCAGGTTACCATCAGTTGAGGATAAAGGAGTCCAATGTGTCAAAGACTGCTTTTATAATACGGTATGGCCACTTTAAGTTCCTAATCACGCCTTTTGGGTTGACAAATGCACCTACAGCTTTCATGGATTTGATGAATAGAGTCTTTAGGCCTTTCTTAGACCAATTTGTCATTGTCTTTATTGATGATATTTTGGTCTATTCTAAGAGTGATAGAGAGTGTGAGGAATATTTGAGAAATTCTTTGGAGACATTGAGGAAGAATGAGATGTATGCTAAATTCGATAAATGTGAATTTTGGCTAAAAGAAGTGACATTTCTTGAACATGTGATTTCAGAGCAAGGAGTGAATGTGGATCCAAGGAAGATAGAAGTGGTTGTGAAATGAGAAGCACCTAAGAATGTAGCTAAAGTGAGAAGTTTCTTGGGTTTACCTGGGTATTACAAAAGGTTTGTTGAGGGCTTTTCCATGATAGCAGCTCCACTCTCCAAATTGACGAGGAAGAATCAGAAATTTGTATGGACAAACGAATGTCAGAAAAGCTTTGAGGAGCTTAAGTACAGATTGACGAGTGCACCGATTCTGACTTTGCCTTCGAGTAATGATGGATACATAGTGTATAGTGATGCCTCAAGGAAGGGATTAGGCTGTGTGTTGATCCAAGGAGATAAGGAGATTGCTTATGCTTCTAGGCAGTTAAAGCCTTATGAAATGAATTATCCTACGCATGATTTGGGGTTGGCTGCCATAATTTTTGCATTGAAGATTTGGAGACATTACTTGTATGGAGTCACTACCAAGGTGTTGACAGACCACAAGAGTCTTAAGTATTTAATGAGCCAAAAGGAGTTGAATTTTAGACAAAGAAGATGGTTAGAATTATTAAAGGATTATGACTTGATGATAGATTACCACCCGAGGGAAGCGAATGTAATAGAAGATGCACTAAGTAGAAAATTGACTATGGCACATATGGAGACAGTATACCTTCCTTTGCTGGAAGAATTAACCAGACTTAATGTGACATTGAGGCAAGTCAAGCCTGACTGTGTATTGGCTAATTTTAGAGTGAGGCCAGTATTGAATGAGAAGATTAAAGAGTTGTAGGAGCAAGATGAATATTTGAGTAGTTAGAGAAGAGATTAAAAGTGTTAAACCTTCTGGAATAAAAATAAGAGAAGATGGATTGATGGTGGTAGGTAACCGACTGTGTATTCCAGATATGTTGGAGTTGAAAGAAGAGATTCTAGGTGAGGCACACAAGGTGCCTTATGCTATGCACCCAAGAAGTTCGACAATGTATAGAGATTTGAAAGAGCATTTCTGGTGGAAAGAATAAGGAAAGAAGTTGTAGAATATGCTAAAAGATGCTTAGTGTGTCAGCAAGTAAAAGCTGAACACCAAGCACCATCAGGCAAACTTGAACCTCTGCCGATTCCAGAATGGAAATGGGAGAAGATTACGATGGATTTCCTAATGGAATTGTTGAGGACTAGCAGGAAGCATGATGCAATATGGGTCATTGTGGATAGGCTAACTAAGTCTGCATATTTCTTGCCAATTAAGCAGACAGATTCTTTGAATGCTTTGACCAAGAAATACATAGATGAGATAATCAGGCTTCATAGGATTCCAAGCTCTATAGTTTCAGATAGAGATCCTAGGTTCACCTCCAGATTTTGGGAATGCTTGCAGGAGGCTTTGAGGATCAAGTTACATTTTAGTACAGCTTTCCATCCACAAACCGATGGTCAATCGGAGAGGACAATACGAACTTTGGAGGAAATGTTGAGAGCTTATGTTATGGATTTCAAGGGCTCATGGGATGATCATTTGCCTTTAATCAAATTTGCTTACAATAATTCCTATCACTCAGGAATTCAGATGGCACCTTATGAAGCTTTGTATTTTAGGAGGTGTAGAAATCCTATTTGTTGGGATGAGGAAGGTGAAAGGAGACTTATAGGACCTGAGTTGGTGCAAGTCATAGTTGATAAGATTAAATTGGTGAAACAGAGACTTAAGGCAGCTAAGACAAAATGAAGAGTTACAAGGATGCACATAGAAAAGAGATGGAATTTGAAGTTGGAGAAAAAGTATTTCTTAGAGCTTCTCCATGGAAAGGGGTTTTGAGATTTGGTAAGAATGGCAAGCTTAGTCCAAGATATATAGGCCCTTATGAGATCATTAAGAAGATTGGGCCCTTAGCTTATAAGTTAGCTTTACCACCAGAATTATCTAAGATTCATAATGTCTTTCATGTATCGATGCTGAGGAAGTACCGATCGGATCCTTCACACATAGTTCAACCTTCTGAGGTTCAGTTAAGGGAGGATTTGACATATGAAAAACAACTAATGGAGATCTTAGATTCGAAGGAAAAGGTGTTGAGAAATAAGATTGTGAAGCTGGTTAAAGTCTTACGGAAGAACCATTCAACGGAGGAGGCAACATGGGAGCCTTTGGAAGCAATGAGGGAGAAGTATCCACACCTTTTGGTAGACTCAGGTAAGAATTTCGAGGACGAAATTCTTTGAGGGGGGAGAATTATTGGACCCTGAAATTTTTTCCAATTTTTAGTGATTTGTTTATTTAGCTTTTTATTTAGGTTTTAGTTTATTATTCAATTGTTTGATTATTTTTGAATTTAGTCATAAATTTAGTGGCATGAATAGAGATTAGAAATTGATGGAAGGATTAGAATTAAGTTAGAATTAATATAGGAAGTTTAGAAGTAAGTTAGCTTAAACGAGTTAGTGGATGGATTAAACAAAAGAAGGGGTAAAATGGGAAGGACAAGGAAAAAGAAGGGTAAAATGGGAAAAAGACCATTAAAAATGGTTTTGGTATTAGAAGAAGATAAAAGTGTCGTGAGAACAAAAGAAAAAGAAGAGAAAAAACGAGAATAAGAGAGAAGAAGAGAGGTTTTGGCAAAAAAGAAGAGGAGAAATCAAGTTTGTTAAGGTAGGTTAACCATCTTTTCTTCTGGCTTTACTAAAGGGATGGGTTGTATTGAGGATGAAGGAGTTAAAGAGCAAAGAGGTTCATGTGGGAAGAAGATGGATAGGGAAAACCCAATTAATTTTAGGTTTTCTAAACTAGATCTTAAGTTTTCTAAACTAGATGGACTGTGGGTAGGTTAGATTTGAGTTTCATTGTGTTTTTTTGGATTCTATGATTTTTCTAAAGTTTATAAATTTTATTGGAATGTTGGTTTTGAATGAAACCTTGGTTGTTTAGGAAATCAAGGGAATCCTACCCAAGAGCAAGGGGAAAGGCAAGCTTGACTTAGATTTTCATAAGCCAACTAGGTGGGTAACGTATTTATAGTTTTGTGTGATTGGGCAAATTATTGCCTATATGTGTATGTTTGAAATTGACTTGTTGTAAATGTTGAAATTGCATGATGAAATATGACTTGTTATACCTCAAGAGAGGTTATGATATTTTTGTATTAAATCAAAAAGAAGAAAAAGCTTGGAAAGTATGAGCATCTGCTAAAAATGATTTTGAGCATGATTATATGCTTCTGTTTGGGCGAGAGTGGAACTATTCTATTCATCTCGTGCATGTTGACAAGAGCCTCCTCCCGGCTGCCCACTTATGACATATGAGCTTCGAAATTGGACTCATTCTGTTCATAGGGTAAACTTCGGTTTCTCCATTTTGATTCCATGGAACCCTCGAGCTGTTTGTTGTGCATTGCATCTTTAAAGTGTCAAGTTTGAAGCATTTTGAGTGTTATGTGTTATGAGTTTTTGAGCGAAATTTGATAAGTGTTTAAACTGTTGGATACATATCTATATACATATATACATATGCTTGAATTTGTGGTCAATTGCCAATGGTTATAAATATATTAGCCGCTGAGCTGTTTAGCTCACCCCCATTATTCCTTCCTCAGGTGCAGATTGAGAAGATAAGTGATCCTTGCAAGGCATTTGGGCAAATTCCAAGATAGTAGCTTCGTAACTAAGTTAGTTGATCACTTTTGGGATAGCTTCATAAGCACGTAAACATCGAGCATTTTGTATAAGTTGTATTTTGGGTTAAGACCTTGTTCAAAATATTTTGATGTAATTAAAGTGATGTATGAGTTTTTGTTACTTTGGAAAATGAGTTTAGAACTGAAAAATCCTCAAGTGTATGTACTTTTCTTGATCTAAGTCTTTTATAGGTGTAGAAATTGTGAGCCAACTTCTTGGGGAAAACTAGACTGATTAAGGCAAAATTAGTTAAATTTTTCCTCTAGAAAGTTGTAGCCAATCTTTCTAGCTTTCCAACGATATATAGGATAGAAACTTTGGACTTCGGATTCAAAAGTTATGGTCTTTATAAGGGGGAGATGTCAAGAGCATTGATGTATTGTCTGTAAAGACGTATCATCTGTGATGACGTCATATCGTCTGTAAGGATGCATCGTCTGTAATGATGCATCGTCTGTAAAGATGTATTGTCTGTAAAGACGTATCATTTGTGATGATGTCATAGCGTCTTAAGACGAAGCGGGGTCTTAAGACTTTGCTTTGCCTTAAGTTGACCCCGCTTCGTCTTAAGACTTTGCTTCGTTTTAAGTTGACCCTGCTTCATCTTAAGACTTTGTTTCGTCTTAAGTTGATTTTTGTTTCATCTGTAATTTGCTTCGTCTGTCTTTTGTTTCGTCTGCTCTTCTCGCTTCGTCTGCCTCTTGTTTCGTCTGTCTTTTTATTTCTTCTGTTCCTTATTTCGTCTACCCTCTTCGTTTCGTCAACCTTTTGTTTCGTTTGTCTTTTGTTTCGTCTGTTCTTTATTTCATCTGCCATCTTCGCTTCGTCTGCTTCTTGCTTCATCTGTCTTTTGTTTCGTTTGCTTTCTGCTTTTATGATTGAGACTTCTTCCTTTGTTCACTATTCGTCTGATACCATCGTCTGGTACAATTTTGACCCTTCAACCGATAGATTTTGTCTTCAAGGTCTTCATGAAAGTGGTAGATCTTGAAATCCTCTTTCGAACTATCCAAAGAACACCCAAATCTGATATCCATAGTGAGAGTTATTCTAAAATGTCCCCAAAATAGGTTTAGTATAGTTGAGGGCAAGTACTGCTTTCCGTCAAATGTCTTTGAATGTTTGGGTTCCGAAAACGGGATCCAACATACACCCCCACACTTAGAATTTTGTACATCCACAAACTCAACAATCACAAATGTTCCACTAGCTTTATGACTTGGGT
>JANIJH010000224.1:31059402-31069903 GCA_024520975.1 Erythroxylum areolatum
CTTCTCATAATCCATATAAGTTCACTCAAATATCAAAGTCCTCAAAATTAAACAATTCTTTTCTCATAATTTTTTTTTTCATCAAATTTCCTTAAATTCATAATTTTCTCACCAATTTCTTTCTTACTTAAATTCATTTTAATATTTCTAATTTTCATCAAAAGTTCGGGGTCCAACACCTAGCTTTTCACCTTGTGGAGCTCTGGTCCTTTTTGTAAAGAAGAAGGATGGATCGCTGCGAATGTGTGTGGATTATAGGAAGCTAAATCGGGTCATTATCAAGAATAGATATCTGCTCCCATGCGTAGATGATTTGTTTGATCAGTTGCAAAGGACAAGGGTCTTTTCTAAGATAGATTTGAGATCAGGTTACCATCAGTTGAGGATAAAGGAGTCCGATGTGTCAAAGATTGCTTTTAGAACACGACATGGCCACTTTGAATTCTTGGTTATGCCTTTTCGGTTGACAAATGCACCTACAGCTTTCATGGGTTTGACGAATAGAGTCTTTAGGCATTTCTTAGACCAATTTGTCATTGTCTTTATTGATGATATTTTGGTCTATTCTAAGAGTGATAGGGAGCATGAGGAATATTTGAGAATTTCTTTGGAGACATTGAGGAAGAATGAGTTGTATGTCAAATTCAATAAATGAGAATTTTGGCTTAAAGAAGTGACATTTGTTGGATATGTGATTTTAGAGCAAGGAATGCATGTGGATCCGAGGAAGATAGAAGTAGTTGTGAAATGGGAAGCACCTAAGAATGTATCTGAAGTGAGAAGTTTCTTAGGTTTAGTTGGGTATTACAGAAGGTTTGTGGAGGGCTTTTCCATTATAGCAGCTCCACTTTCCAAATTGACAAGGAAGAATCAGAAATTTGTATAGACAGATGAATGTCAGAAGAGCTTTGAGGAGCTTAAGTACAGATTGACGAGTGCACCGATTTTGACTTTGCTTTCGGGTAACGATGGATACATAGTGTATAGTGATGCCTCGAGGAAGGGATTAGGCTGCGTGTTGATGCTAGGAGATAAGGTGATTGCTTTTGGTTCTAGGTAATTAAAGCCTTATTAGATGAATTATCCTACGCATGATTTGGAGTTGGTTGCCATAATTTTCGCATTGAAGATTTAGAGACATTACTTGTATGGAGTCACTACCAAGGTGTTTACAGACCATAAGAGTCTTAAGTATTTGATGAGCCAAAAGGAGATGAGTTTGAGACAAAGAAGATGGTTAGAATTGTTAAAGGATTATGACTTGATGATAGATTACCGCCCGGGGAAAGCGAATATAGTAGCGGATGCACTGAGTAGAAAATTGACTATGGCACATGTGGAGATAGTGTACCTTCCTTTACTGAAGGAATTAGCCAAACTTAATGTGACATTGAGGCAAGTCAAGCTTGACTGCGTATTGGCTAATTTTAGGGTGAGGCCAGTATTGAATGAGAAGATTAAGGAGTTACAGGAGCAAGATGAATATTTGAACAGGCTTAGAGAAGAGATTAAAAGTGGTAAACCTTCTAGAATAGAGATCAAAGAAGATGGATTGATGGTGGGAGGTAACCGACTGTGTATTCCAGATATGTTGGAGTTGAAAGAAGAGATTCTAGGTGAGGCACACAATGCGCCTTATGCTATGCACCCAGGAAGTACGAGAATGTTTAGAGATTTGAAAGGGCATTTCTGGTGGAAAGGAATGAGGAAAGAAGTTGCTGGATATGCTAAAAGATGCTTAGTATGTCAGCAAGTTGAAGCTGAATACCAAGCACCTTCAGGCAAACTTGAACCTCTACCGATTCCAGAATAGAAATGGGATAAGATTACGATGAATTTCTTGATGGGATTACCGAGGACTAGCAGGAAGCATGATGCAATATAGGTGATTGTGGATAGGTTAACCAAGTCCGCACATTTCTTGCCAATTAAGCAGATAGATTCTTTAAATGCTTTGACTAAGAACTACATAGATGAGATAATTAGGCTTCATGAGATTTCAAGATCTATAGTTTCATATAGAGATCCCAAGTTCACCTACAGATTTTGGGAAAGCTTGTAGGAGGCTTTAGGAACCAAGTTACATTTTAGTACAGCTTTCTATCCACAAACAGATGGTCAATCGGAGAGGACAATACAGAATTTGGAGGCAATGTTGAGAGCTTATGTTATGGATTTCAAGGGCTCATGGGATGATCATTTGCCTTTAATCGAATTTGCTTACAATAATTCCTATCACTCAGGAATTCAGATGGCACCTTATGAAGCTTGGTATGGTAGGAAGTGTAGAACTCCTATTTGTTGGGATGAGGAAGGTGAAAGGAGACTTGTAAGACCTGAGTTGGTACAAGTCATTGTTGATAAGATTAAATTGGTGAAACAGAGACTTAAGGCAGCTCAAGACAGAATGAAGAGTTACATGGATGCACATAGAAAAGAGATGGAATTTGAAGCTGGAGACAAAGTGTTTCTTAGAGCTTCTCCATGGAAAGGGTTGAGATTTGGTAGGAAGGGCAAGCTTAGTCCAAGATATATAGGCCCTTATGAGATCATTGAGAAGATTGGGACCTTAGCTTATAAGTTAGCTTTACCACCGGAATTATCTAAGATTCACAATGTCTTTCATGTATCGATGCTAAGGAAGTACCGATCGGATCCTTCACACATAGTTCAACCTTCTGAGGTTTAGTTAAGGGAGGATTTGACATATAAAGAACAACCAATGGAGATCTTAGATTCGAAGGAAAAGGTATTGAGAAATAAGATTGTGACGCTAGTCAAAGTCTTATGGAAGAACCATTCGACGGAGGAGGCAACAAGGGAGCCTTTGGAAGCAATAAGGGAGAAGTATCCACACCTTTTGGTGAACTCAGGTAAGAATTTCGAGGACAAAATTCTTTGAGGGAGGGAGAATTGCTGGACCCTGACTTTTTTTTTCAATTTTTAGTGATTTGTTTATTTAGCTTTTTATTTAGGTTTTGGTTTATTATTCAATTGTTTGATTATTTTTTAAACTTAGTCATTAATTTTAGTGGCATGAATAGAGATTAGAAATTTATGGAAGGGTTAGAATTAAGTTAGAATTAATATGGGAAGGTTAGAAGTAAGTTAGCCTAAAGGAGTTAATAGATGGATTAAATGAAAGAAGGGGCAAAATGGGAAGGACAAGGTAAATGAAGGGTAAAATGGGGAAAAGACCATTAAAAATGGTTTTATATTAGAAGAAGAGAGAAGTGTTGTGAGAACCAAAGAGAAAGAAGAGAAAAATGAAAATAGGAGAGAAGAAGAGAAGTTTCAGTGAAAAAGAAGAGAAGAGAAAACAAGTTTGTTAAGGTAGGTTAACCATCTTTTCTTCTTGCTTTATTAAAGAAATGGGTTGTGTTGAGAATGAAGGAGTTAGAGAGCAAGGAGGTTTTTGTGGGAAGAAGATGGACTAGGAAAACCCAATCGATTTTAGGGTTTCGAAACTAGATATTAAGTTTTCTAACCTAGATGGACTATGGGTAGGTTAGATTTGAGTTTCATTTGTGTTTATTGTGATTCTATGATTTTTCTGAAGTTTATAAATTTTATTAGAATGTTGGTTTTGAATAGAACCTTCGTTGTTTTAGAAAACCAAGTGAATCCTACCTAAGAGCAAGGGGAAAGGTAAGCTTGACTTGGATTTCCACAAGCCAATTAGGTGGGTAATGTATTTATAGTTATTGTGTAATTGGAAAAATTCTTGCCTATGTATGTGTATGTGATTTGCTTGAAATTGAATTAATTGTGAATACTTGGAAATGCAGGATGTATTGTGATTATGTTATACATTGAAAAAGATTATAACATTTGGAATTAGATGAAAAGAAGAAAAGCATGAAAATATGAGAATATGATGAAATGAAAGAAGCATGAGATTATGAATTTGTGATTGACTCAATTGAGCATAAATTTGATTGTTTTTGGGCGAGAGAGGAACTATTTTGTAGTCACGTGCACGTCGACATAAAGCCTTCTCCTAGCTGCCCGCTTGTGTCACACGAAATTTGAAAAGTGGATTCGTTTTATTCACGGAGTAGACTTCGGTTTCTCTATTTTGTTCACGGAACCCTCGAGCCATTTATTGTGCATTGCATTTTTAGATGTTCAACTATGGTGCATAATTGAGTGTTATGTTTAATGGCTGAAGTTTATGCTGTGTGTTAAGTTTGAGTTAAAATTGATCAAATGCTTAATTTGCTTGAATAAAGTGAGAATGTTAGAACTGCTAGATATACATATACATATGCTTGAATATGTGGCCAATTGCCAATGGCTATATATATATTAGCCATTGAGTTGTGTAGCGCACCCCCATTATTCCCTCCTCAGGTGCAGATCGAGAAGATAAGTGATCCTTGCAAGGCATTTGGGCAAATTCCAAGATAGTAGCTTTTGTAACTAAGTTAGTTTGATCACTTTTGGGATAGCTTCATAAGCATGTAAACATCAAGCATTCTGTATATATTGTATTTTGGGTTAAGCCCTTGTTCAAAATATTTTAATGTAATTAAAGTGATGTATGAGCTTCTGTTGCTTTGACAAATAAGTTTAGAACTGAAAAAATCCTTAGGTGTATATGCATGTGTCTTTGTAGTTGTACTTTTCTTTATCTAAGCCTTTCATAGGTGTAGAAATTGTGTGTCGACTTCCAGGGAAAAACTAGACTAATTGAGGCTAAATTAGTTAAAGTTGTCCCTGGAAAGTTGTAGCTTATTTTTCTAGCTTTCCAACAATTTATAGTATAGAAATTTTGGGCTTCAAAGTCGAAAGTTATGGTCTTTATAAGGGGGAGATGTCAAGAGCATAGATGCATCGTCTGTAAAGATGTATCGTCTGTAAAGGCGTATCGTTTTTGATGACATCATTTCATCTATAAGGATGCATCGTTTGTAAAGATGCATCGTCTGTAAAGATGTATCATCTATAAAGACGTATCGTATATAAGTTGACCCCGGTTCGTCTTAAGAGTTGCGTTGTCTTAAGTTGACTTTGCTTCATCTTAAGTTGACTCCGTTTCTTCTTATGAGTTACATCTTCTTAAGTTGACTTTGATTCGTCTTAAGTTGACTTTTTGTTCTGTCTGCCTTCTTCACTTCGTCTGCTTCTTTCTTCGTCCGTCTTTTGTTTCGTTTGTCTTTATTTCGTCTGCCCTCTTCACTTCGTCTGTTTCTTACTTCGTTAGTCTTTGGTTTTGTCTGCTTTTTGCTTTTGTGACTGAGACTTCTTCCTCTGTTCACTATTCGTCTGATACCATTGTCTGGTCCATTTTTTAATCCTTCAAATGATAGATTGTCTTCTAGGTCTTCATGAAAGTTGTAGATCTTGAAGTCCTCTTTTGAACTATTCAAAGAACACCCTAATTCGATATCCATAGTGAGAGTTATTCCAAATGCCCCCAAAGTAGGTTTAGTATGGTTGAGGGCATGTATTGTTTTCCGCCAAATGTATCAGAGCAAGAGTTGGGTTCCGAAAACGGGATCCAACATTATAACCATTAAACACTAATTTATAAACCCTAATTAGATTATGAAATTTGTAATCTCTGAATTAAGAAAAGACTCATAACCTTAATTAGATCTAAAGCACTCTAATAAACTATCCGATCTTACACAGGATCTCTCTCTGCACAATTATCGATATGATTAGCTATGGGTTATATTGAATTGCCTAACTCTCATTAATCTGATCCAATCATTTTTTATCTGATTCATCCTCTTAGTTTATTATC
Source organism: Erythroxylum areolatum (assembly GCA_024520975.1). Classification (NCBI taxonomy): domain Eukaryota; kingdom Viridiplantae; phylum Streptophyta; class Magnoliopsida; order Malpighiales; family Erythroxylaceae; genus Erythroxylum; species Erythroxylum areolatum. The sequence continues at coordinate 31,065,155 of JANIJH010000224.1, forward strand.
AAATTATGCAAGAAACGTAACAAATTATCATAACCAATTCAAATAACAAAATCAACTCAAATAATATTAAATCAAAATAAAATCCTAAAGGAGAGTTAGAACAACATCATTATCATTCTACCATTTATCATCATACAATCCATCCTAACTTTATACATGAATAAAATTGAAATGAACAGGAAATAGAAACTTATAATAGATGATAAGGGAAGGCAACAATGTTGGAAAGCCTCCTGATTCGGGAAGCACGTCGAGACTGCTTCTTCTTCCTACTTTTTCCTCTTCCTTCTTCTTATTTCTCTCTCTCGGTATTCTCTCTTTAGGGTTTGAAGTGTGGTTGAATGAAGACTCCTTTTTTCTGCTCACCTTAATGATCTCTAAATATTCTTTCATGTTTTTGGGAAACCCTAAGGTCTTTTTGGGGTTCAAAATGTCTAAAAAGTCCCTCAAAACGTAAAGTTCATAAGGGACTGTGGGTCTGCCCGACACAGGCCATGTTCATAGCCCACATCTGAGACTTCTGTCATGATTAATAGGCCATTGTTTCGGCTTGAATATCTTCTGAAACTCCTCCGTTCTTTGATACTAACCCTGAAATACTAGTAAACACTTCAAAGTACCTCAGAAATATAATATTTAAGGTCAAAAACTTGCACTAACCTATAAAACACTTAAGACACAAGTAATTAACAAACTAACACAATTCTAACGTAAACACATACTAAATGATCGAATTAATGACTAAAAACATATCAAAGTATGCCCTAAATCACGATACAATTTACACTTATCAACCTCACCACATTTAAACATTTGCTTGTCCTCTAGCAAACAAAACAACAAACAACACAAAAACACAATGCACATATTGCAATAATGAGGCAATGACTTCAACTTCATGAAACAAATTTAACTCTAAACACAACCATTCGGGTTTTTCCAAATTATTAACATGCAAAATTCATGCCTAGGAACTCTGTACTAAATATACATATTAATCAAATAGTAATGTCAAGTTTATTCACCCTTTTCAATTTTACACACACATTAATAACTATTTGGTCAATCAAACTTTGTAACTAAACCTAAGTATGTTTTCATGAAAAGTTAAGCTACTTATAAGTTCGGTAGGTTTTTATTAGAAAACATTCTTTTTTGTTACTTTTTATGGACATAGACATGGTCTTTTTATGCGGAGCCAAACATTGGTGATTAATGTCGATCTGGGTATTCAACTAAGTCATGTTTTTAGTAAATTGCTTTTTAGGAATGTCATTATAGCCTTTTGACATGGAGGCACACATTTGTGATGCGTGTCGAGCTGATTATATAGCTACATCACATTTTCAACTAGCTACTAGCTTTATTCATAACTCGAAGGCCAACAGAATAGTTATTTATTTAAACTTTATAAAATCTTTTTTTTCTTCTTTCAATTCCTACCTTGTTGCTTTAGCTACTCGTTTTCAAGAAAAAATACTAGCAAAGTTACTTAGTAGAAACACCTAAAATTATGAATGAATGTGAAAACTTATATGGTGATAAACTAACACTAAATCCTAATTAACTTGTATATTTTAGCCAAAGAACCCAGATCACTAATTTCGCGAGCTAATGAATCTTTACAACCTAATAGATTATGTCTAAAATTAAATCGATTTCGTTCTATCTAAGCCATCGATACATTCACACAATTCACAATATGTAACCTAAACACACTAACATAACAATATGCAAAATTCACACTTAAAGGAAAACACACAACCCTCCCCACACTTGAACAACACGTTGTCCTCAATGTGAGAAGGAGACATACAAAAACTTAAAAGGGGCAAATCAAACATAATATATAAAAAGAAAAAATAACAACAAGAACTAAATGGGTTAGAACACAAACTTATGGTGATTGAGGTGGGGATGGTGTCGGAGGTGGTAGCTATACACCTTGAGCTTTGAAGTATCGATGAATCCGGCGTATATCTTAGCTCTAACGACATTATATGCGAGCCATCTCCTTCATCATTCTATAGTTTTTGACAAGTGTGTCTGTAAGTGTTTGGGTGTTGGTGGAGATTGTATTGAGCACCTTCTTCCAACCAAGTTCTTTTGTTTCTTCTTCCTCTTTGGACTTCTAACTAGTCGAGTTCTCTTCTGGTTACTAAGGTGATGCTGTGCTAGAACTTGCCTAATTGTCCTTGAACTTCATATGAGATTTTTGGCTAATGTTTGGAATTTCCATGTTATAGGACTTTAGGATTTCAACACGCCACAAGTGATGGTGATTTAGAAAATCAAGGCATTGGACAATTAGACCACTACAGTCCACACCATAGTACTCAACAATGGTGAAAACCAAGTAACCCATACCCAAATTGTTGCTCCTCTTATGTAAAGTTGCAAGAATAACATTCAAAACATGTGTGAAGGTGCACACTGAGATGTTGTGATCTATGCACCATAACATAAAGAGGTTCCTTCATTGAGCACTTGTTAGTTTCTAATTTGTCAAAGACCAATTGACACATGAATTTATATAACAACAAGTGGCCATGTCCTCGTATAATGTTGTTGTGGGCATTCTTGGCATTGAACTGCTCCAACCCAGTGAGCTCGTTCCAATAGCGGGAAGCATGAAAGTCATCGTGCTAATCCATAATGGAAGATTAAGGGAAACCAAAAATATCACATATAATTTCAAGGTTCAGCACATAAGGTTGTCCCTACAACCTAAACCACATTTCCATAGGGTTACTAGTTTTGAACTAAAGGGAAGTAAAGAATTCATGGGTGAGCTCCTATAGACAGGATATTGGAAGTTTATAAACTTGCTTCACTGAATTCTTTCTACTATATTTTCGACCTTATCTCACAATTCTAGCCTATCTAGCGTAGCAAAATCGAAATATTTCGGAACTACTATCTGTTTAACACTAATGATTGGAATCAAACACATTCCTCTTCTGAGTATATTAGGAAGGGTGCTCCAAAATTTGCCACTCTGTTCTTTTTCCCACGGCCCGAGACTTGATTTCTTCCTGATGATTGGTTACACTTTGCTTATTGCTTAATGCGTGACATAATGAACTGCAAATAGGCAGAAGTTGGAAGAGGGTAGAAGTTTGAAAGTTGGTTAGAAAGAAGGGAGTGCGTTTGAAGGTTCTAAATTTAAAGAGATAAATTTAAAATGAAAGTGAAAGAAAAAAAGAGGTTAGAAATGAATATATATGTGAAGGAATGGTAACATGGAAAAAATTAAGCTGAAAGTCGAATGGAACATATTTACCCTGTCTCAGACCACAATTATGGCCCTCACTGATGTTCACCGTGATCATGGTCGTGGCCGTTCCTACACTTAACTGACTTTCTATCTTTTATCCTCATTTTACCTCCAAAATCCTTCCTTACACATTATTTTCACCATGTACCTCATGACTCACCTTCATAGCTTCCCTAATCTACATAATCGTCCATCTTTTTGGGATATTGATTAAATTTAAAATACTCCAACAACAAAATTCAAAACTACCTAACACTAAATGTGCTAATTTATGGTCATTAGCTTGACCTTGCATCATTGGAAACTCAGCCAAGATTAATTATGAGCGGCTTGCTTGCACCTTTTTCATTCAACATCAGTTTTTCTATAAGTAAGCTACAAATTGCAAAATGATCGAAAGGACAATATTGATAAAATTATGAAAACCAATTAAGCTCAGTAATATCCTTTTTCCAAGTGAACTGTCAACAAAACAGGGAATAACAAAACTCCCTAAATCTTCTATGGAATCCAGTAGTTTGCCAGGTAAGAGGGTAAGTTGTTCTCTTCTTGGCTCATCCTCATTCACCCTCATCTCCTCTTCTTCTTTAGCTTCTTGAACAGAGACTTCCATAGCTTCTTCAAACTTGATGTTTGTTGTCAACTATTCTTTGTCCTCTCATTCCTTCAAATATTTGAGCACATCAATTTTTCTGAATGAGTCACCCTCCCCGAGATTCTTTAATACATCATTCATGTTGAATGTCACTTGGTCATCATTAATTCAAATAATGAGGTTCTCTTTGTGGACAACAACCTAATTTTTTCGATGTTTAAGCATGGTATACCAAGATCTAACAAATAATAGGGAGGGTTGTCATTATTTTCTTCATCCTCTTTCCTCATGTCTTGGTCTTCTACAAGATGAGGTTCAGCTTGATTTCCCACTGGTTTTTCTTGCTCTCTCTTATTTCTAAGTATGATAGACTCATATTTCTCTTGTTGATATAATTCAATATTGCTCAGAGAGTCTTCCATATTTCTTTTACAAAATTCACAAGAAAACTGTCTCAGTTAAATCTTCAGGTTGTGAATAGAAGAGGTATGATTTTCCCTTACTTGAACAAATTGCTCTTTTAGTCTCTTCTAGGTCTATTCTATGCTTTAAGATCATCTGTTGGCCCCTGAATTTTTTTTAATTATTTAAGCATGTCAATTTTTTTTTGAGATTTTAACTCTTAAGGAAATGAAATTTTAATGAGGGATTAGTTTAAATTAAAGTTGAATTAGTTGTTAGAATTTGAAAGGAACAAAATGGCTTGAGGGTATTTTGGGAAGTTTATATATGGTTTTTAAAGTTTAAGGTTAAGAAGGAGGGATAGATGAGTCATTGTATAGTCTTTTAAAAACAAAAATATGGGAAGTTATGTGTGTGGTCGTTTATTTAGGAGAAGAGGCAAAGGAATGGCTTGTTTAAGAAGACAAGACCTAAA
>JANIJH010000224.1:31126834-31148028 GCA_024520975.1 Erythroxylum areolatum
CAATTATCTCTGTTCTGTCCATCGTAACCAAACATCTCCCTGTCTTCAATTCTTGTTCTGTCCTGTCCTGTCTTGTTCCGTCTCGTCCTGTCTTGGCATGCTGAAGACGGTAACCAAACAGACTGTTATCTTAGTTATGACTACTTTTTTTTTCTCATTCTTCCTTTTTATAATCCAATTGTCTTAATGAAGCGTGATTATTACCATTTTTTTCATAGGTATATTATCCAATGTTTTAAATTTTGAACCGAAAATTAAATCAGTAAAATAAGAAATTTTAAAAGTTCAACAATTGTTAGACCGTTATAAAACTAGTTAAAGATTAAATAAAATTGAAAATTTTGAAATATGATTGAAAAAGATTATCCATACTTATCGATTAATTGAAAAAATATTAAATAAAAATTAATTGTTTTACTTTAGTTTATAAAAATTAATTAGTTTATAAAAGCTAACAGATTACTTAATAAATTGATTGATTTTTAATAATAAAGATTATTAAAATAAACTAAACTGAAAAGTTAAAAATTAAATAAAAAATTTGTCTAATTTAAGTTTTTATTATTAAAATAATCAAACCGATTTAATTTTTTAATCATTGATATTACCATTATCATTATTCACGTATCTGTTTACATTAGCATACATACTATGTTTGTTTTCTTTTCTTGGAGATCAGTGTAGAAACAGAAGAAAAGATTTTCTTTTTTTAAAAAATTCCGATTGTGTTTGAATGTACGATGAATAAATAGTGAATATGTTCGTCCATCTAAGAGTTGAAAGAAGGCGAAATTATAAAACATTTACTTAAATGTTAACGGCGTCTTCAGTGTGGACCAGAGGCGCGTGCTTGGTCCTCCTTTTAATGTAGACCCTACGTATAGCGTACAAGTTGTTGCAGTTTTGTCCTCTCCGTTAAATGCAATTAAAGCATCTATTGTAATCTAAGTAATAAGATCCGGACCCACCTATAATATAATGACTCCAAATACTTGCCTTGAAAAGATAATCTCACCAAACTTATTATTATATAATAATGCCTAAATACCAAGTTTGCATTGATAATAGTCACCTTGCAGATTCAGAGACAATTAAAACAACGAAACAATTACAACCAAAAAATTATACAAATTATGGTGGAATAAGAAGAATGCATAATAACTACTTAGCTCTATTATGAATGATGAAGACAATATAAGTTTCTCTCTCTAGCCACTTGTATAATTAAGCAGGTAGGTGCATAGAGCTTAGAAGCGTATTAAATATAAGTTTAATGATGATAATGTTTGGTCCCTCATCTGTCCTTGTTTACTTAATCAAGCCATTAACTTTACTTAACAAGTTCACGCTTCATTACCTTTACTCTTTATCAAGTATTGCGAACTGTGATTCTTAGTTTTTTGTTGCCCAATTCACCTCCATTCGTATCCTACTAATATATATATATAAATATATATAAATTAATATAACTACATATTTCAATCGCCCGAAAAATACCACATCAATATAAAGATACTGCTTGTATTTTAATATTATAATTAAGTCATACAAAAATACTCCTATGAAGTTTGTGGTAGATTATTAGATACATCAGACGCATCACGGGACACTTTGATTTGCACGGTGCTCTCGATGTCTATAGTCTTCACATACATGTATATATTTATATGTATATAGTCTTCACATCCTATATACATATAAATATACATATGTATATTATATATGAAATGTAATGGGGATTACATTGCGCTGTTATTTTAGGTAATTGTCATTAGAATATGAAATGGAATGATAATAAATGTGCCACCTTATAATAATACTAAATGCAACCAAACAAAAGAATCGATAGCGTAATACGATACAAATGACTACATTAAACTCCAACTAGATTCACCAAGAAATTTGTTAAGAGTTCTACGTGGACCCCTCCATTTCTTTTCTTTTATGGGAACTCTTTTGCTTAAATTATATTTATAGGTGTAAGATTAAGCGTGTGACATGAATTTTTATGTATTCTACGTGTGAGATTATAATTTTTTCGAAAAGTAAATGTGAATTTTAATATTGTAACTAAAAGGCTAACAAAATACTTATTAGAAATTAAAAAATATTGAGGACTGGTCCTTCACAATAAATAATATTACAATGCATAAGATAGAATAATTAAACTTTATTAAAAATTTAATTGTTTTAAATTTATTATTCATCCCTTAATTAACTTCATTAAATTCAATAATTTATGAAGAAAACATATCTTACCATTTTATTTATAATTATAAGTAATATGTGAATTTTAAATATATAATACTTTATCATATAAATTTTTAAATATGTTATTTTTAATATTTTAGAATGTAATAATATTTGTAAATATAGAAAGTGTGCATTGATCCATCACAAAGATAAATTCTTTATCTTAGTTTTTCCTTCATATAGTTTTCAGATGGAATAAAGCTGAATCTCAAATAAGTAGAGAGAGAAAGAAGAATTGTTAAAATTCAAATGATACATCTTAATTTTTTTCTTTTATTTCATGCTCTATCAATGTGAGAATTAAAATAAATATTTTAGTTAATAATTATCTCCTTTAAGTTTTTTTTTATTCGAGGAAACTACGAAGGCGGGCCAAGCGGGCACACCTTTTCAAGGGTTTAACTGGCGTACCACTCCACAGGCGAGCCAAGCGGGCACACCTCATCATCAAGGGCCCAACTGGTGCTCCAGTTTCAGTTAAAACCCCGACTGTCTCAAGCTCTTACAAGAGAAGATAGCATGAAATCGAACCTGGGACCTAACCGAAGCCAAGCCCCGCTCTCAACCATCTAGCCATGCCCCTCGAGGGCTATCTCCTTTAAGTGATCAATATGATTTAAAAACTTAAATAATTAAATTATAAATTATAGGTCACTTAATAAAATTATCTAACAATTTACCATTTAGCACATACAACATAATCATCGTTCAATAATATAACATAATATGCATATAATAAAAAACTTTACTCCTTTTCTTTAGTCACAACATTAATCAAAGAAGAATTAGAGAGGATCATAAGTGTTGTATGTTTTTTTAATGTTATATACTACCTTCTTTGTATCATAAAACTAGTTCAAGTCTTTATATGATTTATAATGAGTTATGTCTTAACAGTCGAATAACAATATCTAAAACACAAATCCTGTTAAATTTCATATAATCATTCATGAGTATATACTAAGAATAAATTACAAGACATTTAAATATATAAATAATATATAAATTAGTTCGGAGTGTCAAAGACATAAAATGCATCAATAATAAAATTTTGTTCAGTCATGATACCCATTAATGCCTTTTTATGACATATTAATTAAATATCTTTGATGTTAATATTTTTATTAATTTATCTGCGATCATAAGATTGATGCCAATGTGTTCGATTGATACTCTTTGTTTATGAAATTCTTTAATGAAAAAGTATTTTATCGCTATATATTTAACACCCTTTGAATACTTGTTGTGTTTTTAAAAGAAGATTGTTGTAGCATTATCATAATAAATTTTCAATAGTTTGGCAATACTATTGATAATTGCAATTCTTGAAATATTAAAATACTTGTGCATATCTAGTGCAGCTCTAAGCATATAGTAAACCCCGAATAATATATGCATAAAGAATCTTTTTCATTTCTAGAAGTTCCAATTCATTCTCTGAGCATTATTTAAGACAATTTTATCTTTTTAAAATTTTATTGATATATACTTTTTGATACAATCTCAAATATTCCTTGTAAGTTATTATAAAATATTTTAGTTTGGATGCCTAACCCATATCTTTTATTTTAACTTTTTTTAGAGAAATATCTTGGTATCATGTAATAAAATAAGATTATTAATAGAAAACAAGATATCATTAACATATAGGACTAGAAATTTAAATTTGCTCCCACTAATCTTTAGATATATACATCAATCAATGATATTTTCTTTAAATCTATAAGAAATAAGGGTATCATTACATTTGAGTTACCATCATTAGGAGGCTTGTAAATCCATATGTTGACTTCTTAATTTTAAACACCACATTTTTTTTCTTTCCTTCAATTAGAAAGCCTTTGGTTAGGCCATATAGATTTCTTCCTTTAAATTCTCATTTAGAAAGACAATTTTCACATTCATTTGATAAAGTTCTAAATCACAATATGTTATTATCTTTATAATAATTCCAAATGAATCCTTTTTTGGAACAAGAGACAAGGTCTCATTATAATCAAAGCCATTTCTTGGAGTGTAACTTTTGGTGATAAATCTAAATCTATACCATTCAATATTGCCATTAGAGTCACATTTTATTATAAAGACCCTAATGGAAATTAATTACCAACTCAAGCTATATGAAATTCTATATGGAGAAGGCATAAAGAGGGATTTGGAAAACTTGTAAAAAGTTCAAATAAGATGCTAAAAGAAATTAGAGATTTATTGAAGGATATTGGAGATCCATAGAGAAGGAGTACAGACAAGAAGGTCAAAGAAGCTCTTAATGGTCTAAAGGTAGGCTTTTATAGAAGGAGTGAAGCTTTGCTACCTTAAAGGACTAAATTCAAGCCTACAATGTTGATCCAAGTAAAAAAGAAAACTTTAAAAAGGAGGTTAAAGAACATAACTAGAGCTAGACATATAAGTAAATAGACATTAGTGTTTCTTTGGGTTGTAGATTGAAAACATGGAAACAAACTAGCATCGAAGTTTTGCTTATAACAGATAACATATTCACCCTTATTTCATGCACTAGGAGTTTTAGAACTAATTAGAGCCAATGTGTCCTAAGATAGGTACCGAACACAAATTTTAAGAGTTAGAGTTTTATTATTTGGAGTTCTTATTTCCTTTTATAACTTTTATGCCTATAAGAGGCTTTCTTGTGATTATAATTGATTGATCGTTATTATTGCTGAACAAAAAATGTTGGAGAGAATACCTTTAAACCTTTTTAAAGTAACTTTTGTTTTAGGTTCCCTAAAAAATTAGGATCTGATCTAGCTTGCTACTGATGATCAAACTTTAGGAGCTTATCATGTATAAACTCTTCTTGTTTGGCATATAACGATTCATATCTTTCTTATTGTATTTTAATTTTTGTATTTATGGATTAACCTATTACATTAAAGTGGTCTTTAATCCTATTGTATTGAATCCCATTACCTATATTAGTAAGGGTGCTATTAGAATTCGATATCAAAGTATAGTTTTCTAATTAAGTTTATTCTTTATATCAATTGTTTATATTTCCAATAATTTATATGTCTTCTTTCTGTATAAACTTTTTTATTTTTGTCATTCTTAAGATTCATTGAGAAAAATTGTTCTTAGGTGTTTTGTTCTTTGGTTCTAAGTTTTTCACATTAATAAAAAATCGATAAAAGTAAATTAAAGTAAAAATATTATTATTAATATTTTGTGGTTTGTAAATAAAATATCCAAAAAGGTGTCACTTAAAGTTACACAAAGGTGGTGGGTATTTTTTATACCCATTATAAATCAAGATTTCGATTCCTCTCTAACAAGGTTAGGGTATTCATAATGCTAAATATATTCTTCTTACTAGTTAAAATGCTTCTTTTATTATCAATTCAAATTTATCATACTTTTTTTCCTTTTGGATCTAATTGGTTTTCCTTAAACTTAATTTCCTACTTTTGAGGTTTCATTCGCTTACCTTTAGTTTCATTTCTTTGCTTGCTTGTTGCCCAAATTTGTTTCTTTGGGAGTATTTGACAAAGGAAAGATTTAAACTATCTTTCTTGATGTAGATTACCTAGTTTGTAATAAAATTTTAATCAAGAGTTTACGTTATAAGTTGAGTTAAACCTTAAAACACTATGAAGTACTTTTGCTATTAACTTTTTGTATAAGTACAACAGGTTCAAACCCAAAGCAGAAACTTATCTAAAGAAATGAAATAAGAAAGAAAGACTGAGAGTAGATTAGGAATCTTTCATGAACTTTATCTAAGAACAATTTGAGCAACTTATTCGATAATCTAATGAAATTAAGGATAAGTTAGAAAAATATGAAGCTATTATACCTAGCCCAGAATATAATCCACTTACAATTACTAAGAAGGATGAATCTAAGGTGAATAATGAGATAGAGGGTGGTGCCAATTATTTGGGAGAGCTTATCCTAAAGGATGGCAGAGGAGGAAGAAGATGAAGAATAAAGAGACAAGGAAGGGTTAGATTTATTATGGGCTATAAAAGAGGGTCTAAAGAGAGGATAGGTAACAACTTAGGTAGTATCAAAATAAATATACTACTGAAGATAAATCTAAATTCCTACTTGGAATATGGCAAGTATGTGAAACTAGTTTTTGATGATTATAACTTCTTAAAAGAGAAAAGGTTAAATTGGTTGCTGCAAAGTTTAATGAGTACAATGTAAATTAGTGGCATCAAAAAATTCTTACCAGGAAGAGGAATTAAGAACCATCTATTAGAACATGGAAGAGATTAGGGTGGAGATGAGGGAATGTTTTGTGTGAAGTTCCTACTATAGGATCTATATTTAAGGCTATAAATGTTAACTTAAGGTTACAAGAGTATGGAAGAGTACTATAATGAGATGGATGTTATCATAGTTAGGGAGAACATACAGGAAGATCGAGAAGCGATAATCAATTAATTTATTTATGGTCTAAACCCATAAATTATCAATGTCATAAAGCTACACCATTACATAGAGTTAAAGGATATGGTGGATATAGCCACGAAGAAGAATGATAACTTAAAAGGAGGCTTATTAATCATCTTGGTGTTTCTAATGCAAATTCTTTACAATGAAGAAATTCATGAAGTAAGAGGACATGGCTCTAAAGCGTAAATATAAGGCTACTATACTAAAATTTACACGAACCAAATGGGAAGAAAGTTAAGGTTGATTCCTTATTATCAACTAGGAATCAAGTTATCAAGTTCTTAGAGAGAGGTATATAACTTCATAATATCCAAATAGGTGAGTGATGTTAATAAAGGAGATGGAAAGTATGTATTCATAAGTGAAGAGGAGGTGGAATGTGATATACCTAATTTGGCAGATACTAATGACCATGAGTGTATTGTGAGACTTGTGGATGAAAGGATGGTGGTTATTAGGACAGTGTTGAGAATGCATATATGAGAAGACATTATGAATTAGTAGTGGGATAATCTTTTCCATACTAGTTATTCCATCAAAATTGAATATGTAGTATGATCACAGATGGAGGAAGTTGTACAAATATAGCTAGTGTGGAGCTAATAGAGAACTTGGTACTAGAAATTACAAAACACCCTAAAACCTATAATCTACAATGGTTGAATGAGAAGCAAGGTTAAGGTAACAAAATAAGTGTTGATTTATTTCTCAATTGAGAGAGTCAAGGATAAAATATTGTATGATATGATTCTTATATAAGTGGAATGCAATCTTTTATGGCGTCTTTGAAATTTTGATAGGAAAGTTATGTATGATGGGAATAAAATAGATATTCTTTGACGAAGAATGACAAACCAATCACCTTTGCTTCATTATCGCCAAAGTGAGTTCTAAAAAAGTATATATAAAGGCAAATCATTTTAATAAGAGGAAAAATAATGAAAATTAAATATCAAATCAAGCTACACGAGCTTCTATATGACAGTGATATAAAGAGGGATTTAAATACCTTACAAAAGTCTAAGTAAATTGTCAAAATAAGTTAAAGATTCATTAAAGGATATTGGAGAACCATTGATGAGGAGTGGGCCTAAGAAGGCCATAGAAGCTTTTAATCGTCTAAAAGTGGGACTTTATATAAGGAGTTATTACCTTAAGGAATTAAAGTCAAACTTATGATGTTCATCGAAATAAAGGAGCAAACTTTTGGAAGAAGATTATGGAATATAAGTAGTGTTGAACGTAAAACTAAATTGACGCTGGTCTTTTGCTAGGTTACAGATTGAAGAATAGAAGTAAGTCAATATTAATGATTAACTTGTAACTAATTTCATACTCATCTTATTTCATTTATTGGGAGTTCTATAATAAAATCAACACCAGTTTGTCCTAAGACAAACATCAAACATATGTTTTAATTAGTTCCAGTCTTTCATTTTAAGTTAATATTCACTTTTAAATTCTAGTTTTAGAGTATTTATACATATAAAAGCTCTCTTATGGTTATAGTTGATATATCATTATTATTTTTAATTTAAAAACATTATCAAGAATTTATTCAAAACTTTTTAGGATTACTCATTTTAAAGGTTATCTAAAGCTGAGGATTTTATCTCACTTACTAGTAGTGATCAAACCTTAGGATATTATTACTCTCAACCCTTTCTTTTTTAGAATATGACGACACGTATCTTTCTTATTGTATGATTTGTATTTGTTAATCAAGTTGTTGTGTTTGAACAATCCTTTTTCCTTCCATATTTTATCTAATTTCAGTAGTTCATTTATACCTAATTCTCTTATAATCTTCTAGTGATTCAATAGGATCCCATACTTCATTGCCATCCGTAGATTTCAATTTTTCTTTCATGATGTCTAACCACTTTTAAGAATTTTCACTTTCATTGCCTTATGAAAACAAAATTAGATCTTTATCAATTCTTAAATCACCATCTACCTCTTGTAAATAAAACACAAAATCATTAGAAATAGTTGACCTCTATTATCTTTAATATTTTTGTAGTGCTACTTTATGTTGTTAATATATAATAATTTTATTTACGGTCACTTTCTGATTTAGAGTTTGGTCATATATTTATTTTTTAAATAAGTTAAAAAATTTTGGCAACTTTAGAAATAAACAGTTAAGAAGAAGTTATAGGTAAGGGAACTTATAACCTAACCTTTTGAATTTTCACTTTATGTGACTTTGAACTCCTACTAGTTTTGTCATTTTTTATAAATTTAATATTTTTAATTTCAACGATTATTGTACTATTGTTAGGAAAAAAAATTATACCCTTTATACTTTTCAAAACAATGAAAAAAAAATCCACTAGTTGTTCTTGAATCTAATTTCTTTTTACACGAATTATAAATTCTTACTTCTGTCAAATAATCCTAAACATATAAGTGCTTTAAACTAGGTTTTCTTTCTATCTACAATTCAAAAGGTATCTTAGGAACTCATTCCTAGGTACCCTATTTGATAAATATAAGGCAAATTTTCAAAGAATACATCTACAATGATAAAGGTAAAGAATAATGACTCATTATACTCTGAACCATATTTATTAAGGTATAAATTAAGCCTCCCAGCAACATTTTCTGTTATGGCACTCCAAAAATTATTTATTGAGCACATAAGCAACATTTTTAAAGAAATTTATCAAATGGACTAGGACATTGTCTAATTTCATTATCTCTCCCATAATTTTCACTACCCCTATCGGATCTAATAATTTTTACCTTTTATTTAATTACCATTCTATCTTGTTGAGAAATACCTTTAATTAATCTACTTTAAATTTACTAGATCCAATATGGTCTAACATATTATCAATGTTCCCCTAACTTTAGAAAACTATCAATAACCTCTTTGTAGTTTTGGTTTTATAACACTTATCTCCTTTATCATTAACTTCCATTAAAGAACTTAGCTATGTACACCAAAATGATGTTGTGTAGTGTCACATAATGAAAACAATGCTATTTGGAGTTTATAGGTAAGGTTTTGAATGGAATTTGATAATAGGGAGACATTTGTTATAAAACTAAAACTATAGAGGGTTATTGATAGTTCCTATAAAAGAAGAGATACATTGATCATATATCAACCCATAAGGAGTCTAGTGAATTTAACTCTAAGAATTTTCATGCAATAAAAGATTTACCATAGCATGAAAAATCATCCATAAGTTGATAAGAATTTCTCTCAACTACATGATAGAACTTCAAAAAGGCGTACATATATTGATGTCTATAATTCAAGAAGTTATGTGCATCTTATTGCTCCTTTCTGAACTGTGTGTTTTGTATATTTTTATTTAATATAATCCACACAAATGTTAAGATCAGTAGAATCTAAATTTAGAAGGTTTTAATAATTTACTATTATGATTATTCTTTCTTTAGATAAGTAACCCAAATGTTTATGTCATAAGTAAACCAAAGTTTCATTTATAAAACCTTGTTTAGTACCAACAATATGATGCAAGGACAATAAGGCTTCATTAAAAAGAAAAGTAAGCTTTAATTTGTGTAAAACCATCACAAAGAACATTAGAATTAAAAAGGCAATTAAGTTTGAATAAACTAAAACATCCATCACCAAATTTTAAAAATATCTAATAGTATCAAGTTTTAATAAATAAATTAAATTTCTAGAAATGGTAGGAACATAAAGAGTTTGAAAAATATATAAATAATGCCCGATATCTAAAATCAAACAATAGATACTTATAGCTTCAACTTGGGCTTTGACTCAGTTTTCTATAAAGACAAACTTTTTATTTGAATTTATAGTTTAAATTATAAAAAATCTCTATATGGTATTAGTAACACATGTGGCACATTTATAATCAATCCAACATGTATTATAATGAACTTTTCTATATTTGAATGGAAACATATTAAAGCATTAAACTTACCTTTCCTTCGAAACCTCAACTTACGTTTCATCCAATTTTTATGATTGTGTTCATTTTTCTTATAGAAATGACATCTTTTATTAATCAATTCCTTCTTATAGATAGATGCTAATGAAACATTAACCTTATATGGTACATGCTTTCCCTTTCTTGTGTCCTTTCTAGACTTTTTGCTAGATCCTTAATAACCACAAGATTAATCAAGTGAACTCCTTATTTCTTAAACGTTGCATAATCTTGAATAAGTATACTTGATAATTCATTGACGTTCAGTTTATCCTTTACAGTATTATAACGAATGGATTATATTTAAAAGGAAAGGAATTAATAATAACAAGACATGGAAACTTTCACTCAATTTCATTCTCATAGATCTTAGTCTTGTTATTGTATTTGTGATTTCAATTATATGCTCACACATATTTCCAAGAACCATCAAACTTTGTAGTGGTCAACGTACCCATTAAGTCTTAGTTAGTGACTTATCAGTAGAATCAGCTAAGGAATATCTTTAACAAGCTTCAAACATTTCTTAGGTTTTTTTAGTTTTAGTAATTGTAGCCTTACTGTTGCTGGGCATATTCATTTGTACAAACATTAAGCTTAGTCTACTTAATCTTTTATAAAGTTCATGGACAGACTTTTCTTCAATGTTGCTATTATCAGTAAGAGTAGCATGCTTATTGGTTTAGATTGCTAAGTCAAGATGTAGGATTCCGAGGTTAAACTTATTCACACCATTGAGTAAAGTTAAGCCCATGAAACTTTACCATATATGAAACTTGCAACTAAATAACAACATAATTATATGATACACCGTATATTAAATGCTCATACATTAATTCTTTAAATCATTATTTAAACACATAAATATAATCAAATAGCAATCATATTTAATAATACATGTATATTGTGGTTCTACTTTGGTTGAAACAATATAATAAACAAAAAGAATGTAAATTGATGATTAGTATTATTTTACATAATTGATAATTTCATATACTTTAATTAGACATGCTTGTTATCTTTAGATATACTAAACATTTTTAACTAAGTATACTAATTAATCACGATCATGTTCACCAACATAAAATTAATTAATCGAACTTTATGTGATTCTTAAAGTACTTTATTATCAATAAACTTTATTATTAGGAATGATAATTGTTAGCCCATAGGCCTAAATTTAATTGTTTTCAATGGACTAGTCTATGGGCCAAGCCTAGTTCCAGACAAACTCGAGATTTAATTATTCTAAACAAAATTATATCATTTTACTTATAAAAGTTGGGCTTCGAGTAAGTTTGGAACTGGGTAGCCTATGCCTGAACTCAATTAAAAAAAATTCTGTATTTTTAATTTTAAAAAAATTGGTGGGAGTTGACCCATTACCATCCCTATTTATTATACTCATTGAATATATCATTGTCATTTCAATCATAAATATCACATTATTATCGGTAAATAATTTTATTAATTTTAATATTTATGAAAATTTTCTAATTTGATGGCTAACAAATTATTTAATATATAAATATCAAAATAAATAAATTATACAATTAGCATTCAATATATTATGCATTACTTGATTTTTAATCTAAAATACTTGCATAATAAGAAAACAAAATTTATTTATTCAATTTGCAAAAGAATATATTTTGTGGCTTAAAAAATACATATTAATATGTTAGTCCCAATATTATTATGACTTATTTTCTTTAGGTCCTTGAACATGTCAATGTTGCAAGTTTCTTGGCTATAAATAGTTTCCTTGAGATATGGATGCAATAATTAGTCTTCTAATTTTTCATGTTTTTTTCTTTTATTATTATCACTAGATAATGTCTAGTTGGAATATAGTTAATAAAATAACTAAAAATCAAGCGTGTTTCATAGATACTTTATTGATATTCGTGCCTTTAGTAATTTATTATATGATTGAATTTGCACAATCGCTAACAAATCAAACGATAGTCTGTATTAATTTTGAAATCATCGTATTTTTGTTTTATAATGTATATTTTATCATAGATAATTCCTTTTAAAATTATGTAAAATATAAGAAAATGGACCCCAATGCAACTCTCAACCGGTAGTCTAGCTTTTCCATAATCAAGATAATAAGTTACCATATATATTCTTTAATTAATTCTTTAAATCAAAGCTGTGAGAGTAAACTTTAGATATGTTATACCTTATCATGTAAACTTTTAAATATGTAATAATATGTTGATAGCATACCTTAGTCCATGATAAATTCTTTTGAAATTCTAGTCAATAAACCGCTGATCAAAGTGAATTTGATTTGTCTCTTAATTCTCTCCTTTCATACAGTTTTAAAATAGAATAAAAGTGAATCATAAATGTTCGTTAAAACTCAAAACAATACATTTTAATTAATTTTGGTTCCTTTAATGTAATTATTTATCTAAGAATTATCTTCTTTAAGTGACCAATAAAATTTAAACACTTAAATAATTTAAATACAAAGAATGACCCACTTATTGAAATTAACTAGGATATTATTACTATATAATGCAATCAACCATATATAATCGTAATATATAATAGGATATTATCACTGTATAATGCAATCCAACCATATATAATATTACGATTAAAATTTTAATGGTGGTCTGTAATTTAAAACATTATATTTCTTACAATAAAAAATTTTAGAGAATGCTATGTGCATTTTAACCGAGATAAAGAGTCTTTTGAAGAAAACACAATCTCGGTGGAAGAAAACCCAAAATTTAACCACTTGCAATAACAAAACCATGCATTTCCATGGAATTGACTATCCAGAGATTTAAAAAAGCAGAAGAGAAACGAAAATCTTGCCCTGTACCCAGCAACTAGTCACACACAGAAAATGAAAGTCAATATGTCAAAAGTCCTTACGCCCAACGCCTCTCGGTCTCGGCTCTCTAATGCCTTCTTCTTTCTTTTATATTTTCCTTTTATTGTGTTTGGTTGAGTACTAAACTCAACTGTTAGTAAGCTTAAGTATTGGCTTAAACTAATACTTAAACGAAAATACTCCCAACTAATTAAGCTCCTATTGCGGCTAGCTACCCCTCTCTCTCTCACATGCCACCTTTTATTATTTTTTTCCTCCCCTCCATTTCCAGGCCTATCTATGTATCTATAAAAACCCACCTTCTCTATCTTCATGTATTAATCTATCTCTTTTTCTCTTCTAGACCGATCGAAAAGTCTCTCTATCTCAGACCCTTTTCTCTTACAATCAATCAGTCTCTCCATTAAAGGCAAAAAACTGATCAATCCCATGATGGATGTTAAGGGCAGGAACAGCAAGAACAGCTCTTCCTCATCAACCACCACACAAACTTGTGATTATCAAGATGAGATCATGGCTGTTGGTGACCTTAGGAGGGGTCCATGGACTGTTGAAGAGGACTTAAAACTCATCAATTACATTGCCACTCATGGTGAGGGTCGCTGGAACTCTCTTGCCCGTAGTGCAGGTGCGACGTTAACAAATCTTCTCATTCCTTTTCTTCTCTTGAATTTCTTGCATATCCTAGTATATCGCTGAGAGACAAACAACTTGGATTGGCATGTCTTCTCCTAACCTCAATTTGTCTGTTTGGTGGATTTTTTCCCCCTCTTTTCTGTACGAATGAATACGACACCTGAGCTTGAGATACCTCGTAGACAGAACTGCACAGTTTCAATTTCGTATCGTATTTTTCTTCTACCTTTGTTCTTGTCGAGCAGTTCTGAAGGGGACGTTTTGGAAGTCTTATCTAGTTCATGGAACTGCAGATATGTAAGGATTTGTGGTACTTGAAGTAACATGGTTTTTTTTTTTTTTTTTTGTTTCAAAGAAAACTTAAAAAGCTCACAAACTCAATCATTAAGTATATTACTTGCAAAAGCTAGTTATCAGGGGGAGTGTTTTCCTTTTCTGGACGTCTAGTTAATTAACTTTACCAATACTTGGTCTATTGAATGAAACGTACAGGTCTGAAACGAACTGGAAAGAGCTGCAGATTAAGATGGCTTAACTATCTACGACCAGATGTCCGACGTGGGAACATAACCCTCCAAGAACAACTCATGATTCTTGAACTTCATTCCAGATGGGGCAACAGGTACTTAGTAGACTCTGCACCTTTAAATCTTAACTTGTACGTACTAATATTCCCACAGGAACCAACAGCTAGCTTTACAATATCTTTACGTCTTTTGGTTATTGTTAGTCAATCCTAAAACTAGCTAGCTAGCATCAAATTATGCCTATATGCTGATCACGGCAAATTCTACTGCAGGTGGTCCAAAATTGCTCAGCACTTACCTGGAAGAACAGACAATGAAATCAAAAACTACTGGAGAACCCGTGTCCAAAAGCATGCAAAACAGCTCAAGTGTGACGTGAATAGCAAACAGTTCAAGGACACCATGAGATACCTATGGATGCCAAGATTGATTGAAAGAATTCAGGCTGCAAATGCCGCCACCAACGCAGTCACTAGCACCAACGTCAGCACGGCGCCCAACAGCAGCTTCACGGCCAATCACCATCTCATCAACAATATTGACATGGGCAGCGAACATTTGGTCATGGCTCAAGCTGGAATAACTGGCAATGACTATGGAGTTGCACATGTGACCAATAGTTATACGCCTGAGAATTCAAGCACATCAGACTCGTTCGGGACTCAAGTTTCTCCTGTTTCCGACTTGACTAACGAATACTACATCCCGGTTAATCACAACCCTAATCCAGATAATTACTTCCAAGCTGGCCATATTGGTTTGTCCGAATCCATCACTAGCCCATCAGGCTATTTCAATCAAGGATTAGATTTTCATTCTATGGAGCAGAACAATCCCTGGTTGCACAGCGGGGACACATCCGACAATTTGTGGAACGTTGAGGACATATGGCTCTTACAGCAGCAGTTCTGTAACAACAACAACATGTGAAGAAAATTATAGGAAAATAATGGAGTCAGATTGGAATTTGATTGTAGCCAAGAACAGTTTAGTAGAGGGGAAAAGATTATATAAAAACTTTTATACAGAATAACAATCATGCTGAAATACATAATTGAATGTAGTGGTAACGAAGGTTTAGTTAATTACTTGTGGAGTATTTACTTAATTCGATAAGGTTCTTTTGTTATAGATTACTCTTCTTTGTTCCGTTTTTAGCTAATTTTTTATGGGGGTGAATTTGTAAGTTGAGGTTCTCTTAATCTCATTCTTTGGTATAAAACTCTATAGCTTGCTTTATTTGTTTTGTTTTATAATAATTACAATTGATGGTACTTTAGAAGCATATGGCTTTTGTAGATTGTTTTATAATACGTTAACAAGAATATGAGCATAATTGGTTCCACCACCTTTACTTGATATGTCCTTATTTTAGAAATAAACACAAGCGTTACATTATTAGTTTAATCATAGAAGGCTTTGTCCATGGGGGCTGAACCAAAATCAGAAGTCCCATAAGTTTCTAGATTACAAGGAAAAAAAAAAGAGTAAAACAAGATAAAGGTGGACTTAACAATAACTTGGAGACGTGGCACAACCGGATTCACGTAAAAGGTGGGATTTAATTAAGTGGTCCATTAACAAGCAAGTATAATTAATACATATTTAGTGATGATGAAAGGGGCAGTAGGCCCCCCGCAGTACAAATTCCAATTTCGATCCAACTCTTGTCTTTGATTTGGGTCGTACGGGCAAAGTGCATGCCTAGAACCCACTAAACCAGACATAATCCTTATTGCAACCAATTAATTAATTATACAAAATTCATAAGTTGATTCTCACTTCCTTTTGTTAAACGCATGGCACATGTACAAGGAATTTCACTTGATACTTCATTTTTAATTTCTGAAATTTTGCCACACTAATTTGGACTGTTTATATGGAATTAATTATGTAACTATAACTTTTGTGGCGTTTATGATTATCATTACCGAAAAATAATTAATTTATATTAATCATAATTGATAATCCCTATTTTCCCTCTTTTTTTTTTGTGCTTCTTAAAACTAAATTCTATAAAGTTTTTACTTTTAATACATTTTCTTCTTCTCACAAATTAATCTACAAGGCTTGGAGTAACTACACGCTAACCTTCGGTTGATCAAAAGGGATGGCCTATTTCAACCCCTATTCCCACTTAACCGAAGAAACAAGAAAAGTAGCATTGGGTTGGAGTTTGAGATAGATTTGTTGCTATTGTTATTTTCGCTATTATTATTAACAGAAAGTGGAGAGAAATGTACGGCGGCGAGGAATCTTTATAGGCCGCGTGCCTGCGCGAGAAACTAGCGACATGGTCCCCAACTCAACCAAGTGTTAAGCGGCTGCCACGTGGCTCAACCGTCTTTGATTTATTATTATACAAAAAGGAGTCCTTGGATTACCTCTGGTTGGCCTTCCTGGACCGATGCACTGAATCAATAGCCGCAACCCTTGAAACCGCCCCCAGCCCCCAAAGACAAAATCAGTACAAGAGGATGGAAGACACTTTTTTTTTTAATGCGTTTGATTATTTGAAATTTTAATATTTCAATTATTATTAAAACAAATTTATAAAAGTAATATGTAATCTAATCGGCATATTTAAAATGATAAAACAATATTAATAGAAAGAGTGCGTGCTTGTTGAATAAAAAGAGTATGTTTTTTCATGAGATATTTATAAGAATAAATTAAAAAATTTTGTGTTTAATTATAATAAAAATGTACTAAGTTTTAATGAGTTATACACTCGCACGTTACCTCAAGATTACATCTGGATTCCACAATTATTTAAACTACTTTTATTTCTTTCACGCACATAAATAATATCCAAAGTGAAAATATTGGCAGCAGTAGAGTAGTGGGACCTCGTGTGGATGGGTCAACATGTGGGGCTTTCGACTTATCCCATGTAGTCATTTCCAATTCCATACTCGTAACTTCAATGGTCAACTCTACTTGTTTCTTCTAGATCCATGGTACGACTCTGAGCTCATTTGGCAATTCCTTTTTCTTATTGTTAAAGAAAATAAGTAAACAAATTTAAGAATGCAATGTCGATACTAATTACGTGCTTCCATCGTTAATTTCTATGCCCGTAAGCATTAAAAAGTGGAAGGAAGTTTTTATGGTACACAATAAACCTCTTATTTACTACTATAAATTATCATATTACATTAAATTGCGCTTTTGATGATAAAAGAAAAAGAAAAAATTTATGTTTTGCTTTTTGTTGTTGGAGAGGGTGTAAATCATCAAAGCTCGGTTGATGATGTTGGAAGTTGTAAATTTTTGTTCCTGGAGAGGGTGTAATCATCAAAGCTCTGTTGATGTGTTGGAGTTGTCAGTCTCTTGGCCTCCTACAATGAATTTGTACTTGAACGTCGCTCTTCCAAGTCCATCATTATGTATTTATCCTCTCCTTTCTTGGTTGAGGTGTCTTATGTGGCAATGAGGTGTCGTGGGATTAATCTCATGTTGCATGTTCAAATGGGACGTTCTTTGTCGTAAAGGTTTACTTTGCAATGCAAGTGGATAGAAGAAAGTCAAGATTAATCAATCTAACACCATATTCTGCTCCCAGATTAGCTATCTTTTCATAACCCAATTACTACATTTTCTCTTCTTTTCCTCAATTACAGAGAGTAATTGAGAACCACATGTTCTTGTAGACGATCACATGGTAAGTTACATGCCTAATTAAATGAAGGGACTCCTTAAACAGGAAACTAATACACACATGAATTCCCACAAGCATCCTTATAATTAACACACACATTAATGTATATCCAAATGAAATGTATTGCATTGACACATGGATAAGCTATCTAGTACATTTTTAACTTTTTATTCTTATTTAGCAATAGCACTTCGTACACTGACTAATCTCTTGCGTGACGCTTTTGCAATGAAAGCGAGCTATCAAGCGAACAACTTAAAAAGCTCTCAATAGAGGGGGGAAGAAAAGCTCTCACAGCCCACTCTTCAGGTGGCTAGCAAAAGTTAATGGTGATCCTTTTCAATTTTAGGTCATGTAAAACACATAGAGGATGTTTCCAACCCGTAACAAATAAAGTAAACGCTCTGTTGGCCTTCCACTATAAGCAAGAACATATGTTGTTTCTGTTCATGCTTATCCTTCTCTATAAAAATTTGATTAGGGACTTTATCTGTGTCTAAAATCTCATATACACCAAACATTCACAAGTGTATATTCTTTGAACTATTTTTTACAATCTTTTCATTTTTTAAACTGACAATTCGGAGACAAGCGAAAGAGTTGGCCCAAGGGATTGAGAGGTTTGGGGGACTTCTAGAATTTATGCCACTGCCACCAACAAATAAAAGAATTTATTTATATTCAACAATAACAGTATAACAAAATAAAATCGAAAATCATGAACATGCTAACTATGTTGTAATGGACAGATCAGAACACATCTTATGAGCTTTAGTTCTACCTTCTAAGCTAATTTGAATTTCTTTCTATGAGATGCGGGGCATAATTCAATGAATGAGAAGGCGTCGCCAAGATAATTGAGTGGTAATGGATCAATGGGAAGAAAGAAAGAAAGGTTCGCGGCTGATCTGAAACCATATATGTACATGTATATGTGCAAACGCACGCAAGTCAATTAAGAACCGAACCTCAAATAGACTAGGTCATTGTTAAATCCGGGCTAACCTTAATGAGGTGCATGCCGCTTGACCACATAATTTACGTGGACGATGCTTCACGAGTTTGTATATCACGTAAGCAAGTCGTTTTGTTGTTTGATTGTGGGTATACGGAAGCTGTACTATCTTCCTAATTAGGATCCATGATCTGACTAAGGAATAATCCAAGATTTTTGCGTCATGCATTGTATATGGATATGGTGATTTTGTGATATCTTTGATTCCTAATACTCTTTTTCGGCAAATAAGTTAGAAGCAATTGGTGTATTCTACGAGAAGTTCTTGTTCGGGTGCATAAATTGAGTAGTTGAATCCGTTAAAAATGTTGAGAGGTATTGATCCATTTCATCGTTAGGCAGTGAAAGGAATGGTTAACAATCGTTAATTAAAACAAATACCAATTCCAATATCTTGATTTTGCAAGGCATATATATATATATATATATACACACACATTACTAAATAATGTTTGAATAAAAGTTAACAAAAATTTCTTGAATGATATTGCAATATATTCTGCAAACAACAATATATTAAACTACTTCAATAAGTTTGCACGTAAAATACATCATAACGTAAAATACATCATCTGATACTCATTCAGCAATATCCATAACTCTTTATCACAATCCATAGCAAGAAATGATATATTTTATTAAAGACAATATTATGTAGCAAGAAACCAGTCTTCAATTTTTTATTTAACCAATCAGGCTATCTTTAGTCAGAGGGCACACAGGGTATACATTACCAAGGTACATAATGTATATATCATTGAATCGAGAAAGGTTATTCTTAGTTACAGATAATCCTATTATTATCATCAGTCCGTCTCTCCAGAGGAGAAAAAATTCCTCATATGGTTTGACCATCAAACAAAGAATGAAATTTGAAATAGGAACAACAGGAATAGAAGGAACAACTGGCTGAGGATGTTTGAAGATTGACCCTAGATGAAACAAATGTTCAAGTACTGGTCATACAGAAAGACAAGCATGCTTTATACTTATCTCTTTACAAGAATCCTGTGTATTTTAAAATTTTAAACTATAAATATTGTTTGAGGTCGATGTTAAACAGGGAAAATTGAGGAGTGTAAATTTGTGAAAGACACCTTGATCATACATAATAATTACAAAAACGAGTTCTAATTACATATGTAAGCATATAGAAACTTTAAATAAATTAATTCATTATCTATACAATTAGCTATTGTGCAACAAATGCACTGCAATGACTTATGTATATACTGAGCAAGATACTGTTGGATATGGGTCTCTTACATAGAGCACTACAAGAAATCAGTGGATTACCGATGAAAATTACCGTCGGTAAAGAACAGATTTCTGTCGGTGAAATTAATCACCGACGGAATTTGGTGGCCAAAAAATCGGTCGGTGAACTTACCGTAGCTAAAACTACCGACCGAAATATTCCGTCGCAATTTTACGACGGAACGTTTGTTGTCGGTATTTAATTAACGACGGAATGAGCAAGTAATATTCCGTCGGAAAAATTTTGCTACGGTCATATTGTCCGTCGGTGTGGCGAAGGTATCTTCAACCACTTTTTCTGACGGTTTAATTTACCGTCGGTAAATACCTTAGTTTATTTCCGACGGAAAATTTTCCGTCGGTAATAACTAATACTAATTTTTTTATTTAGTTGTTTTTTATTTAGTTGTTTTGTTGTTATAATAATGTTATATTATATATATACTTTATTTATTTGTGTTGCGTTATATTAGTTGTTCATAATATATTAATTTGTATATATAGTTTGAATAATGAGAAAATTAATAAATAATAAAACATGAAGAATTTAATTCAATAATTAAAAAAGAAGAAAGAACAAATCTCTTATGTTTTTTAATTGAAAACAAATGACAATGTTATGCTAATGTCG
>JANIJH010000224.1:31161388-31172956 GCA_024520975.1 Erythroxylum areolatum
TGAGCTTGTTGGAGCGTGACCTTGTAATTGGACCCATTGGCATCCTCAAGTCTCCATTGCCTTGGTGAGTTGTATCACTTAGAGATAGAGCAAATGTTTGGTATCATTCTCTCAACCAAGATAATATCATAACTAAGGATCAGCTAGTTCGTTCCTTTTTAGATAATAATTTTGCCCTTACTAAGACCACGAAGATCATCAAGGAGATTACCAACTTCTAACAATGTGACAGGGAATCGATTTATGAAGCATGGGAAAGATACAAAGATTTGCAACGAAAATGCCTATACCATAACTTACCCAACAAATTCTTATTGCAAACTTCTATAATAGAGTAACCCCATATACGAGAGGCATAATTGACGTAGCGTCAAGAGGATCACTAATGAGAAAGATAGTAGATGAAGCAGAAGAGTTGATAGAGAAGAGGGCAAGTAATAACTACATATGAACGAACGAGCAGAGTAAACAATCCACAACCTTTCAAGAATAAAAAGGAATTATAGTTGTTGATCAAATAACGAAGATGCAAGCAAAAATTGACAACTTAACTTAACAGCTCAATGATATGGAGGCTTCTTCCTCAGCTTTGGTAAAAGTTGTACAACTAAAGTGTTAAATATGTGAACGAATAGACTATAATACGATGGACTGTTTCTTGATGAAGGAAATCTATCTAGAGCAAATGAATTATATGGGAGCTTAATATGGACGAGGAGGGGGAAACAATCCCTACTCTAACAATTATAACCATAGGTGGAAGAATCATCCTAATTTCTAGTGGATGAATAATGCTGAAGGACAATTCAGATCTCAAGTATAACTAAAAGAATCATCCTAATTTCTAATGGATGAATAATGCTAAAGGACAATTCAGATCTCAAGTATAACTAAGCTTCCATCAAGATAAACCAAGCTCAATGGAATCCAAGTTGGATAAGATTTTAGATAAAATTGGAGGCATAAAGGTTGCATATAGGAGGCTTGAAAGCAAATTCAAGTAAGTCACTAAGAACCATGCCTCTTTAATACATAATTTGGAGGCCCAAATAGGTCAACTACTGGAGGTAATTTCTACTTAGAATATAGGAACCCTTCCAAGTAATACCGAGTCTATCCCAAAAGAACGGATCATGGCCATTACGCAAATCTAGGAAAAGAAACTCCCACATGCGAAAGAACATGGAGATAAATGAGAAGGACAAATAATTATGGAATTCCTTCCAAGTGGGCTTATAATCAAGTCAATTGAGGAAACTAAACTTGAATTTCTATACCCTATTCTAGTTTAGCGGAAGTCAATTTCACGTAGGGTGATGAGAAATTCTAAAGAGTTTAAATTAAAAAAGGTTGAAGACATAACATAACATCTACAAATGAAGCACACATTAAAGGAATCAAATAAGAAGAAGGTTAAGGAGCACATAGTGGAAGAAAACCCTAACATAGCAAAAAGAAAGAGGACCTAAGGGATTTTTACATTCCTTACAATATCAATAGAGTTAACATAGATAGGACTTTTGTAGATTTGGGAGTGAGTATCAATATGATGCCCTATACCTTTAGTCAAAAGTTAGGGTTAGGAGAGTTAGAACCCACAAAGATGCTAGTAAAGACCACGAATAGAGCAGTTCATTGACCGAAGGTTATTATTAAGGATGTCTAAGTACAAATTGATAAATTTGCTTTCCCCACAAACTCGTATATATTGGATATTGGAGAAGATATGGAAAATCTTATGGCCTTTGGATGACTGTTATTGGCTACTGCCTGCTCCATAATTAACGTTGATGGGGTGAACTAAGTTTGAGGTTGGCGAGCATCAAATAATCTTCAAAGTTTCAAAGAAAGACAATAATTCTCCTTTGCCTCCAGCTAATATCAAGGAAACTAAAAATCGAGGACAATGGGAAGATATTGAGGATCCTAGGAATGCATTTGGAAAGAAACGATCAAGAAGAAGAAGGCAAAGGAAGGACAATTATAGGGAGAGTGGAATCCAAGGTATGGGAGCTCATGTCTAAATTGTAAGATCGATGACTACGTTACAATTGCAAGATTCATTCAAACCACCTTAAGCACATGAAGAGTGTCGAGCTACCGATGTCAAAAGAACCATTACATGGGAGGCAACCCATGGACTATTAATTTGATGTTATTTCCTTTGATTTTTTTAGATAGTTGAATTCTATAGTTAGGTTATTTTGTTTCCAAATAAAATTGGGAAGGAATAGGACTTTGATGTGAATTTGATGATCAAGGAAGTAAGCAAAAGAGAGGTACAAGTGCCATAAAGAGTTAAGAAGTGATTTCGGAAAAGTAGAGAAACACAACAGAAGAGAAAAATTAAAAATTGGTGGAAATTTTGTTTTAATTTTTACCATTTTATGCTTCATTCACTCGTATATTAATTTCTTACTTCACTTTTTCACTCACTTCCGTTTTAACTTTATCCCTCTAAGTTTAGAACCTCCAAACACTCCCACTCCTTTCTACCTAAATTCCTAACTTCTAATCTCTTTCAACATCTACCTAGTTGCAAGCCAACATGTTGCGTATTAAGTAGTCAGCAAAGTGTGATCAATCATCGGGATGAACCCAGGTTGCATGACAAGGGCGAAGGAATAGGGCAACAAACTTCGGGACCTTTCTTGATCTACACAGAGGAGGAAGGTATTCATTTCCAATCCCTCAATGCTAAACAAATTGTATTCCTGAAATATTTTAATTTTGATACACTTAATGAACTAGAACTGCAGGATAAGGTAGAGAACTTAGTAGAAAGAATTCAGTGTGCGAAGTTCATCTACTTCCAATATCCTGTCTCCTAGGAGCTCACTCTAGAATTCTTCACTTCCCTATATTACGAACCTAGTAACCCTAAATAAATGTGGTTTAGGTCACAGGGACAAAACTATAAGTTGAAAAATCAAAGTCATATGGGATATTTATGGGTTCTCTGAGTCTTCCATTATCAATCAGCACGATGACTTTTGTGCTTCTCACTATTAAAATGAGGTCAATGGGTTAGAGCAATTTGACACTAAAAATGCCCACAACAATGTCATAAGAACCCACGAGCACTTATTGTTGCATAAATTCTTATTTCAATCAGTTTTTGATAAATCAGAAACCAACAAGTGCTCAATAAAGGAACTTTTCCTGTTATGATGCATGGATCACAACATCCCAATATGCTCCTCTACATATGTACTGAACACTATTGTTGCAACTCTACGTAAGAGAAGCAATAATTTAAGTATGGGGTACTTGGTTTTTACCATTGCTAAATATTATGGTATGGACTATAGTGGTTTAACCGTCCACCTCCCACATCTTCTAAATGATATCATCTATGGCGTGCTGAAATATTTAAGTCCCATAACATGGAACTTTGGGATATCAACCAAAAAATTCGTGTGAAAATCAGGACTAATCAAGTGAGTTCAAGCACAGTGCCACCTCAACAAGCAAAAGAGGACTCAACTATTGAAGAGTCTGAAGAGGAAGAAGAAACATAGGAACTAGGTCAGAAGAAAGTGCTTGATATAATCTCCACAAACACTAAGGTAATTAAAAATACACTTGCGGAGAACTCTAGAAAAATGAGGGAGATGGCCCGAGCAC
The DNA here is from genome assembly GCA_024520975.1 of Erythroxylum areolatum. Taxonomy (NCBI): domain Eukaryota; kingdom Viridiplantae; phylum Streptophyta; class Magnoliopsida; order Malpighiales; family Erythroxylaceae; genus Erythroxylum; species Erythroxylum areolatum. The sequence goes on from JANIJH010000224.1 coordinate 31,165,016, forward strand.
AATGATGTCAGAGTTGGGATATATGTTATATCCATAGTTACTTTGAGGTTCAAGGCGTCCAACTGCCTACTCCAACACCATCCCTGCCTCCATCACCATGATGCTTTGTTTCTAACCCTTTTCAATTAAATTCAATCTTCATTTTATTATTTGTTTGATTTTACTTTATTTTATGTCTTTTCTTTGCATATGTGTGTGTTTGTTCCCTTATCACATTAAGGACAATGTGTTGTTCAAATGTGGGGAGGGTTATGTGTTTTTCTTTAAATGTGAATTTTGCATATTATATAATAGTTTGTTAGGTTGCATTTTGTGAATCGCGTGAATATATCATTGCCTTAGATGGATTGGAATTGGATTAATTTTGAACATAGTCTATTAGGCTGTGAAGAATTATTAGCTTGCAAAATTAGTGAATTGGGTTCTTTGGTTAAATATGTAGCTTAATTAAGATTTGGTGTTAATTTATCACCCCCTAAGTTGTCACTTTCATTCATAATTTGAGGTCTTTCGACTTAAATAGCTTTGCTAGTATTTTTTAATGGAAACGAGTAGCTAAAGTAAAAACGTAGGCAATAAAATAATTTTTTATGTTTGTTAATTTTAAATAAATAACTATTTCGTTGGCCTTCGGGTTATGAATAGAGCTAGTAGTCAGTTGAGAACGTGATGTAGCTAAGTAACCGGATCGACACGCATCACAAATATGTGCCTTCATGTCAAAAGGATATAATTATGTTCTAACCAAGCAACTTAATAAAAACATGACTTAGTTGAGTAACCAAATCGACATTCATCACCAATGTTTGCCTCTGCGTAAAAAGACTAAGTCTATTTTCATAAAAATTAATTAAAAAATATTTTCTAATAAAAACTACCAAACTTGTAATAGCTTGACTTTTCGTAAAAACATACTTAGGAGTAGTTATAGAGTTTGAATGACCAAAGAAATATTAATATGTGTGTGCGCAATTGAAAAGGGTAAAAAATTGAACACTTGGGTTTGGATTAATATATGCATTTAATTCAAAGCCGCTAGACATAGATTTTGCATGGTAATGATTTGAATGACTTCAATAATTGTGTTTTAAGTTAAATTTATTTCATAAAGTTGAAGCCATTGTCTTATTACTGCATTATGTTTTATGTGATTTTTATTTTTGTTTGCTTGAGGACAAGCAAACATTTAAGGGTGGGGATGTTGATAAGTGTGAATTGCATCGTATTTTAAGGTTTAGTTTGATATGTATTTAATTGTTAATTCAGTCGATTAGTATGTGTTTAGGTTAGAATTGTATTAGTTTGTTAATTATTGATGTTTTAAGTGTTTTATGGGTTAGTACAAGTTTTTGAGCTTAATTATTATGTTTTTGAGGTACTTTGATGTATTTGTTAGTGTTTTAAGGTCAACACCAAAGAACGGAGATGTTTTGGAGGCATTCGGGCTGAAACAAAGGCCTCCATTGTGGCATAATGGCCAAGATCAAGACAAAAGCATTGGAGTTAGCACTCACAATCATGATAGAAGGCTCAAATGTGGCCCACGATCATTGACTACAGGGCCATGGTCAGGGCCTATGTCCGACAGATGCATAGATACTAAAAAACATCAAGTTTCAAGGGATTTTTCGGACCTTTTAGACCTGAAAAAAATCCTAGGGCTACTCAAAACACAAAAGATATTTAAAGAATAAGACAAGGAGGTAGAAGGAGCTTTTGCATCAACCACTTTTAGAGAAATCCTAGAGAGAATTATCGAGAGATAGAGATAGAGATAGAGAAAAAGAAGAAGGAAGAGAGAAGAGGAGAAGAAGCCGACTTGACGTACTTCCTAGATCTGGAGTTTCTAGACATCGTTGCCTCCCGTCATCCATTCAATTCATATTTCCTACTATTTTTAGTTTTATTATTGTATAGAATTGGAATAACAGTTGATGATAGGATTTTTGAATGTTGATGATGTTTTAAACTCACTTTCGGTGTTTTATCTTTGATTTAATGAAATTTGATTGTTTATGTGTTATTTGGATTTTTTGTGATTTAATTCTTGATGTGAATGATTATATAATAAATTGAGAGGGTGAATTGAACGAAAAATAATTAAATTAGGCTAACGAGAGTTAGGTGATTTAATAGAACAAGAATTAAATCAAATCGGTAAAATTGTGCAAAGAGAGATCTTGCATAGGTTTCTGATAGTTTATTGGACAACTTCATATCTAATTAGGTTTTGGATAGGTTGTTAATTGAGAAATTATGACTTTCATAATCTAATTAGGGTTTATGATTTATGGTTAATGGTTATAACTCGAGAGAGAGTGATCAACTGTAGGATTATCTATAACCAATAATCCAATAATTCATTATCAATTGGGTTAGCATTAAAGATAGGTCGAATTCACTTTCTCTCGATTGGTAACTCCTTTAGGTTGATTCTTAAGTTTCTGGTGCAACTATTAAAATTATTAATATTTTGTGATTGATTTTTTAATTGATTTGTTTAATTGAATTGAATTCTCATTTTAGTTTCTTTACATTTTGAATTTTTGTGAATTGTTCTAACCTTAGATTTTAATATTAGATTATCCCTCCTTGTGGGATTGAAACCTTAGGTACTATGTAAATGAACCATGCATTTACAAATTTTTTAGGTTAATTTTTAAAACTTACACACATCACAACAACCTGATCGCAATGCCCTAGCTACATTTCAAAGGTTTATGATGTCTATCTTTGCGGACATGATTGAAGATATTATGGAAATCTTCATGGATGATTTCTTTATCTTTGGAGACTCTTTTGAGAATTGTATAACCAATATGAACAAGGTACTCCAAAGATGTGAAGAATTACATTTAGTGATAAATTGGAAGAAGTTCCATTTGATTGTGCAAGAGGGGATAGTGCTCAGGCACAAAATTTCGCATCAAGGCTTTGAAGCGGACAAAATGAAGACGAAGGTTATAGAAAGTTTTTTTGCCTCCAATCAATGTGAAGGGTGTGCGGGCATTCCTAGGTCATGCTGGTTCTATCATTGCTTTATTAAGGATTTTTTGCCGATTGCGTGACCCTTAATAAATTTGTCAATCAAGGATGTGCCTTTCCTTTTTTATAATAATTGTTCATCCACATTTAATCAATTAAAGGAGGCACTAACATCTACCCTAATTTTAGCACCACCTAATTGGACACTCCCATTTGAGATCATGTGCGATACAAGTGAACAAGCTATAGGTTGCGTGATGGGTCAAAGAGAGGATAAAAAGTTGCACACAATTTACTACGCAAGCAAAACATTTATAGGACCTTAACTAAACTACATCACAACAGAAAAATAATTACTTGTTGTGGTGTATAGATGTGATAAGTTTTTTTCATACCTTTTGGGTTCTAAAGTGATCGTATTTACTTATCATGCTACGCTTAAATATTTGTTTGCGAGAAGGATGAAAAGCTGAGACTTATTTGATGGGTGTTACTCTTACAGGAGTTTGATATAGAAATAAGAGATAACAAGGGAGCAAGAGAATGTGGTCACAGACCGTTAATCGCATTTGGAAGGAGGGGAATGTGAGATAAGTGATGATATCAACAAAAACTCCTTGATGAAACCCAGATGCTTCTCATTAGTATAGCGACACCATGGTTCGTAGATATCACAAACTTTGTCGTTAGTGGTAAGATCTCTTCTGACCTATCATATCAATAAAGGGTACGATTCTTGCATGAGTGCACCTAATATTTATGGGCTGAGTCAATCCTATATAAATTTGTGTTGAGGGGCTACGATGTGTGCTAGAGGATGAGATTTTGGATATTTTAACACAATGTCACGAAGCACTGTATGCTGGACATTATGGCAAACAAGACAACAACTTGAGTATTCAAGTGTGGATTCTATTGGCAACATTTGTTTAGGACACTCAAGCTTCTGTGGCATAATATGATCGTTGTTAGAGAGTAGGTAACATCTCCAAAAGAGATGAGATACCTTTATCCAACATGTTGGAAGAAGAAGTCTTCGATGTCTTGGGCATCAACTTCATGAGTCCTTTTCCATCCTCTATAGGAAACATATACATTTTAGTGGAAGTGGATTATGTGTCTCGCTGGGCCAAAGCTGTGGCATCTCTAACTAATGATGGGAAAGTTATACAGAAATTCATTAAGTGGATATTTAACTGATTTGGAATTCCACGAACAGTAATAAGCAATAGGGGAACTCATTTTTATAAGAGATCTTTTTGATACCCTCCTAAAAAGATACAAAGTCCACCATCAAGTTGATATTCCTTATCGTCAGTAAACAAATGGAAAATTAGAAGTCGTAAATTGGGAACTTAAACGAATTCTAGAAAAGATAATGAATAGTTCTAGGAAGGAATTGGCATTAAAGCTAGATGATGCCTTATGGGCTTGTCGAACTGCTTTTAAAACACACATCAGAACGACGCCCTTCTGACTCATATATTTTAAGGCTTGTCATTTGCTTGTGGAACTAGAATATTAAGCATATTAGGCAATGAAGGTTTTAAATTTTGATTGGAAGCAAGCAGGTGAGAAGCGAATTTTGCAACTAAATGAACTTGAAGTGTTTCGTTGTAATGGGTATGAAAATGTCAAATTGTATAAGGAGAAGCTGAAGAGATGGTACGACTCTCATCTTAACCAGAAGGAATTTAAAATGGGATATGCAATTTGGCTATACAATTCAATGTTGAGATTGTTCCTAGGAAAACTTAAATTTCAGTGGAGTGGACCATTTATGGTCACCCAAGCATTCACCAATGGAGCTCTCGAATTGAAAAATGCAAACAAAGCAACTTTTAAGGTGCATGGGCATCGCTGTAAACTGTATCCCGGAGGCATGATCTCAAAGGAAAAGGAAGTAATTTCTTTCCTTTTGAAGAACTAAAATACTTCTTAAGTTGAAAGGTCAAGCTAATGACTATAACCTAGCACATTTCATAGTTATATTGAAATTTTTGTACAGTTAGATATTTTAAAATCCTAAAAATAAGTTTTTATGAAGAGGAATGGTTTTGATTGCTAACTCTTTGTTTCCTTTTAAAGTAATTTTAAGATAGGGTAGCAATCTTGGGCATCAAGCGTAATTGATTTCAGACACCATTACCATCACCACCTCAATCGCCATGATAGGTTCTTATGCTCTAACCCTTATCTTTTCATTTATATCTTTATTTTGTTCTTATGATGTCATATTATTTTATTTTAATTCCCGCCTTGTATGTTATTTGTTCTTCCCATTTGAGGACAATGTGTTGTCAAAGTGTGGGGAAGGATATGTGCATGTATTTTTTAGTGTAAATTTTGCACATTATATGTTAGTTTTGTTTAGGTTTACATGATGTGACTTATTTGAATGTGTTAATGGTTAGGACTTAACGAAATTGAATTAGCTTTGAACATAATCTTTTAAGTTGCTATGATTTATTAGCTTGTGACATTAGTTTCCTAGGTTGCTATGGTTAAATATGCATGTTAATTAGGATATGATGTTAGTTCATTCGCCCTAGGAATTTGACGCATGCATTTATAATGTTAGGTCAATCGAATAAGTAGCATCATTAGTATCTTTTTATGAGAATGATTAGATAAAGAAATGAGGTAGGTAAGAAAATATAAAATTAAAAAGGTGTGTGTTTTTGTTTAAGAAATAACTATTCCGCTGGCACTTTTTGAGACAAATCTGGTTATAAATAGACCTAGTAGCTAGTTGAGAATATGATATAGCTAAGTAATCGAGGGACATTCATCACAAATGTTTTCCTCCGTTCCAAATAGGTATAATGACATTCTAAACAAGCCGCTTAATAAAAACATGACCTAGTTGAGTAATGTATTTATCACAAATGTTTGCTTTTGCATCAAAAGACTAGGTTCATGTTAATGAAAATTAACAAAAATAGTGCGTTGTTTAATAAATCCTAACAATCTTTGTGAATAGCATGACTTCTCATGAAAAGTTACTTGAAGATAGTTACAATTTTGATTGACTAACTAATTATCAATGAATTTGACATTAAGTCTTGATTAGTATGTATATTTAGTCCTAAGTACTTAAACATAGATTTCATAAGTTAATAAGTTAGAGCAACTTAAAGGATTGTGTTTGTGGTTAAATTAGTTTGGTGACGTTCAATGCCATTGTACCATTATTGCATATGTGTGTGTGGTTGTCTAGTGTGTTTGAATTTGTTTGTTTTGTTTTTTCTTGAGGATAAGAAAAAGTTCAAATGTGGGGATGTTGATAGTTGTAGGTTGCATAATGTTTTATTAGGCATTTTAGTATGTTATTAATTAATTGATTCATGCACATTTAGGTTTAGAATTGTGTTAGTTGGTTAGATATTTGTGTTTTGAGCAGTGTTATGAATATCGTACTAGATTTGGCCGGATTGGATTCTAGTATAGTACTATACTAGTACTGATTAATATCGGGTATCATTTAGGAAAATTTTTTAAATTTATGAAATAGTCCCTAAATTTTTTTAAAATTACAAAACAGTGCATTGTCATATTGTATAGATGAATTGTATATTTTTAACCTTATCTCCAAAAATTATAATAATAAATAATAATCAAAATTTAATTTAATTTATAAAATTAAATTAATAATTATTAATAAATATAATTAAATTTAAAAATATATTTTTAAAACATATAAATTTCAAATAAAATTTGATATAATAATTAAAAATATATACAATAAATATTATTTTATAAGTAATAATTTTTAAATTATTTATCTTAAAAATAAAATATTTTTATTAGTACTTTGTTAATAAGTATTATATAAAATAATAAAAATAATTTATTTTTAAGTTTTATTTAATACATAATTATTATTAGTAATAAAAAATTTATTATTATTTTAAAAAATTCACAATAATTATAAAAATTGAAGTAAATAAAATAACTAAATAAAAAAATTTGAGAAAAAAAGAGGGGAAGGAGAGGTAGGAGTGAGGGAGGAAGATTTTAAAATTTTTTGAAAATTTTGCAAAATGTTCCCCTATTTTTTAAAATTTCTAGTATTGGCCGGTATTTTGAATACTGATCGGTACCATCCGAGACGGGCCGATATTGACCAGCATTTAAACCTGATACGATTAATCCTATGTTTCGCACCGATTTTGGTCTAGTACAATACATACTAGCTAGTACGAAACGTTATTCACAATCTTGATTTTGAGTGTTATGTGGGTTAGAGCATGCTATTGAACTTTAATTTTATGTGTTTGAGGTGCTTTGATGTGTTTGTTAATATTTTAGATCAAATATAAAGAACTTAGAAGATTTAGAGGAAGTTCGGTGGAGGACCCAGGGCCACGATCATAATAGTGACTCTTCCAGACCACGATCATGGCCCCAAATGTGGACTGACCTCCTGAACTTAAATTTTTGCTGGTGATTTCAAACTTTTAGGCCCAGGTAAAACCTAGTTTTTACCCTAATTAGAAAAGACTACAAAAGCTAAGAGAAATAACCTAGGAAGAGAACCTCCATTTTGCTACATTAAGAAAGATCCAAGGAAGGAGAAGAAGAGGAAAGAGGAAGAGGGAAGAAGAAGGGTTGTTGTTGCTGCTATCTTCCCTGTCCATATCGACCACTTCCAAGTGACATTTTTATTTCATCTTTTTTATTCTTTCTTTCGAATGTTTGATAGGGATTAGATAGTGATGGTTTTATGTTTGATGATGAGGTTCTAAATTCCTTTAGGGATTTGTTCTTAAATCAATGTTAATATGATTTCTTTTGATGTTAATATATTGGGTATTGTGATTATATATTGTGTTTTCATGCTTAGATAACAAATTGTGTTGGATCCCGCTTCCGGAATCCAACCTTGCCTTGCAAAACATCATTAAACATAAGATCATGATCACATCTTAAGCGTGGTTCCTTGAAAATCTCATC
>JANIJH010000224.1:31180098-31197272 GCA_024520975.1 Erythroxylum areolatum
GGGGTCCAACACAAACGATACTCATTCACCCATTTTAACCATAAGGCATTGTTTTCCTTGATAAATCGTTATAGTCTTTTAGGTACCAGAACATTTTGCATGGTTTGGAAGGATACCAGGTCAATACCAACCTACATCGTAGTTAGGCATAAGTCATCCCATTTGACTTCAGGACCTTTGTAACTTTCTTATTTAACCTTCTAAATGGAAGTAAGTGGTACTATACTGAGTGTGCATGTTCCTCAAAATAGAGGTAATAAGTTATAGTCTACTTTTCTTTGAAAGGAATTTATTCTGCCTAACATCAATTTTCCTTGTAAACATCTCCAAGAGAGGTGCGCAATCATCAAATTTAGGTTTCTTACAGATGATAAGCACCCCCAAGTATTTGAAGGGTAATTGTTGATAACTTATACTTAAGATGAAGCTTAACTCTTAGGATTTAGGCAGTTCCCTTAAAAGATAATTTCTAATCTTAAGTTGATTTGTTTTCAAACCTAAAATTACAAATAATTCCATAAAGGTGTTCCTCAAAAGCTTAATAGAGGAGATCTTTTCTCCACAAAACATGATAAGGTCATTTATAAAGGCAAGCTCAATAATCCTCATCTCTTTACATTTAGTGTCGAATACAAAGGTAAGATTATTTAAAATATTAAGGTTTGTCATCGTAGATAACACTTCAATTGTTAATGTAAATACATTGGGGAAAACTAGTTCCCCTATCTAATTCTTTTATACCCTTTCAATATTCTCATGGCCTTGCCATTGACAATCATACTAAAAAAGTAGTGGAAGCAAGTATATAGATCCATTATATAAAGATTTCAGGGAAACCATAAGCATTAAGGAATTTAAGGATGAAACTCTAATTTAGAGAGTCAAAGGCTTTATATAAATCTATTTTCATAACACAAATTCTTATATCCCTATTAAAAGCATACTCTTTAAGTAACTCTTACACTAGTAAAATATTTTCTGAAGTAGATCTACCTAGGTTGAAAACCCCTAGAGTTTGATGAATTATATCACCTTTAGTGCCCTTGATTCTTTTGGCAAGAATCAAGGATATCACTTTGTAAATTATATTACAACATAACATAGGGAGCTTAACAAAACTTTCTTATGCCTAACCCTTAAAGGACCCAATCCAACTAGCTTGAATCTTATGGAAAAAAAGTGAGTAGTGAGTCTATCTGGCCCAAGGGACTTGCTAGGGTTTAGATTGAAGAGTAATTCCTTAATTTCCTTAGTAGTGATTGATCTAATTAACTGCCTTCTTGATTCAAGGCTGATAGTTTTCTGCATAAAGTGATCTATTTTAACTACCCTTAGACCACTTTCATGACTTTGCCTTAAAAGTTTTTGATAAAATTTGGTAAGTATTCCTTTAAAACTCTCCCAATTAGTGCAGATCCTCACATTTTCATCAATCAAATATTTGACATTATTAATATTCCTACTAGTTAGAATAGAACTATAAAAAAAATCCTACTATTATAGTCTTTAGTCTTAAGCTAATTAACACTAACTTTTACCTTGGTAAGGAATTATGGTTAAGGAGTGAAGTATTGAATTCCTTAAGTTTTAGAGCTTGCATTTTCTTTAGTTGTAAGCTATCAGGGTCTAGATATCTTTGCTCTTATATTGACCTTAAATTATCTAATTTGACTTTTAACCTCTCAGTAGTGTGGAGAATTATTCTCTTGAGAAACTCCTTAACCTTTTCTTTAACTAGCTTCAGCTTTTTGTGAGCTAAAAAGCTATACAACCCTATAGTCCTAAAAATATTCAAAAATCCCTCCTTTTTAGTAAGGAGGTTAAATAACTTGAAAGGAGCCAAAGGGGCTTTAAGGCTAGGACTAATACATTAAGTTTCTAAATCTTAATAGTTAAGATAACCATGTTTGTTGACAAGAACTCTATCAAGCTTTTTCCTGATAAAAAGCTCCACTTATTATTATCTATTAGACCATAAAAAGTGGTATCCACTATATTTCAAGTCCAGAACCTCTAGTCTATTAATTGTCTATAATTGGTCTCTCCCTATCCCGTTGTATTTAACTCTTAAACACTACACCTTATTAACATTAAGGATATATTTGAAGTCACTCACATGTACCCATGTCCTACTTATTATCTTCTAGTTATGTAAAGATCTTCCCAAAGCCTTCACCTTTCAAAATCAAAATTATAATCATAAATAATGGATAGATAAAAGAGACTGGAGGAGCCCAGTAACTGACAAGTGAGATGGATCATTTGGTCATGTACTCCAAAACTTAGAAATATTAACCATGTTAGTCTTATAGATAAAAATGATTATACCATTATAGTGGTCTATAAGGTTTGACCCCAAAATATGTTTATGTTTTTAAAAAATCATAATATTCTAGAGCTTAGGGACTTTATTTTGGTTTCCAATAAGCCTAAGATAACTGGATTCCTTTCCATTACTACTTCTTTAATATCTTGAATCTTAAGGGAGTCACTCATTCACTAACATTGCAAAAAAGGATAAACATTAGAAAATTATTTACGCTTGCTAAAGGTTGCCCACCTTTAGCCTTGAATTTGCCTTTCCTCTTACTTGAAATCCTTTTAGAGGAAGAGTCTACCATCTTAACCATATCCATTATCATATTATTGTTGCCAAATTACTCCTATTCATCATCTTTTAGTATCATTTCTTCCTCTTTTGGATTAATTACCAAATTAGGAGAGAATTGATTTAGTAAAGAGCCTTCCCCCATGAATGGATGCAATTTCCTCTCCTTCATTTCATTATTAGTTTCCATATTTGAGCACGATGAATCCTTAATAGGATTCAAACCTTCAGGTCTATTAAAGGGGGGTTGCTTTAGCTAGTTATCTTCTTGTTAAGTTAAGTAGGTTGTCACTTCCTCCGTCTCCTTAATTCCTATAACTTCATAGTAATTACCTATAGTAAACATCATCCTAGTGGGTTTCCAAACTTTTTTTAAATTAGGCTTCCAACTATATGATAATGGTATTTCTATCTTATAAAGTTCACCATCTACATCAAGCTTCATAACAAGCAAACTTTCAAGAAAGTTCTCACTAAGCTTAACCTCCACGTAGATCCTAGCATAACATATTCCCTCCATCTTGGCAGTAGAGGAATCAAAGTAGATGGACTTACTAGTGAATTCTCTATCAAGAAAGGCATGTGAGAAGAAGGCAACCATGACAGTGGGCAAGGAAAATAAAAGAACTTTCTTACAATCTTCATTTTTAGTTATGCTAATTACTGCTTTGGTTATTTTGGGTTTAGAATATAATTGTTGGACATTTAGTGTTGTTGGCATGTTTGTTTGTGAAGTTGTGTTATTGGTAGAAGAGCTAGCTTTCTAAGGCTTCTTGGTAGGATGTTTGTGGAGGAGTGTTGTTGGTAGTGTTTGTTACACAGTTTGATCTAGGATCCTTATGAATGTGCACTACCTTATTCCTTTTGTAGGTAAGAGATTTTTGTTTAGAAAATGTCTAGTTGTGTACACAACATTTTCTTATTTTTATTAAATTTTACTGATTTACCAAAAAAATAATGAACTAAAATGAATTTCCTAATTTAAAATACTAAAGAAAATTAATAAACAAGATAAAAGAAATTGATTGATAAATAAGATCCAAATGCAAAATCTCCTTAAAAACTCTCTATTCCTCCTTAGTCTCTCTCATTTTCTCCACTCATTGTCATACCCACTGTTGCCCCTCTTAATCTCCAACCAAATTTAGTGTTTTTTTTGCTGAAATTGCGACATCGAGTAAGTTCTTTCACTGATTTCACTTGATTTATGCTTAAATTTTTTGGTATTTCACTAATTTTAGAGATTTTCACCCCTAAAATGATAGGGTTAAGATTTTTGGTGGTTTATTGTTATTTCCATTGATATTGTGCTTGATTTTGGTTTATAAGTTGAATTTTATCCTTTCCTATCTGATTTCTTAGCTTAATTCGATGAATTACAAGATAATTGAATGAAATTTGAATTAAGTTTGTGATTTTGTTCACTAAATGTTAATTTGTGATTTTTTTGCACAATTAGGATTAATTTGTTGTTTTTCTAGTTGATTGACATTGTTTTCTGGTTTAATTTAGTTTTAATTTTGAATTTTGCTTCAATAAGATACTTAATTTTGTCAATTTTGGGTAATTGTTATATTAGGTATGTTAATTTCACTTTTAGGTTTAAATTCATAATTGCCTTATTAGATTACTTTTATTTGTTAGTCTCAATATTTTTAATTTTAATTTTGATATTAATTTGGCCATTTTTTTATTTTCTATTTATTTTTCTGTTTTATTTGTTTTTTGTTTTATTATGTGTTAAATTTTACTTTTAAGTATGTGTTTTACAATTTCATAATTTTACGAGCATACGAACCAAGTGTGGGGAAAAGTCCTTATTTGTATTTTTATCTATTATTTTCTCACATTTAATTTTGTTTCAGGCATAATGACGAGACAATGAAGAGCAAAGAAGGTACCATGAAAAAGGTAGAGAGAACAAAGGTCATATAAAGACCCAAGTGGAGCTCATCAACCATAAGAGCATAAACATATGGCACATCCACTAGATTGACCCCAAATGTTACATTTCAATGTCAGAGCCCACAAGGAGCAATACCAAAGGCTCAAGGAGAAGAAGTTTGGAACCAAAAGATGTATCGATTGGGAGGTGCTGGAGCAGATTAACTTGACCTAGTAGGTTTGGGACTTCATCAATGTTAGGGCGTGGTCTCATTTCTTTGAGATCATGGAGCCCTCATACTGGGAGCTAATGCTCTAGCTGCTCTCCATATTTTTCATCCAAAAAGGTCGTTATGATTGGGACCATCCAAGCCCCATCCAATTTAAGGTGTTGGGGGAGATTACACAGAAACGTTACTTATACTTCTTAGTGATGATAGGTTTGTATGATAAAGATTTCATGGGGATTTAAGAATATGTAATCCTTTGGATAGACTTTCCATATGGGATGTCACCTCGACATGTCTGGTGTACCCTAGCAAATCTAAAGCGTTAACCCTTTGACCTTGCACTGAGATACCTCCATAGGATCCTGAGTCATATACTAAGTAGGTAGGGTGATAGCCATAGAGTCTTCAGGAACCAAGATGTCCTCCATTTATAAAGTACGAGTGAGCATACACTAATTCACCTGGGGCATGTTTTAACCCAGTTCTTCATGCGTCGAGATGAAGAAGGAAGGTATATGATGCTGCTCAGTACGATAGCACTCCAAATTTTAACATCATGAAGCATACGCATATAGTAAACAAGAGGAGAGGACCAACAAGAAATATTCAGCACCTAATTAGACTTCTAGATAAGCAGGCAACTTTAGGAGTAGATGAGGATCGCCCCAATATAGTAGAGGAGATATCGAAATAGGGTTCACCACTATCTCAGACCAGAGGAGTAGCTTAGGAGAAGGCTAGAGTAGGATTGCCTAGGGCGTCGACACCACCAAGATGCTGAGACCAGAGATAGCTCAATTACAAAAGCACATGGGAAAGATCTTAGGTGCTAAATATACAATATGAGTCTAAAAAGTAGTGATGACAAAGCAAATTGAGAGACGAGAAGCCTACAATAGATGGATGGAGGAGGTTTTAGTACAGTTGCTATGACATCTTGGTATATTCATCCCACCTTTCCCTTCTAGAGCAGTTGCATCATCTTCAGCTCCACAACAATATGAGGCTTCAAGACCCTAAGATCCTCTGACTACTAAAATATTAGACCTACCAAGAGATAGCTAATATAGAGATAGTCTGAATGCTTCATTTTGGTTTTTCTTTTCTTTCTTTATTATCATTGATGTATTTTTATTAATTTATTTTATTTTGTTTAAATATTAGTAGTGAAAATTTATTATATTTTTATTTGCATATTCTTTATTTTATTTTTTATTCTTTTATCCCATTTTGTATATATTTTGCAGGGATTGTTACATATAATATCAGATGGAATCTTCATCGAATTCAAAACATTGTAAATCTTATTCTTTAAGGAAGTTCTAAGTCATAAAGGGTTGGTTTGAAGATATCTTAGGGAGATTCATCACCTAGGTACTACTTATTTGATATTGACTAATTGTAATATTTTCTTTATCCTAGTTCATTATTGTGTTAATTTTAATTTAGTTTCTCTTGTTTAATTTTCAATTAAATTCACAACCTGATTTTTAGTTAGATAATAGAAAAAGGACTAATACTATTAATAATGTAGCACCCCACTCTTACAAGACACGTACCTAACTTCCTAAGTGATATCTGAATACGTATCCCATAAGGGTGGCATGCTAGAGTACTCATATTCACTTATAAGACATCGTAAAGAAAGACATCATAAATAAAAATCCAAAACTTTCTCATTTCATTTCATAAAAAACAAATATACAATGTAGCTTTACAAAAACATCTAAATATGTACATAATCAAGACTAATTACAGAACACACTACATACGTGAGGAATTATACAAAATTTCTACCTAGATTCTTCAGTCTCAACTGACCGGTCTTTGAGCTATTTCTTCTATCCAAAAGTATAAGAACTATTCTTCTTGTGGAGTCTCTCTATCAATAGTTTCCTTTATTGGTCTTGAAATATCAATGTTACAATGTTGGTAAGTTTTGCAAACTTAGTGAGGTAACCATCCTTGATGGTTCACTTAATTCATACAACACCTCAACATATATTCATATCTATTATGAATACAATGCACATGAGACTCACTTTTGTTTATTACCTTGTTGTGACCAAGTGCCTTTTTACTAGCTCATATCCCTTGTGGATACCGAGCTTATTTTAAATAATGTCCCATGTCCTTTAATGGATACCCGATATATTCACAACTGAGCCAGAGGCTCTTATTACATTATGAGCTTTAAGCTCTTTGTACTAGCGACTCCAGTCACAACTGCCTTTATTTTTCGTACATTCACGTAATGAAATGCATCACATTTGCATATTTCAACAGTCGTTAGATTTCAGTTTCACATTCAAAACACATTTATCATCGGACCTTGGCCTAGCATTCAACAAAAATGTTGAGTACACTTATTTCAGTCATATTCACATACAAGAAGCACTTTCAATATCTTATTCATGCATCAAATGCCTCGAGCTTTCAAAGTCTGGAATCAACGAAATCATATTCACATAATAATCTAATACAAAATTTAAAACAAACAAATAATCAAGTGAGACAATCTAGGTTACTCACAGTTTGCTCCAAAAAGCTATGGCCTCGAAGTCCCAGCAATGTCTAGATAGTGTTGCTCAATATGCTCTTCTAAATCATGCAATACATACACATTTATACACATCACAACTTTGAACGATCATAAATATTCCTTTATGCACAACTGTATATATGGAATATGTATAATGCATGCTTAATGACAATCCTAGGTACATGTTCTTAATATGCGTCTCATAACCAATTAACATGATCTTTGAATCATTCCTTAACACCTAATACGCTTTCCTAACTTTAATGGCTCAATCCAACATCAACTTAGGCTCATTCAAGATCACAATAAAGCCTAAATATCTCATGGGAAAACATTAATAAGTCAATCATCTATAAATAAACATATCTTTGGACAAAAGGCCTACCTTTTTCTGTAGAAGTTGGATTAATGTCATTCTATGACATTGTTGAACAGAATTTCGAGATCTACAACTTTTGTGAAGACCCCAAAGAGAGATTTTTCCATTTAAAGGGCCAAAATCCCAAATTTTTGTAAGTGTACTATAAATGTCCGCTCATTGGACATAAGTTCCTCCAAACAGACATGAACAGGGCTGGGAATTTTTTCAGACTTTAGAAGGTTCGTTCAACGAACGTAAAGTTCGTCCAATGGACATAGAATTCAAGAGCATTTCCAATGGTTTTTACATATATTCTAACATCACTTTCAATTCTAATATTCCCGAATTCACCTCCTTAAATGCAATATCATTTCATACCAATTCATCCACTAAATTGATTTCATTAAACTCTCAAACCTCAACTCATTTGATTCATCATTTTCACTAAAACATGTCATTCATGAAATCCTGTCATTTTTTCATAACATATCTCATTCATAAATATCAAACAATTCATATTCAACATTCATCATTTCTAGTTAATAACTTCTTCATGTATACCTCAATTTTAGTTCAATATCATCCACACACAAATCAAAATCCATGTTTGATCATAAACACCAAAATAGAACATATTCTTATAAACTTTCATCGTAATTTTTTTGCACAAGTCCATTTTTCACCTTCATTTCATCTCATTTCATGACATCATAAAACTACCTACTATTTGCAAATTGCAACTACACTCAGTAATCAACTTCAAGTCTAAGTTTGGAACTCCTAAAGACATAATTTCAATTCAATTTCATTATGAAACATGTAGCCATATTTTAATTTAATCCAAATCAAAAATCATCCCATTTGGATATCTACAGGTCAAGTTATGGTTAAAATACTGAAGGATGTCTAGTGAAAACACTACAGCTAAAATATTCTAGCCACTCTCTTCCAATTTTCTAGATTTTTATAACTTCCTACTTTTTACATCTAACACATCTTGTGTAGCGCCCCACTCTTATAAGGCATATCCCTAAACATACCAAAGGTATTCCAGAACATACTCCAGGATGGTGGCATGTTAGAATAGTCAATAATCGAACTCATTACAAATTTTTCAAAACAATGCACACATATGTGGAAAATCAATAAACAAATCCAACCCACTTTATTCGTAATCACTTTTATTGTAAGTGTTAATATACTCATTGATCAATCTCATTTACAAACATTTTCAATTTGGAAAATTATTAGAAATAGAATTATTCAATTACACATGATACAATAATTGTATAATTCACAATTTGATACAAAACTATGAAAATACATATGCAGACGCAAACTAATCCCAACCTCTATCTCTTCCTCAAATGCGGTGGCTAGACTCCCGTTTGTCTAATGGGGTAACTCCTTTGAGCCTAAAAAACAATGTTGCAATGTTTAGGTGAGTTTTGCAAACTCAATGAGTGGACCATCCTCGGTGGCTCACTCAATCACATAACACATCAGTTCATATAATCACATAATTCACATCACTTCATCAATTCATCATACTGAGTCACATACATTTCATATTCACTTAAAAACATATATCACATTTAGAAAACAATCAAACTATTTAGATCATACATATCAGATGTATATGTAGTGCTCATGAGACTCACTTTCAATTTGTTATTGTTGTGACCGAGTGCTTATAACTATCCTATATCCATTGTGGATACCGGACTCATTGATAACTGTCTCACATCTGTTGGAGATGCCAGGTTTATTATACATAGTGAGCCTTTAGCTCTTAATCACATTCTGATTTTTAAGCTCTTTTTTACTTTATGACCTTTAAGCTCTTTTTCGGTGGCTACTCTAGTCACAACAGCCTTTATATTATCATGCATTCATGTAAAACATGCATCAATCATATAAGATCAATCAATCACTTTATTTCACTTTACTATGTCATCAAACCTTGGTCCAACATTCAACATTTAAGTTGGGAATAACTTAATTCATTCACGTGAACATTCACATTTTTCTTCAGAATTTGATCCGACATTCAACAATCAAGTTAAGTATCACATAGGCAGTCCAATTCACATACAATGAGCACTTCCAATATTATTCATGCATCAAACACCTCGGGTGTTCAATGTCCAGAATCAATACAATCACATTCATATAATCATTCAATATAGAATTTAAACAAAACATTCATTTAAAGTAAAACCATCTAGGTCAACTCACAATACACTCCAGATTAGCATTAGCTTCCATAATCCTGAAACATCTAGATGCTAGCATTCTATCATGTATCATCATTATGCAAAACACATATTGCACACACATTATTAATTGCACAATCCTATGAATACTCAATCATATATATATATATGTATATATGTATGTATGTATGTATGTATGTATGTCTATGTGTGTGTGTGTGTGTTGTGTATAATGCATGCTCAATGACAATCCCAAGTATATTATCTAAATTCACATCTTATGCTCATTCTCATTTTATAATTCATATATGTCTAACTAAACTTAGGTTTACACTTCGTTTGTACATGATCAATCTAAGTTCACCATTCAATCATTACCTTTTATATGTGCGTAGCTTATTCTTAAGCTTACACCTTAAGAACACTTGGTTATTCTAATATCATAAATCAAATTCTCGTCATTTCTTTTCTAAAATGATATACTCTCATAATACCCAATTCTCATTCACATTTACATATCACACATTACTCAACTCTTTTGCATCACAACTCCTATCATATGAACATCTTCATTCCCATTATACATATGCCTTTGGTACTTTGATATCAACAATTCATTCACTAAGTTATAACCTCAATTATCACTTAATACATATCACACATTAGTCACTTAATCCAAGCATCATTCTAGTTCAATTCAAGCCCCATTCTAGCCTCAATTTAGACCAAATGGCTAGAGAATGTCCGTTAGGTAGACATCCATGTTTGCTGAGTGGACCTTTATGGGTCACTTATAGAAATGTTAAATTTTGACCCTTTAAACAGCACAATCTCTTATCGGGGCCTCCACAAAAGTTGTAGAACTCGAACTACTCTTTCAAAGAATACTTAAATGACCTCAATCCTAGTTCTACATAAATAGTTATGCGTCTTTCCCATTGCATTCTTATTTCCAGCTTTCTAACTCTTTACTTACTATATTCAACACCTTTTACTTGGTCTATCATTTCTAGCTCAATTACTCATCATTTCCCCATCATTCTTAACTCTATTTCATCTTAATATCATCCGTAAACAATTTATAGTCCATGATTGATCATAAAGACTAAAAAAAACACATACATATATATATTCATCATCAACTTTCTACACATATTCAACTTCATTTCCACTTTCATTTCACTTCTAACTATCACCTTATTTCATTTCATTTTAAGAACATAACTCCACGTCTTGGTTAACATAACTTTCACTTTCATTATACCCTTAAGTCACAACTCTTAACATCTACATAACAACTCATCACTCATGGTTTTCATACTCTCAAAATAGAACACAAACATATGTATTCATCCATCAATTCACTGCACCAGTACTCAACTTCAAGTCAAATTTTGAAAATTTTAAAGACAGAAATTAAATTTGATGTCTTCATGAAAAATGTAGCCATATGTATCTAATTTAATCCAAATGAAAAATCATCTCATTTGGATATCTAAAAAATAAGTTATGGCTAAATTACAGATGCATAATCAGTGGAAAAAGTTTCAGCTAACCTTTTTCCAACACACTTTAAACACCATTTACTCAATTAATTTGACATTATATCATTCCATAATCTATTACCCATCAAAACACCAAAGCAAGACATTAATCTACCACATTGCTCATTCACGTTTTAGCATGTACCATCCTCATTTTATGAACATTTAAACTGTAACTATCATCAAATATGCCTCATTCAACAAAGCCATGAAGATTAATATAGTATTTACTTGATTTACCCAAAGCTTCTTCAAATCGTCAAATAACCCTAGCCTCCAACGTACACGATCATCATCTTGCCAAAGTAGAATAGGTGGGCTATTTATCAAGAAGAAAAAGATAGCAAGAACCTAGTGATGAAAAGGTTCAACTTTGATGCTTAGAGAAGAGAGTTTCGTGAGAAGGAAAGGAAGATGAAGAAGATGGAGATGAGCGAGGCTAACATAATTAACAAGTGAAAGACCAAAATGTGGGTCTTTCACTTAATAAAATCATGATTTAAACAAGTGGTGTGGCAAGTGACACTTGTCACTTTCCACATGTCACTTTCTCATGATCTCTCCTTGATCTTTTATTAAACTAGGCCATTTGTCTCTAATTTTCAACCCACTTTTCTCCCAATTTTCAATGATACTAGTTAAATCCCAATATCATTTATAAAAAATTTCCATTGTAATTTGACTCTTATTTCTAGTCTATTCATCAATTGTTCTGCCATTTGAAATTTTCCCTAGTCCAAAAATACTCTTAAATTTCATAAAATTCTAATATTTCACCAAAAATTCAAATTCACTACTTATACACTCCAATTCAATTTTTAAGACACATAATCCATAATTCATATTATAATCGCATTAACGCAATTATTTATTCCTGAAAAATGTAAAATGAGTGCACGAACAATTCATCGTAATGTGTGCAATAATCAAATTCACGTGTGTGTATGCTAACATTATGTATGAGCATGAAATGCATTTTTCTAATTTCTCATTGCTATTTCTCAATTACAAAAATGTAGGGTTCTAACCCTTAGTATGAGAATGGGATGTTACATCTTGTGCATGGGTCATATTTTCTACTTTATTTCCTCTTCATTCTCACCTCAATTTACAACTCAAAACATTTACAAAATAGGTCATAAAAGACTATTAATCATAACCACAAAATGGGACATCAAACATGTCTGTTCATTCATCAATTTATTGCAGTAATCCGAACACCATTTTACCTCAAAAACACCTCTATAACAATTTATGATTCATTCATCATCATATATATGCAAAAGCAAGACATATATATATATATATATACATATACATTTCATCACTCACGACACACACATAAAAATTTCATGATCAAATCATCAATCTCAAATCACTCATCAAATTAGTTTCATTTAACACTATCCATGATAATTAAAGCATAACTTACTTGATTTAGTTTCAAATTCTTCAAACCTTTAAAGAACACTAAGAATCCCTAATTTTCCATGCATCTCATGATCATCATGGAGGTGGATTATGTTAGGATTTCTTGTGGAAAATTGAAGAGAAAACAAGATGGAAGTAGCAATTGATAGATGAAAGAAATGTGTAACATTGATGAAGATTTGGTGAATCAAAATCGTGAAAGAGTTAAAATGAAAGACATTAAGGAGAGTGTCATGTAAAATGTGAAATCGTGAGAGATGAGTGGTGAGTGGTGAGTGGTAGTGACACTTGTCATTGCCACTTGTCACCTTCCTATGGTCCCATTTGGACCCTTATTAATAACTAGTCTATTTGTCTTCAATTTCTATTCCAATTGTCTCCCAATTTTCAATGACACTTGTCAATAAATTCCAAAGTCATTTATCAAAATTTCCACTATCATTTGAAAGTTAATTCTACTACCATTTAACAATTGTCTTGTCACTTGGTATTTTTCCTAGTCCAAAATACCCAAGATTTTAGAAATTTTCCAAATTTTGCCAAAAATTCTAAATCAATACATATACTCTCCAAATCAATTTTCAACACATGAAAATCACAATTCTAAATAAAATCACATTTATAAATCAATTATACCTAGAAAAATATCAATGAATGAATGTACAGTCATTTTAATGTGCAAAAATCAATATTCACGTATGTGTGTATGCTATATTATGCATGAGTATGAAATGTACTTTCTAATTCTCAATAAGCTCTCATATACACTATTCTAGGATTCTAACCCTTAACATGGGCTAATGGGATGTTACAAATAGTCCTTGGCACATTGACTCGTACTTGCTAATATTAGATACCACTACATCATGCACTTACAGTTAAAGCTTATAAAGTTTATAATTAGCTAAAATAATTTAATTAATTATTAAGATATGTTAAGCAAGAATGTAATGAATGTTTACCTTGTAAATTAGCCAAACACCATGTTTTACCTTTTGATAATAGTAATTATATGTTATCTATTCCTTTAGATATAATCCGATATGATATTTAAGGCCCCTATTCCACTCCTACTATAGGAGGCTTAAAATATTTCATAATTTTTGTGGATGGCTTTCTTGATATACTTAGATTTAATTAATAAAAAATTATATATGACTTATAGGAGATACATGTTCAGTTTTCCCAAAAGGTCATAATTCAATTTTCTAAAACAATGAAAACAAACCTTCTCATGATTGTCCTTTTCCTTCTCACTACCCAATTTGATAATTTTACCTTTAGTTGTTTCCTTGTTTGAAAACTTAACTCTCGAGTCTGATTTCCTTTCCATAATTGGAACATTATCCAAAACTTAATAGCTAAGGTTTTCAACCTCAATGAAGGGAGCTTCTGAGGCCTTGCACATGGAGATGGAAGGGAGTACACCTTTACACTTGAACATGAATGATTTCACTAAGCTCTCTCATAGTGCCCTTGGGAAAAATATGATGAACGTTCTGCTACAATACTTATTGAGGGAAATGTTGGCAAATCCAATTCAACCTCAATGAAGGGAGCTTCTGAGGCCTTGCACATGGAGATGGAAGGGAGTACACCTTTACACTTGAACATGAATGATTTCACTAAGCTCTCTCATAGTGCCCTTGGGAAAAATATGATGAACGTTCTGCTACAATACTTATTGAGGGAAACGTTGGCAAATCCAAAGAGCCTACGCAACTTAATGGTGCATGAAAACACAAGCCAAATATTTCACAAAAAAACCTATGTTGAAACACTTTCATTATGTGATCAAGGATGGGGTACGCACTCCACGAACTAATTTGCTTAAGGTTGGAGCTAATGCATTGGTTGGCTTTTTCTAGAATAGGAGGCTGGTATCCTAGTAGTCTATGCTTGGGCTTTAGCTAGATAGGGTAGGAAAGGTCTGGAGAAAACTATGATAATGGAAGATGGTTCATTCTTATTCAAGTTCTCAGTAGAAACTTGTTTAGGTGAAATCATTGAGCTTGGTACTTGGCATATAGGGGTTCAACCAATGTTCATATAGAAATGGAAACTAGGTGTTGAATGCAACAAAAGCAAAACTGAAAATTTTCCCCTTTGGGTTAACTTCCACTATGTCCTTGAAGTTTTAGACTGTGGAAGGATTAAGCTACCTTGCTAGATCATTTAGGAAACCAATTTGTATAGATTCTCAGATAACTAATATAAGGAGGATATGCTTTGTAAAATATGTATAGAAATTAAGAGATATGCAAAGTTGTCTGACAAACTACCAGTGTTAAAACTTAGAGAAGATGGTGAGTTAAAAAAAAGTGAAATCCCTATTATTTATCTATAGTAACCAAGTATGCTTAACAGGAAATGGAAACTAACTAGAAAGGTCTTCAAAACAGGCTAGCATGAGGAATTGATTGGGTTAACCTCATAAGACATCTCTCAGGAGGTTGAAAATGTAAAGTTGACAAAATCTATACAATAGAATACAGTCCATAAACTCTATAAACTTAACTCCCTAGCTAGTTATAGGTGATTTCAGTTGTATCTTGACAAACCATAAATCACAAAGTGGAAAGGGATACAACTCAGCTGCTAGAAGGGAGTTAACTAACTTACTTCTAAAAGTTCCTATAATAGATCTTAGATTTACTAACAAATTAACACATGGTTAAATAAACAATAGTGTTCTATTCTAATTAGAAAGAATTTAGACCAAACACTATTTAATCAATGATGGTTGAGTTAATTCCCAATGTCCTCCATATGTTTTAGTGAAAATCTATTCTTTGATCACTCATTTATACACGTACACAATCTGGAAGTTACAAAGATGCAAGAAGTACCCTTTAGGTTCTTTAAATGACTTACACTACAGGAACGGTTTCTTAAATTGGTTTAGATTTACTAGAATAAAAATGTCTTGGGATATAAAGCTTTCCAGTTAATGCAGAAGCTAAGGATAATGAAGTAGGCTCTTAAGATTTTTTTCAATTCATATACTAAGTAGGTTAAGGATACTAAGATGATGCTCAGGGAAGCTCAATAAGAATGCTATAAGCACCCCTGAACTGCATAGTTATACTATAAAATAGAGTGCTCAAATTAACTAGTTAAGAGATAGGGTTTAAACTAGATTTTTTTATGTTTCATTGCTAGTTAAGAGAAACTTGAATAAAATTATAGAACTCATAGATGAAATAGGGAATCTTATATCTAATAAACCTCCTTACTTAACACAACCAGAGAATTTTTCAAAGTTTGATGGGAAAAGAAGAGATGCCTTGACCTAACTTTAATATCAACAAATTCATGGAATGTTCCTTGAGCTAAAAAGTTATAAAAAAGTTGCTTGCCTCTTTCAGCTGCCAGGATATCAAGGAATTGTTATTCAAGATGTGCCCCTCTAAATCACTACATCCAAATGGGTTCACAACTTGTTTTTTTTTTCCAACAAACCTAGGAAATCATTGGTAAAGGTTCATTGAACAGCCCTAGAATTTCTTATCAATAACAAAATGCTAAAGAGATTAACCATACTTTCATTTTCCTTATCCCTAAAAAATTGAATCCCTTTTCCTTGAGTGACTATAGACCTATATCATGTTACAATACTATATAGCTTAAGGAGCCTTTATAATTGGCAAAACATTTGGAGACAATATTTTTCTTATTCAAGATTTGTTTAAGGAATATAATTCAGGTAAAAGGATCAATAGTTGCCTTTGGAAAATTTATTTTTACAAGGCTTTTTATATAGAGAGTTGAAAATTCATTTAATATTGTATGGAAGCATTTGATTTCCCAACTCAATTCATAACAAGGATTATGATGTGTATCAGAACTTCATCTCTTAGTATCCTTGTTAATGGTGTTCCTATTGAGCCTTTTAATTATGCTAAAGGAATTAGATAAAGGGATCCTTTATCCCCTTAACTACTCACCATAGCCATAGAGGGATTATTAAGAATGCTCATCAAAATAACATGTGCCAATGGAAGATTTGTGTTCCATCACAAGTGTAAAGTCTCTAATCTCACACATTTTATGTTTGTAGATAACTTGATATTAATGAGTGGATCCTTTGTGCGGACTTTTAGGATCCTACTGGACATAATAAAAGCTTCTCAGAGTGGTCAGGGTGGATAATCAATGCAGAAAAAAGTAACTTATTTCTTTAAGGGATGTCAAGAATGTAGATAAACTAATCAAAATTTCAAGTTTACAGTCTCATCCTTTACCTTTCAAATATCTTAGTGTTCCTATCTTACATGTTAGACCCCGAATTTTTTTTTATGATGTCATTAAGCATGAATTGTGATAATTATGTGTTTATGCCTTAGTTGATTTATTTG
>JANIJH010000224.1:31261924-31272991 GCA_024520975.1 Erythroxylum areolatum
AATCGAGCGCTTCTAGTGGCGTTAGAATCGTGAGTTTAAGGGGAACAATTTCTATTAAAAAGCAAATCCCAAATTTTCTATTAAAAGTTTCTCTATTATGGTCGGTTTGTGTTCGGTTTTGGGCCTTCCATGCTTGCATGGGTCCGAATGTTGGGCCTTAGAGACGGGGTCCAACATTATTCCTCAAAGGTTATGCAATCCATCTTTGTTTTATTTATATCTGAATTGAGAAATTTGTATGTTGATAAAACATAGTAGGTAATTCAAGCTTGAGAGAGAAGAATTACTTCTTAAGCAAGTTGGGGCAGCAGAATATTAGGATTTAGATTAATCTTAGCTAGAGCTAATAATAATTTTTGAGATTTTTAAACTTGTGATTTTATGAAATCAATTTTTTTTTTTGTGTAGAATTAGTTGTCCAGAAGGTTTGATTGTGAATGTTATTTTTTATCACTTTTAATTCTTAAATCTCTTTATTATTAACTTAAGCAACTTGGAAATAATCGATAGTGGTGCTTAGCATAAATCCTCGTGGGAATGATAACTGTACTACAATTACCTGTATGCTTGTAGTCAAGATCCGAGTGCGTTTTATTTCATTTTATAACTCATCAAGTTTTTGGTGCTTTTGTCAAGGATTTATTTAACATCATTTTAAAGTTCAATTATAGGTTGATTTAAGTAGTTCATTTCTGTACAGGTGTATGTCCGGGAGAAAAATGAGAAATTCAACGAAGCCTTTAGTTGAATTTCACGATGAAGTTACTTGTTTGGAAACAACTCTACGTCAAGCTGCTGAAGGCACTCGGGTGATTGAAACTGAAATACCAGAAAATATCATGGCAGAGGAACAAAGAACATTGATGGATATGGTTAGGCTTGGATTTTGGCCAAATCAACAAAGTGTGACACGACCTGCTATGATAGCAAACAATATCAAGATTAAACCAGCTTTGCAGTAGATGTTACAAGTGACAGTGCAGTTTCATGGGTTGGCAAATGAAGATCCGAATACCCATATCACAAATATCTTGGAAATTTGTGACACTTTCAAGTACAATGGAGTAACAAATGATGCAATTCGATTACGGTTGTTTCCATTCACTATGAAAGGTAAAGTTAAGTTGTGGTTAAATTCTCTTCCATCAGGGTCCATTACTATATAGACCGGGTTAGCTCAAGCATTTCTGTCTAAGTATTTCCCTTTAGCCAAAATAGCTAAGATCATTAAGGAAATCACCAACTTCCAGCAACAAGATGGTGAAAATCTGTATAAGGCATGGGAAAGGTTTAAAGAGATACAACGAAGTTGTCCTCACCACAATTTACCTCAAAAATTATTGCTACAACATTTTACAATGGAGCTAACACCACCACCCGTGGTACAATTGATAAAGCGTAGGAGGATCTTTAATGAAGAAGACAATTGATGCGACATATGATCTATTAGAAGAAATGGAAGCCACTAATGCATTGTGGGCATCAGACAGGTCTCAGTTAATGATAAAAGAACATAAGGGGGTTTTGTCTCTAGATCCAGTCATTACTTTACAGGTTGAAATCGCAAATCTTGCGAAATAGATTAGTATTTTTACCTTAAGTTCATCAGTGGCTGCAGTTCAGTGTATATGTAAGTTATGCAATCAGCAGGGGCACTTCACTAATGACTGTCCAGCAGTTGGTACAACTGAGCAAACCAAGTTTGTGGGAAATAATCATTCAAGAAATAACCCATTTTCAAACACTTATAACCCTAGATGGCGGAATCATCCCAATTTTTCATAGAGTAACAACAACAACATAGTGGGAAAGCAGAGACAGCTTCAGCCTAGGAATCCATTTGAAACTAAGATGGAGAAATTTATGGAGATGATTGAGACTAAGCTAAATGAACAAGATGAATCACATCAGAAGCTAGACGCAAAGGTTGATCAAATAGTGAAAAATCACTCTTCATCAATCCACAATTTGGAGGTCCAATTGGGATAATTGACAACTTCTCTTGCTTAGAGCAATCTTGGAAGTTTCCCGAGTATCATAGAGCCAAATCCAAAGGAGTCTTTAAAAGCTATACGTCTAAGATGTGGTAAGGAGCTAGAAAATCAAGTAAAAAATAAAACTGCTGAACAATTAGTAGAACAGAGCGAGTCATATAGCTTTGATCACGATCGCAAGGAATTAGGGTGCGATCGCACCATATTTATTGGGTCAGGATAGGAAGAACCAAGCTTCGGGTGCGATCGCAACAATGCAGGGTGTGCTCAAAACAATGAAGGGTGCAATTGTATACACCATGAAGTAGGTAAAAATAAGCAAGCCGAAGCAGGTAAGTATGTACCACCTGTTCCTTTCCCTCAACAACTTAAGAAACAACAGTAGGATAGTCAATTTGCCTCATTTCTTGAAAAGTTAAAAAAATTGCAGATTAGTCTTTCTTTAGTGGAGGCACTAGAACATATGCCCAAATATGCTAAATTTTTGAAATATATCCTAACTCATAAGAGGTCACTTATTGATAATGAGACAATGCAGCTTTCAACAAAATGTACTTCAATTATTTCTAATGCTATTCCTTCCAAACTACAAGATCCTGGAAGTTTCACGATTCCTTGTGTAGTTGGTGATAAACAGTTTAGTAAATGCTTGTGTGACTTAGGTGCAAGTATCAACTTGATGCCCCATTCAGTCTTTCAGAAGTTAGGTCTTGGAGATGTTAAACCGACATTTGTAGTGCTGCAACTAGCGGATCAATCAATCAAGAGGCCATTTGGGATTTTAGAAGATGTGCTCGTAAAAGTGGACAAGTTTATCATTACAGTGGATTTCGTGGTGTTGGATTACGAAGCTGACTCAGAATGCCCATTGATTCTGGGTTGTCCATTTCTCTACACAGGAAAGGCTTTAGTAGATGTCTACGAAGGGAAACTTATATTGCGCATTGGTGAGGAGCAAGTTGAGTTTTGTATCAGGTCAGCCATGGAGCACCCCATGGATAATGAGGTTTGTATGAAGGATGATGTTGTAGATGAATGTGTGTTGAGTATGGCCGAAGGTAAGGAGAAAGAAGTTTCTTTTGATCCAGATGTAGAGGTTATTGATGAAGGTAAGTGTGAACAAGAAAGAATAGAGAAGTTGCTACGAGAGACAAATCAAGCTCCCCCGTCCATTATGTGTCCACCAGTTCTAGAGCTGAAACCATTACCTAGTCATTTGAGGTATGCATTTCTAGGGGAAGGGGAAATTCTCCCTATTATTGTATCAAACAATTTGACAAATGAGTAGGAACAACAGTTGGTAAAGTAGGTAAGGAAGCATGTTAGAGCTATAGGTTGGCAGATTTCAGATATAAGAGGAATTAGCCCCGACGTAGTGATGCGTAGAATTTACTTGGAGGAAGGAAGCAAGTCTATGAGGGAACGACAGAGACAGTTAAATCCAAACATGAAGGAAGTCGTAAAGAAAGAGAGTCAAATTACTATATGCGGGCATTATCTATCCTATTTCAAATAGTGAGTGGGTAAGTCCGATTCAATGTGTGCCGAAAAAGGGAGGTATGACTGTTGTTAGAAATGAGGAAGGTGAGGTTATTCCCATAAGAACGTAACGGGTTGTAGAGTGTGCATTCATTTCAGGAAGTTGAACTCTGCTACATGAAAAGATCATTTCCCGTTACCATTTGTTGATCAAATGGTGGAGAAAGTATCAGGTCATGATTTTTATTGTTTCTTGGATGGATATTCGGGTTATAATAAAATTTTTATTTATCCTTAGGATCAAGAGAAGACCACATTCACATGCCCCTATGGAACGTTTGCATATAGAAGAATGCCTTTTGGCTTGTGTAACGCTCCAGCAACGTTTCAGGGGTGTATGATGGCAATTTTTGCTGATTTAGTGGAGGATTTTTTGGAGATATTTATGGATGATTTTTCAGTTTTCGGTGATTCATTTGATGCATGTTTGTAGAATTTAAGGAAGGTGCTTGCAAGATGTGAGGAATCAAGTTTAGTTCTCAATTGGGAAAATTGCCATTTTATGATAAATGAGAGCATAGTGCTTAGGAATAAAATTTCCAGCAGGGGAATTGAAGTTTACAGGGCTAAGATAGAAGTAATAGCAAAGTTACCACCCCCTATGAATGTAAAAGGAGTTCACTCATTCTTAGGACATGCCGGATTTTACAGATGATTTATTCAAGATTGTTCCATAATTGCTAGACCTTTATCTAATTTGCTTGTGAAAGATGCACCATTTGATTTTGATGTTAATTGTATGCAGGCTTTTGAGACATTTAAGGTGGCTCTTACGATAGCACTAGTGTTAGCAGCACCTGATTGGTAACTACCATTCAAGATAATGTGTGATGCAAGCGATCATTCCGTAGGTTATGTATTAGGGCAATAGAAGGATAGAAAACTGCACGTAGTCTACTATACAAGCAAAACGTTATCAGGAGCCTAGTTGAATTACACAACAACTAAGAAGGAGCTTTTGGCGGTGGTTTTTGCATTCGAGAAATTTAGATCATACCTTCTTGGAGCAAAAACAATAATATTTTTCAGATCATGTAGCATTAAGGTATTTGTTTAATATGAAAGATGTAAAACCCAGACTGATTCGTTTGGTGTTGTTATTGCAAGAATTCGACATTGAAATTAAGGACAAAAAGGGAGTTAAAAATGTGGTGGTAGATCACTTGTCTCAACTTGAACAAGAGAATAATACAGACAATCAACCAATTCGAGAAGAATTTCCAGATGAGCAGATTTTTCTTATTCAGCAGTTAGAAACTCCATGGTATGCCGATATAGTAAATTATATGGTGAGCGGTATTGTTCCTTCTAATTTGTCTTATCAACAATGGAAGAAATTCTTTGCAGACATTAAGCATTATCATTGGGAAGAACCATATTTATTTAGAATATGTGCTGATGGATTAATTCAAAGATGTGTTTCGAAAAGTGAGAAGCTCTCTGTGCTAACTCATTATCATGATTCGCTTTATGCAGGGAATTATAGGGGAAATTGAACGTCAAGTAGAATCTTAGAATACGGATTGTACTAGCCAACATTGAACCAAGATGGAGGGAGTTTGTGCAAAGATGCGATAGATGTCAATGAATGGGAAGCATCTCAAAAAGAGACAAAATGCCACAATCAAGTCTATTGGAGGTTGAAATATTCGATGTATGGGGAATCGATTTCATGGGATAATTTCCTGCATCTTATAGAAACAAATACATATTGGTGGGCATAGATTATGTCTCCAATTGGGCAGAAGCTAGTGCCAGCTCAAGTAATGATGGAAGGGTAGTAACAAAGTTCTTAAAGGGGTTGTTTGTTCGTTTTAAAATTCTACAGGTATTTAATCAGTGATGGTGGTTCTCATTTCTGTAACTCAAGGCTTAAACTTTTACTTAAACGATATGGTGTGCAGCATAGAGTGGCCACACCCTATCATCCACAAACAAATGGGCAGGTGGAAGTTGTCAATAGAGGGCTAAAAAGGATTTTTGAGAAAAACGGTGAATAGAGTAAGGAAAGATTAGGCTATGAAGCTATATGATGCATTGTGGGCATATTGAATAGCTCTCAAGACACCTATTGGAACAACTCCACACAGACTTGTTTACAGTAAGGCATGTCATTTATCCGTGGAACTGGAACACAAAGCATACTGGGCTATCAAAATACTTAACATGGACAGCAAGGTGGCGAGGACTAAGAGATTGTTGCAGTTGTAGGAATTACATTTCACAGCCTATGAGAATGCCAGGTTATTCAAAGAGCAAACCAAAAAATGGCATGACAAGCACATCAAAGATAAGCACTTCAAGGAAGGTGATTTTGTATTGCTTTATAACTCTAGATTAAGGTTATTTCTAGGAAAGCTATGTTCATGATGGAGTGGCCCTTTTAAAATTACCACTATTTATGAGAATGGAGCTTTGGAACTTGAAAATGCACGCGGTGAGAAGTTGAAGGTGAATGGTCAAAGATGTAAGCTTTACCTTGGTGGTCTTTGTGTGAAAAATAAATATTGTGAGATCGTACTATGTTGCAGGAAAAGTAGGGTGCAATCGTGACTTTCTAAGGTGCGATCGTGACCGAGAATGACTGGTGAATACCATTTAAGTGCGATCGCGACTTTCTAAGGTGTGATCGTTACTGAGAATGACTTGTGAATACCATTCGGGTGCGATTGCAAGTTTCCAAGGTCTGCTCGCAACGGGGGCCTAATGTTATAGGTGCATCTCGTTTGTGATCGCAAGTTGATCACACTACACTAGGTAATGTCTAAAATTTAAATTCTTTCTCGGTTCCCGATCTATATTTATGAGTCTTCAACTACCTTCACGTCTCCTTTACCTATTTAAACATTGTTTTGGGGGAATTTTATTGTGTGTTTCTAATCTTTAAAACCTAGTCTCCAAAGTTTTTGTTGTGACTTAAGAGACTAACGAAGCCGAGAAAGAAACCAGAGTGAGAGTACCATTCTTTCCATATATTCTTTAACTAAATCAACTATTGACGGGAATGTCAAGGGGAAAGATGGTAGCATTCAAGTTTAAAGGGAAGGGTAAGGTCGTTAGATATCTGATGCCAGATCTTTCAACACATTATTTTGCCCCTTTCCCTATCTTCTTGCATGAAGAAGGTAAGAAATATCAAAAGGTGAAAGTAAAAAGTATAATTGTTCCGAGATACTTTGATTGGGATATGGTGACCCAGCTAGGTGTGAATGATAATCTTTTAGCTATGGCCGAGTGATTAGGATGGTTGCGGTTGATTATGGACGAATGGGAGATTTATGAAGAGCTGATACACGAATCTTATACCACTTTGGTGGTAGAAGGGACGAAGTTCACAAATTGAAGTTTAGGTTGTGTGGACAAGAGTAGGAGATGGATGCTTTAATGTTGGAAAATTCATTTGGGCTATTATAATTAGGTTCGATTAACCTAACTGGTGAATTTTCCCTGGTGGATTTTTGGAGAACAATTACGGAGAGTTCATCAACATATTTAGTTCATAATGCTCCAAATTTCCTCATTCTGGATGCCTCGTTGATCCTACTTCACAAATTCATGGTGGTATCCATTTTTAGTAGGGTGGAGAGTAACAAGGTATCCAGTCAGGAGTTATATGCTTTGTGGTGTGCTTCTAACAACACACCCTATTGTACCTCCTTCCACCTGTTGAAGGGATTCACACAAATGGCACGACCTTCAAGCACCAAGTTGGGATTGGATTACATCTTCATAGCCCTAGCTCAATTAGTGGGTCTCGACCTCACAAAGATGAAATGCATCCCGACAGAAGTTTTTAACCAAAGGTACTTGCATATTTGTGGCCTTATAATGAGAGAGCAGTTGTCAAACATCGAGGAACAAGGGAGTCATCCTCTAGCGAAGAATAAGAGGAAAGTAGTGACTCACAATAATAAGAAACACAATCTATAGTTCCTATTACTGATGCTGCTACAGTTTTGCAGATGGTCAAATGTTGGGAAGATGCTACCACTGCCAATAGCAACAGGTTAGCTATAATTGAAAGAACAATGGTGAATATTCAAAAGTAGCAACAGTGTCAAGTGAAGATATTGAAGAAATTCTTTGCTACATCGAATGTGAAGGTGCCATCACCTACACCTTCACTACCAGTTCTCATGTTCTCTAAAAGCTCTAGTTAATGTTCTTTTTTATGTACTTGTCCATTGGTGGTGTGTTTGTGATATTTCTTGTTTTATTGTTTTATTTTCTTGGTGTTAATGATTTTAGTAGTAATATGCCAAGAATATTGAACTTAACTTAACAGATTGTTAACTTCATACATGCCTTTTCAGTCATTAAAAATTTAGAAAATGTTACTAATGATCATTTGAGAATAGTGCACATATGAGAATGGTTTTAGTACTTTTAGCAGCATTTTATGTATTAAGTTCTTTACTTAATGATTATTACTATTGTTATTTGCTTGAAGTTTCTAACTAGAGGATAAAGGAAATTCGCATGAGTGATAAGGAGGAATTAAATAAACCATAAAAAACCTCCAAATTATTGCTCCGCTATGCCGAGGGTGCTCGAAACTGGCCTTGGACACATGAGCAGTGCTAGTAGCGACTTGATGATGAAACTGAAGTAGATTTTTTGTATGTGAGTATTCTCCTCATTTGCATTTAATTGAAAAACTTTCATCTCAGGCAAGCTTCATTGACTTGTGCTAGAAATAAAGTCTAAACATCTTCATTGCATTGTTTTAACAACAAGTTGATAATAATACAAATATGTTTAAGGAAGAATTTATGCTCATAATGAAGTTATTGGTGTTATTCACTACTCTTGTATGCGTACCATTCACGATTTGATTTGAGGGAGCTTTTCTACATTTTTGGTAATTACGGGGTTGTAGGAGGTTAACAATCATGTCAAGTGTGGTAAAATATTCTTTGGTAACAAGCTATTTGAGTTATTGCTTGTGTTTGATTTTCTTTTGTCATTGTGTGTGCTTGTGGATAAGCACAAGTATAGTGGTGAGTATTGTTGTGAGTGTATTTACGTGCTGAGTGTTAATATTGTTAGTTATATTTGTGGTACTTTTTGTTCTCGGTTTAGTAGTTTAGTTTAGTTTTTAGGCAAGTTTGATGTTTTGTTAAGTGTGAAAGAACGAGGGAGCAAGCTGATGAAAGTTGGTGAAAGAAACAAGGAAAACAGATCTGGTGCGATCATGAGGGAGAATCGTGCGATTGCGAGTCAAGTAAGGTGCAATCGCACTCAAGACTTTTGTGCTTCAGGTGCGATTGCAAGTCAAGTAAGGTGAGATCACACTTAGGACTTTTGACCAAAAGATAGGCTATTCATTTATGGGTGCAATTGCAAGTGTTAGGGTGTGATTGCAATACGCAACTTCAGGGGCAATTCTGATGTTTCCTCACGTGTTTAAATGAATTATGAACGGTTAAAAAAAGTCTTTAACATGCAAGAACGTGGGGGGGAGCTGTTACAATTCAGTGGAGGTGGACAATCATGATAGCACTATTAAAGTTAATATAAAAGGAGGGCCAGAGAGGAGAGAAAGTAGGACGAAAGAGATTATTTCACTCTTTAGGGTGAATCTTGTTTTCTGAACTTCTACTTTGCATGGTTTGTTGTTCTTATGAATAATTTCTGGTTGATCTTAATGAGAATTGAGTTCTTCTTTTAAAATGTGCAAATATAAGTTACATACTAAGAGATTAGTGTATAAGTTTTATTCCTCAAAGGTTATGCAATCCATCTTTGTTTTATTTATATCTGAATTAAGAAATCTACATGTTGATAAAACATAGTAGGTAATTCAAGCTTGAGAGAGAAGAATTACTTCTTAAGCAACTTGGTGTAACAGAATACTAGGATTCATATTAAACTTAGTAGGAGCTGATAACAATTTTTGAGATCTTTAATCTTGTGATTTCATGAAATCAATTTCTTTTCGTGTAGAATTAGTTATCTAGAAGGTTTAATTGTGAATGTTATTTTTTATCACTTTTAATTCTTAAATCTCGTTATTATTAACTTAAACAATCTAGAAAGAATCTATAGTGATGCTTAGCATAAATCCTCGTATGAACGATAACCGTACTACAATTACCCATATGCTTGTAGTCAAGATCCAAGTGCATTCTATTTCATTTTATAACTCATTAGTAACCTAAGGTCAATTTTTACTATCAAGATTGTCAACCATGTTCACATTTGTGTATCCTTATAGAATTGGTTCATCATCTCCAAAGCATAAGCATAATCTAAAAGTACCCCATAAGTAACTAATGATCCACTTCACTACTTCATAATTTATGTTTCCTAGATTGGATAAAAATCTACTCTCCAGTCTAACAGCGTATGCAATGTCTAATTTAGTGCACAATATGGTATACATTAAGGAGCCAAAAATAGAGGAATATAAAATTGAGGAAATATGATCTTTCTCCTTTTTAGTGGTAAGACAAGTTTGCTTGCTTAACTTGACATGATATACTAATTGTATACCAACTAGCTTAGTATACATTATATTGAACCTTTCAAGCTCCCGTTTAATATATTTTTCTTATGACAGTCACAATTTTTTAGCCTTCCTATAAATGATCTTTATGCCTAAATTTTTTTAAGGCCCAGATATTTTATGTCAAAATAATTGGACAAGTCCTCCTTCAACCTGAGAATCATACCATCATCTTATCCCATGCTCAACATATCATCTACATGCAAGAGAAGGATGATAAACATAGCACCAAGAAATTTTTTGAAGTACATACAAGTATTAGCTAACATCACTTATAATTATTACTAGTCTTAAATGAATCGTACTTCTTATACCATTACCTTAGTGTCTGTTTGAGCTTATAAAGGCTCTTTAACAATTTGCACACTAAATCCTCTTTCCCTTTGACTTTAAACCACGATGGATACTCCATGTATATCTTTTCATCCATGTTTCCAAATAAGAAGGCAATCTTCACATCCATTTGTTTGAGTTCAAGATAACTAGTAACAAAACCCAACATAGTGTGCACATGTAACATCCCGATTCCATCCAAAGGGTTAGAACCCTACGAATTTGGTACATGTGAGATTAATCGGAGAAATTGGGACAACACATCTCATGCTTATGCATTACAAAAGGTGCACATGCACATGAATAGTGGATCTTTGCACATAACAATAATTGTACATGCATTCATTGACATTCCGGGCATAATTGGTAATAAATGTGATTGTTTTGAGATTTATGGGTTATTGATATTGAAAAATTGATTTGGAAAGTGAAATTTGTTGTTTTAGCATTTTGGAAATTTTAGGAATTTTTCTGAAAAAATTGGGAGAAAATTTTCAGACCGGAAAAATTTTCAAGTGGCGGACCAATTGCTAAATGGTAGTAGAATTTATTGTCAAATAGCATTGGAATTTTGGATACATGACTTTAGATATTTTCGAAAAGTGTCATTCATTGGAAATGGGGTGGAATGAAGAATTTAATAAGATTAAATGCTTAGAATTTGGACATGTGGCAAGTGACAAGTGTCACTTG
>JANIJH010000224.1:31273091-31284057 GCA_024520975.1 Erythroxylum areolatum
CAATCCCGATATCGAAAAATGTCATATTTTAAGGCGATAGAAAGCTCGCAACAGAAGCTACAAGTTTCATGAATATCGTTTTATCAAATTCAGCCCAAAGCAAAAAGTCAACTATTTATCCCCAAAAAGTCAAACTTTCTTAATTCTTCAAATTCTCACACAATTTCTCTTTATTTCTTGCTTTCAAACTTCCATTTCAATCAACTCCTTTCATAACCCATACAAATCTACTCAAATATCAAAATCATCAAAACCAATCAATTCTTTTCTCATCAATATAAAAACACTCATTTAATTTCATTTTAATATTTCTAATTTTCACTAAAAGTTCGGGGTCCAACACCGTTTCCTACATCTTATGGAAACAAATACATATTAGTGGGTGTAGATTATGTCTCCAAATGGGTGGAAGCTAGTGCCAACTCAAGTAATGATGGAAGGGTACAAAAAAAGATTTTGAAGGGGTTGTTTGTGCATTTTGGAATTCCACGGGTATTAATCAGTGATGGTAGTTCTCATTTCTGTAACTTAAGTCTTGAACTTCTTCTTAAACGATATGGTGAGTAGCATAGTGGCCACACCCTATCATCCATAAATAAATGGGCAAGTGGAAGTTGTCAATAGAGAGCTAAAAAGGATTTTGAAAACAACGGTGAACAAAGTAAGGAAAGATTGGGCTATGAAGTTTGATGATGGGCATATCGAACAACTCTCAAGACACCTATTGGAACAACTCTATATAGACTTGGTTATGGTAAGGTATGTCATTTGCTTGTGGAACTGGAACATAAAGCATACTGAGCTATCAAAACGCTTAACATGGACAGCAAGGTGGCGGTACTAAGAGATTGTTGCAGTTGCAAGAGCTGGAGGAATTACATTTCACAGCCTATGAGAATGCGAAGTTATTCAAAGAGCGAACCAAGAAATAGCACGAAAAGCACATCAAAGATAAGCATTTCAAGGAAGGTGATTTTGTACTGCTTTATAACTCTAGATGAAGGTTATTTCCATGAAAGTTATGTTCAAGGTGGAGTGGCCCTTTTAAAATTACCACTGTTTATGAGAATGGAGCTTTGGAATTTAAAAATGCACGCGGTGAGAATTTCAAGGTGAATAGTCAGAGATGTAAGCTTTATCTTGGAGGTCTTATCCATCGACCTAAGGAGGTAATGGCTTTTCAATTTAACCCTTGAAAGGAAGGCTTCGGTCATATTAAAAGACCTTAAAATTAGCAAGTGTGTGTGTAGGTTTAATTTAAAAGTTATTTGTTGTTTGTTTAACAAGTTGTGTGGAAAAATAAATATGGTGCGATCGCAAGTGTAGCATGCGATCGCACTATATTGCAAGAAAAGCATGCTGTGATCGCGAGTTTAATGGTGTGATCGCGACTGAGAATGATTGGTGAATACCATTCGAGTGCGATCGTAAGTTTCCAAGGTGCACTCGTGACTATGGCACTATATTATAGGTGCAGTTCACGTGTGATCGCAAGCTGATCACACTACACTAGGTAACATTTAAAATTTAAATTCTTTCTTGATTCTTGACCTAAATTTATTCTTTAACCAAATCAACTATTAAAGAGAATGTCAAGGGGAAAGATGGTAGCATTCAGGTCTAAAGGGAAGGGTAAGATCGTGACATTTGATGCCAGATCTCTCAGCACATTATTCCGCCCCTTTCCCTATCTTCTTGCATGAGGAAGGTAAGAAATATCAAAAGGTAAAGGTAAAAAGAATTATTGTTATGAGATATTTTGATTGGGAGATGGTGACACAGCTAGGTGTGAAAGATAATCTTTTAGTATGACCGAGCGATTGGGATAGTCGTGGTTGATTATGGGCAAATGGGAGATTTATGAAAAGCTGATACACGAATGTTATACCACCTTGGTGGTAGAAGGGACGAAGTTTCACAAAATTTAAGTTTAGGTTGTGCGGACAAGAGTGGGAGATGGATGCTTCAATGTCGGAAAATTTATTTGGGCTGCCACAATCGGGTTCAATTAACCCATCTGGAAAATTTTGCCTGGGGGATTTTTAGAGAACAATTACAGAGGGGCCGTTAGCATATTTAGTTCACAATGTTCCAATCCTGCTCATTCGGGATGCCTCGTTGATCTTACTTCATAACATTCCAAACATCATCATACACCTAGCTCTTAACTCTAAATTCATTCTTTTGTTCATCTCTAATAACTCTCAAAACTCACGTATTTGCATATATATACACAGTGAATACACAGTGAAAACAGAGCCCTCATGTCTGTTTTCTTCAAAAAAAAAAGGACCTAGTTATACCTATTTTCTAAGATCTTTCAAATCCAAAAATCATTTTTACAACCTCTTAAAACATTTTATCATCAAAACCGAAAAATCAACAAATCTACATTTCCATCTTATATTCACGAAGAGCATGAAAAGTGTATAGTTTTCTCATGAATATGAAATATCAACTAATTCACCAACTTTAATCCATATATCAACAACTCATAAGGATTTACTCAATACTTACTTGTTAAATCTCCAACTTCATCAAAATCCCAAGAAGCCCTAATCTCTATGCAACTTACACACATCATTATGGAAGTTAGGCAAGTTTCAGTTTTTCTTTAGGCAAAAGGAAGAAAACCGAAGTTGGGAATAGAAAAAGATAGATGAAAACAAGATTTTTCTTTGGTGAAGGTTTGATGGAAAACTCTGTGTAAAGGAACAAGCTTAAAGAATATAACCACGAAGAAGATGTTTTTAAGATAAGACAAACAGTGCCTTTGTCTTTCAAAGTTAAAAGAATAGTAGTAAATCTTTTTTGTTAGATCAACTTTACATGTGACACTTGCCACTCATCCACCTCTTAAAGCTTTAACTAGTTCTCATTTAACTAGTCCAACCAACTCCAATATTTTTACTACAATTTTCTCCTAATTTTCAATATCATTTTCTCAAAGATTCTAAAGTCATCAATGAAATTTCTTCAATATCATCAAACCTTTATTTCTATTTCCATTCATCAATTTATTTTGCCAAGTGGCATTTTTCCTAATCCAATAATATACCCAACATTTCTTGGAAATTTTTCCTAAAATTCACCAAAATTCTAAATCAACAAACATTATCATCAAATATTCGAATTCAACAATTTATACTCTCCAAATCAGTCCGTAGCACATATAATCCATAGTTCACATTGTAAACACATTTATGAATCAATTATACCCGGAATATGTCAATGAATGCATGTATAATCATTTTAATGTGTGTAAAATTCAAATTCACGTGCATATATACTAATAACATACATAAGCATGAAAAATGCATTTTTCCTAATCTTTCATTGATCTCACATGTACCGTAATTTTGGGTTCTAACTCTTAATATGGGAATGGGATGTTACAGATAACGTTGCTCCAAGATGCCTTTTTGAAGTTAGAATACTAATTCTCCTTGTAATGAACAAGCAATGAGTGTTTAGTTTTAAAGCTTGGTAAGGCGCAAAAGTCTTGCTCTAAATATAAGGTTTGAGGGTTAGGGGGAAAAGGTCTTGCTTTAAATTTGGAGTTTTGATGGAGAGGGAGCATGGGTTATAACTATTAATGGTAACATCCAAAAGAAGAGTCTAAGCGGGATAAAGGAGAAGAGAGGTAGGTTACCAAAAAGAGTTAAAGTGAACTGGGTTTAGAGAAATGTTAGTGAATTAAAGGAGAAAGGTTGGAGCAAAACTAGTGAGATTAGAGACCATCTCTCACCAACTCTCACTAACTTTTATCATTATAAAGGTTTCACTACAAAATATTTGTAACTTTTGCATTGATAATTGGCTCTCTTTTCTTTTTAATGGGATTCAGCATCATTGATCCATTTTGTGAACTCGTTTAGCAAACAAAAAGAATGGTAATACATGTATAGATTCCTTAAATAATGTAGAAGTAGACTCTCATTAATAAATTGCTAGGCACTTCCTCAAAGCTAGTTAAATTTCTTGGGGCCTAAGACCTTTATCTAATAAGCTATAAGTTACACTTATAGCGTAGATCAGGTGAAAAGCAACAAAAACTTGTTCCTCCACGATTCTTGTCCTATAACTATGCTAAATTTGTATTTAGAAAAGACATTATAGTCCTAGAATTAAAACCAGAGGGAAAGAAGGTAAAGTAGAGATTTAATTATTTTAAAAGTTAGTTTGTTGTCATGGGAATTATATTTCATATATTATCTAGATTGGAAATATATTAGTTGGCATGATATGTTACATTTACACCATTAATTTGATGTCTTTTGATAAGTTATTTTAGCAAAAAGTTAAAATATTGAGTATTCTATTGTCGCTTTTTAAATTTGGGACTAGAATTGTAAAATTCTATGAAGTTTAAAATTTTTGACATTTAACCCTAAATGTGACATAATTCTTTTCTCACGCACTTATTATTTTGTTAATTGTTATATATTTGTATGAAGTGAAAAAGACAAATTTATTTAATAAAACAAACTATTAAGATGTTAGATAAAATTAAAAGAAAATTTAAGTTCAAACCACAAGCTTATAATATCTAGAAGATTAAGTCAAGTCTTAGGTACTAATTCACTAATTAACTAATAACTATTATTTTCCAATTTTAAATTAAACATAAAATTCATTTAAGGTTTCAGTTATTAGTCACAAACCTATGCACTTCCTTTAGTCTTATATCAATTTTAATTTGAAGTCCAAAGATTTAGTTCTAGGCATTTCATTTTAATTACATGCCTTTAAACTTAACTTTAGGCATTTCGTTTTAATTATAAACTCTAAAATTAATTTTGATTTTAATTTCAAGCCTTATAAATTAGTTAAGGACATTTTATTTTAATTACAATTTCTAAAAATAAACTTAAAATATTCATTTTAATTTAAAGTTCAGAGACTCAACTTTAAGACTTTCTTTTAATTCTAAGCCCTAAGATGCTACTCTAGCCATTTTATCCATTCAAAGCTCTAAAATTCATTTTATCCATTTCAAATCCTAAAACTTAATTCCAGGTATTTCATTTTAATTCCAATATGTGTGATACATTGTAAGCATATTCTCTATGTCAAATTTGTAACACCCCCTTTACGGAACCTACAATCGCCTACATACATGTTGTACATACATTCTGGAATACACTTCAACACATTTATTGGAATTGTCATCACACATTTTTCTATTCAATTCTGTACGTATACATATGACTAAATTTCATAACACTTAACATTGTCATTTAAGAGTAGTATTACATCTTTGCATTTATATGATAATCCAAAAGAAATATTACATGCTCCCTCATTACATATACCATCATCTTTAACCAAAAAGATACATTCAAAAAGTACATTTATTTCTAGCAGTTGGCCTTGTTCCTTACAAATAATCATTGCGGCTCACACCTACTACTTGGACCTACATGGATTAACACCCATGCTAAGCTTGAAAACTTAGTAAGGAAACATTTAATTTGGATTACCATCCACAGAAGTCATCTACCAAGGACACACACATTTATGAATATCATAAACTCATATAAATAGTGATGGAATAATTAACCAAGGTATATAATCCAAATATGCTTCAACATATGATTCATATATCGTAAATTCACATTTATAAGCCAAATATTGATATTCAATTCTCATCAACACAAATTATACATGTTGTTATGTTGTATCTCTTATTTATAACTCTTTAATTTACTTTATGTTTTAGGCATCCACATTCCTGTGGGTATGGATAACAAAAGTTGTGGAAATTAAAAAATATCAAACTATAGATACCCGAAAGTATCTAACTATAAATACCTAAAGGTATCAAACTATAGATACCCGAAGACATCAAACTATAGAGACACTATAGTCTCAAAATGAAGACACCATTGGTGTCAAAATGTAGTAGCTGCATTGTAACCCTATAGGCATGCCTATCTATCCATCAGCAAGATAATGAAGCAGGCACTATAACATTTTCCTTTAATCATTTGCCAATTTCATAATTAATATATTAATAAATCATATGATATTCATTTGAAATCATAAAATCTATATATAAGTTCATACATGCAAGTCATAACTTACCACCATTAGAAAAAGGTATACAATTCACATGTATTCATATGATTTATTTTGTATATGTTTTGTTCAATCATATTTCTCTATATACATTCGCATAATTCCTATATATAAATTCCTATACATAATATAAACATAAAACATGTTAAATCATACTTAATTATATTCATAAAATTAGTATGTAAACTTGTATAGTCATACTATACACATATATGCAAGAAATATGTATATAAATAATCTATATACATGTAAATTTCCTTTAGCATGAATTTTGTTCAATCTTAAATTTCAATGTTTAATCACCTAATTAACATATGGTAATCATATTTCATCTATTTCTAGGTGTTTGCAAAGTCTTATAAACATTTAAAAAGGTTAAGATATGATTCGATAAAAATTGAAAGTGAAAAACTCAAAATAATGCAATTTGAGCTAAGCACACGGTGGGTCTAAGAATAGGAAAACAAATTAGTCCAGAAGCAAGTCACACACAATAATCTCCAATTTTTCCATAATTTGCACCTAGAAAACTTTCAACTTAGGCTTGAAATTCTTCTAAACATTTGTCCCCCTATGTCTCTAGTTTCCTTATCATAAAAAATCAGGTCATTTGGACTTCTAAATCATGAGATATACACTAAACATCTCAAACTGCTCCAAAATAGGGGCAGCATCAGATCACCATTTTCAATCTCAATTCCCAATGTCATTCAGCTATAATTAGGCCTAGGTCTCTATAAATTTTTATTTTTTGTCTTAATTTTCATCTTCAATTGAAATCACCCAATTTTGAGGTCTATAGGTTAAGTTATAGCCAAAAGAGCAGGAATGGTTCAAGTGAACCTTAGAAAGAATTCCACTAAACATTACTCTCTTATCATATTCACCCAATTTGATGTGAAGTAACACCAATACACTATTCCAGTAGTAATTCCATGTCCAAATAAATCATTTTACACATTCAAACATGCACAAACATAAATTAAACTAAGTGTAGTCTCAAACCTTAAAATTGGTAGCTCTTGCAATGATTTTCCTTCTCTTTCCCTTTAGCTTTGCTTGATTCACCAACTAGAAACACCAAAAATACATATCCAAATCTCAATTCTTGCCTTATAATTCCAACTCTT
The DNA here is from genome assembly GCA_024520975.1 of Erythroxylum areolatum. NCBI lineage: Eukaryota > Viridiplantae > Streptophyta > Magnoliopsida > Malpighiales > Erythroxylaceae > Erythroxylum > Erythroxylum areolatum. The sequence goes on from JANIJH010000224.1 coordinate 31,280,303, forward strand.
CATTAGCAAAGCAAGAAAAGATGAAGATGAGAAGAAAAACTACTAACTTTTACCTTGATTTCCACCTAGGATTAGCTTGATTCCTTATGCAAAATGATGTGATTAAGAAAATGAAATGGAGAGGAAATAAGAGGAGAAAAATACGGAGTTAAAACCCCTAAAATGTCATCCATGTCTCCTCTCTTCTACTCCCATTTCATGAAAATTCTAGACTTACACACAAGTTTCAATCCTATTGAACCATATGCTTCAATCTTATTGAACTAATTAACTTTAGCGAAATTTTACATTTGGTCCTTCTTCTTCTTTCAATTTTCACATTGGCATATAACGTCATCAATTGATTCCATTCTAGTCCATATTTCACATATAATTATTCATGTTTATGTTGAAATGAGCAGATCACCAATTTACTACTTTCTTTTTTAAGTTAATTACCATTATATCCCTTACTATACTTAGATGCACTTAATTTATTATGTTTACATTTTAATACACCCTAGACAAACTATAATGCTTCTAGGGTATATGTTAGGGCCTTACATTTCTCTCCCACTTGAAAAGAATTTCGTCCTTGAAATTTATACATTTATTGAATAGCTACAGGTATTGAGTTCTCATCATCGATTCGGGTTCCCAAGTTGCCTTTTCAATGCCAAGATGTTTCTAAAGCTTTTACAAGAGGAATTTGCTTATTCCTTATCCGTCTCACTTCTCTAGCCAAGATTTCCTTCAGCTCTTCATTTTATGAGAAGTCTAGTTCGACCTTATCTCTGATACTGGTAAAAAATGTGAATCATGTTATTAGTATCTCCCTAGCATTGAGACATGGAATACATCATATAACTTGGATAGTTCCATAAGAATAGAAAATATATATGCCATTGGATCAATCCTTTTAAGAATTTCATACGGAACATATAAATCTCGAACTAAACTTTCCCTTTTTCCTAAATCTTAACACTTTTCTTTAAAGAAAAACTTTCAAGAAAACTTTGTCACCTATCACATATTCAATATCTTTCCTTCCTTTTCAAATCAGCTTATGATTTCTATTTATCATTTGTAGCCTTTAATCTTTGCTGAATACCCTCACTTTCTCTTCTGTGTCTTCGACTATCTCAAGTCTAATCATCTTATCTCATCCAATTTTGTCCAATAAACCAAGGTTCTACCTATTCTACCATATAATGCTTCATATTATGCGAGCAAGGCTATGATGAAGCTCAACTAAGTACTAAAAATTGCTTGTAAACTTTTCTAAAATCTTGATGTAAATTGTGGGTCTTGGTCAGAAATAATTGACAATGGCACTCCATGTAGTTGAACAATCTCGTTCACATACAACTCAGCTAACCGATCCATAAAATAGTCAGGTTGGACCGATATAAAGTAGGTTAACTTGGGGAGCCTTTCCACTATAACCTATATTGTGTCTTGCATTCTCTGTGTGAGGGTTAGGCCTGTAATAAAATTCATGGTGATATTATCCCATTGCCACCGTGGAATTAGGATGGGATTCAATATAAAAGACGGGAATTAATGTTTATCTTTCACCTGTTGACAAGTCAAGCACTTGGACACATAGTCTATTACATCATGCTTCATTCTTGGCCACCGAAGATAATGTTTTTTCAAGTCCTGGTACATCTTGTTACCCCCAATATGCATGGTGAACACAATATTATGGGTTTCATATAATAATTCCTTCTTCAAATCCTTTACTATTGGTACATATAGTCTACTTTTGAAGTACAAACTTCTGTCATCTTTCAGTACAAAATTAGTTTGTTTCCCTTCTTGTGCTACTTGTACAATTTGTTGCAACTTTAAATCATCCTTTTGTAAATGAACTATCATCTTTCTCAAGTCAGGACTTGCTTTTTAACTAAGCTATCAAAGCTCTATTAGGTACAAATCTCCATCTATTATATTGTAATGATAGAGCTAAAATAGACTTCCTACTTAAAGTATTTCCTACCACATTGGCTTTCCTTAAGTGGTAGTCAACTAGCAATCATAGTCTTTAAAGAATCATAGTTTCTTTAAATTGAGCTCCTTCTCTGTGAGCAACTATTTGAGACTTCTACGATTTATGTATACCCTACATCTTTCCTCATATAAGCAATGCCACCAAATTTTCAAGGCAAACACTACTGCTACCCATAAGCCATAACTTGCACATCTTGCATCAGTATATATCCCAGATCATTCCCAGAAGCATCACTGTACATAACATACTCTTTGCTTAGATTTTGTTGTGACAACATTGGAGTTTCAGTGAGCATCTTCTTTAACTACTTAAAAATTGTTTGGAATATATTAGTCCATTCAAATTTTATGCCTTTTCGAAGTAGCTTTGTGATTGGAGAAGTAATTATTGAGAATACTTTGAAAAAGTGCTGATAATAACTAGCTATACCAAGAAAACTTCTCACTTCTGTTACATTCCAAGGTACCTTCCAATTGACAATCGCCTTAATTTTTCTTGGATCCAGCTCAATACCTTCTGATGAGACGATATACTCGAGGAAAGAAATATCCTTTAACAAAAATCACATTTTGTCAATTTGGAAAATAACTACTTTTCTCTCAAAGTCTGTAGAACAATTCTCAAATGCTGAGCACGTTTATCTCCATTTATCGAATAGATCAATATATCATTTATAAACACCATAAAATTGATCTTAGTAGGGTCGAAGCACCGTATTAACCAAATCCATAAAAGCAGTTAGTGCGTTAGTTATCCTAAAGGCATATACAAGAACTCTTAGTGGCCAATTAAGTCTTAAATGCAGTCTTTTTAACATCTACATCTTTTACTCTAAGCTGGTAATAACTCGACTATAAATCAATCTAGGATAATACTCTTGCACCTTTCAACAGATCAAACAAATATTCTATTTTAGTCAATGGATACTTATTCTTTACAGTCACCTTGTTTAATTGTCTATAGTCTATACACATTTGTAGGGTGCCATCCATCTTCTTAAAAAGGGACTAGCACTCCCATGGTTGCACGTTAGGTCGAATAAAACCCTTGTCCAAAAGTTCATATAATTGAGTCTTCAACTCTTAACTTTACAGGAGCCATTCTATATGGTTCCCTTGAAATAGGACCAGTTCCATATATAATTTCAATAGACAATTCTACCTCCCTCTTGGGTGGCAAACCTAGTAACTCTTCAAAAAATATGTCAGGAAATTCATTTACTACTGATATGTCTCGAAAGTTCACCTTCTCCCTTTTTGAATTAAGAACTAAAGCCAAATACACCTCACAACCTTTTATAAGAACTCATTTTGCTTACACGGCTGATATTACACTAGTTAAGGGACTAAACTGAATACCATGCATCATTGTTTCTGAACCATCAGAATCTTTGAGCACAACTGTTTTTAACCTATAATCAACTATAGCTTGATGTTTGGAAAACCGATCCATACTTAAGATCAATTCAAATTCATGGAAAGGTAGGTCCATCAGATTAGCAACAAACTATTTCCCATATATCGTAATAGGGCAATCTCTATACACTTTATTCACATATACATTATAGCGCAATGGATTAGTCATGTGTATATCATAAGTAAGTCAATCTACTGATAACATTTTATCTCACACTCCCCTTGTTGGACCCCGATCTTTAAGTGGAAATTAGAAATTATGAAATGCACGAAATGAGTATTTTTATATATGTATTGTGTGAAAGATGTTTTTATGCTTTAAGAAAATTGATGAGAAAAGAAGTGAT